>CM065718.1:3838454-3988454 GCA_033310375.1 Conus canariensis | reverse complement strand
GAGAGTAAAGGATGCAGCCCCCTTGACTAAGTCTTACCCCCCCCCCCCCCCCCCCCCCCTCTCTCCACTCATAATCCCAGTCGTTAGTCGTTGAACTGTAAAGGTTTTCACGTCGTACTGGGGAGATTCTCACGTCGTACTGGGGAGATTCTCACGTCGTATTGTGGAGCTTCTCACGTCGTACTGTGGAGATCCTCACGTCGTACTGTGGAGATTCTCACGTCGTATTGTGGAGATTCTCACGTCGTACTGTGGAGCTTCTCATGTATTGTGGAGATTCTCACGTCGTACTGTGGAGCTTCTCATGTATTGTGGAGATTCTCACGTCGCACTGTGGAGATTCTCACGTCGCACTGTGGAGATTCTCACGTCGTATTGCTCACGTCGTACTGGGGAGATTCTCACGTCGTACTGTGGAGATCCTCACGTCGTACTGTGGCGATTCTCACGTCGTACTGTGGAGATCCTCACGTCGTATTGCTCACGTCGTACTGGGGAGATTCTCTCTCCGTGGAGATTCTCACGTCGCACTATGGAGGCTCTAATACTGGAGCGATTCTCTCTCTCTCTGTCTCTCCCCCCCCCCCCCCCCTCGCCCCCCCCCCCTTCCATAACGTTGTCTGCTCCTGGTTGGTTTGCCTGATCACGTGATGGACAGGCGTGGCCAGCACCAGAGAGCACAAGTTTAACCTTCGTCATGTGTTTGGTTGTCATTCAATGCCCCACAATCCTCTTCATGTTTAGGCAGTCTCCTGAACAAATTGTATGACTTTGGTCAGTACAATCCTCTTCATGTTTAGGCAGTCTCCTCAACAAATTGTATGACTTTGGTCAGTACAATCCTCTTCATGTTTAGGCAGTCTCCTCAACAAATTGTATGACTTTGGTCAGTACAATCCTCTTCATGTTTAGGCAGTCTCCTGAACAAATTGTATGACTTTGGTCAGTACAATCCTCTTCATGTTTAGGCAGTCTCCTCAACAAATTGTATGACTTTGGTCAGTACAATCCTCTTCATGTTTAGGCAGTCTCCTCAACAAATTGTATGACTTTGGTCAGTACAATCCTCTTCATGTTTAGGCAGTCTCCTGAACAAATTGTATGACTTTGGTCAGTACAATCCTCTTCATGTTTAGGCAGTCTCCTCAACAAATTGTATGACTTTGGTCAGTACAATCCTCTTCATGTTTAGGCAGTCTCCTCAACAAATTGTATGACTTTGGTCAGTACAATCCTCTTCATGTTTAGGCAGTCTCCTCAACAAATTGTATGACTTTGGTCAGTACAATCCTCTTCATGTTTAGGCAGTCTCCTCAACAAATTGTATGACTTTGGTCAGTACAATCCTCTTCATGTTTAGGCAGTCTCCTCAACAAATTGTATGACTTTGGTCAGTAAAGCACGGCGCCATGTCCATACCAAAAACTTGTTTTTAGTACATAAATAGATAAGAGTAAACAGACAAACAAAAGCATCAAGGCTTAATTCTTTCTGTAAAAGTATGGGTCCCTGCAGACCCTTGATGTATGGCACGGTTTCATTCCTTTACAGAGAGCATGAGTCCCCATGACCCATAATGTATGGCAAGGTTTGATTACAGAAAGCATGGATCCCCATTGACCAACGATGTATGGCAAGGTTTGATTCATTTACAGAAACCATGGGTCATTGGTGACCCACGATGTAAAGCAAGGTTTGATTCCTTTACAGAAAGCATGGGTCCTGTGATCCACGATGTAAAGCAAGGTTGGATTCCTTTACAGAAAGCATGGGTCACTGGTGACCCACGATGTATGGCAAGGTTTGATTCCTTTACAGAAAGCATGGGTCCCTGGTGACCCACGATGTATGGCAAGGTCTGAATCCTTTACAGAAAGCATGGGTCATGTGACTCACGATGTATGGATGGTATGAATCCTTTACAGAAAGCATGGGTCACTGATGGCACAAGATGTATGGCAAGGATTGTTTCCTTTACAGAAAGCATGGGTCACTGATGACACACGGTGTATGGCAAGGTCTTAATCCTTTACAGAAAGCATGGGTCCCTAAGAAATCCATGCACATCTCTCAGTCCTGGCTGACAGCGGGATATATTATGACAGTATAGCCCTGGAGTACAGCCCTGTCAGCCATGTTGTCTCTGACCAAAATAAATCTCCATACCATCAGCATAAAAGTGTCTCCATTTCTGTGGCCCTTCATGCCGTGCTTTCCTCTGCACATCTGTCTCTTCTACCCAGATCGTGCTTAGGTTGTTGGAACTGGTAAAGGGGTGGGGAGGGGGGAGGGAGAGGAGGGGGACGGGGGCTGGTGCTATACTGCCATGAAGATGCCCTTCAGATGAGGATTCTCATTCATGCTGGCTTTGTGACTAAGCAATAATCAATGGAGGTTAGTAAGTGGGGTATCTTATGTTGGATCAGAATAGGCATCACTGAATACCATGAAAACAATGTCTCCTTGTTTCGTTTATTCGTTTATTAACGGACGAAATTGCATCATTTGGGGGCAGCACATGTTTGGGTCTTTACTAACAAAGTCATAAAATTTCAGCATGCTTGGATTGATGATACTTGAAATATTAAACATTGAGTAAAAGTAAGGCTGCAATTGCACCCACAGTGTATGGGAAGGATTTTTAAAGTGACTCGGCAGCAATGCAGCATTTTCTCTAGTGGGTTGTCTTATCATGACTTGAAAGTCACTATATGCCGTGGATTGACAGGGTCAAGACTCAGGGCTGCCACTATCAGAATAGCAAAGACTTTTTATTCGAGGGCATTCAAGCAGGCATTCCACAATGGTCAATACCCCCCCCCCCCCCCCCCCCCCCACCCAACTGAAAAATTTACCATTGCTTTCGAATTATGCAATCTGCGACAAATCTGAGTATCAAGTGTAGTTAGCACTAATAGTATGCTAGTAGTAGTTAGCTTCAAGTGTATTGAACATCACATACAGATAGCATCAAGTGTAGTGAGCATCACGTATAGTTGGCATTATGTGTACACAGTATCAAGAGTAGTGAGCATCACAAATAGTTAGCATCATGTGTAGTGAGCATCAAGTGTAGTGAGCATCACATGTAGTTAGCATCATGTGTAGTGAGCATCAAGTGTAGTGAGCATCACAAATAGTTAGCATCATGTTAGTGAGCATCAAGTGTAGTGAGCATCACATGTAGTTAGCATCATGTGTAGACAGCATCAAGTGTAGTGAGCATCACAAATAGTTAGCATCATGTGTAGTGAGCATCAAGTGTAGTGAGCATCACATGTAGTTAGCATCATGTGTAGACAGCATCAAGTGTAGTGAGCATCACAAATAGTTAGCATCATGTGTAGTGAGCATCAAGTGTAGTGAGCACCACATGTAGTTAGCATCATGTGTAGACAGCATCAAGTGTAGTGAGCATCGGGTGTAGTTAGCATCATGTGTAGTGAGCATCAAGTGTAGTGAGCATCGGGTGTAGTTAGCATCAAGTGTATTATTGAGCATCACGTATAGTTAGCATCAGGTGTAGACAGCATCACGTATAGTTAGCATCATGTGTAGATAGCATCAAGTGTAGTGAGCATCAGGTGTAGCTAGCATCAAGTGTAGTGAGCATCATGTGTAGTTACCATCAGGTGTAGATAGCATCAGGTGTAGTGAGCATCAGGTGTAGATAGCATCAGGTGTAGTTAGCATCAAGTGTAGTGAGCATCAGGCGTAGTGAGCATCAGGTGTAGTGAGCATCAGGTGTAGATAGCATCAGGTGTAGTGAGCATCAGGTGTAGATAGCATCAAGTGTAGTGAGCATCAGGTGTAGTTAGCATCAGGTGTAGATAGCATCAAGTGCAGTGAGCATCAGGTGTAGTGAGCATCAGGTGTAGTGAGCATCAGGTGTACTTAGCATCAATTCAAGTGTAGTGAGCATCAGGTGTAGTTAGCATCACGTACAGTTAGCATCAGGTGTAGATAGCATCAAGTGTAGTGAGCATCACGTATAGTGAGCATCAGGTGTAGTTAGCATCACGTATAGTTAGCATCAGGTGTAGTGAGCATCAAGTGTAGTGAGCATCAGGTGTAGTTAGCATCAGGTGTAGTGAGCATCAGGTGTAGGTAGCATCAAGTGTAGTGAGCATCAGGTGTAGTTAGCATCAGGTGTAGATAGCATCGAGTGTAGTGAGCATCATGTGTAGTTAGCATCAGGTGTAGATAGCATCAAGTGTAGCGAGCATCAGGTGTAGTTAGCATCAGGTGTATATAGCATCAAGTGCAGTGAGCATCAGGTGTAGTTAGCATCAAGTATAGTTAGCATCAGGTATAGTGAGCATCAGGTGTAGTTAGCATCAGGTGTAGTGAGCATCAGGTGTAGGTAGCATCAAGTGTAGTGAGCATCAGGTGTAGTTAGCATCAGGTGTAGATAGCATCGAGTGTAATGAGCATCATGTGTAGTTAGCATCAGGTGTAGATAGCATCAAGTGTAGCGAGCATCAGGTGTAGTTAGCATCAGGTGTATATAGCATCAAGTGCAGTGAGCATCAGGTGTAGTTAGCATCAAGTATAGTTAGCATCAGGTATAGTGAGCATCAGGTGTAGTTAGCATCAGGTGTAGTGAGCATCAGGTGTAGTTAGCATCAGTGTAGACAGCATCAGGTGTAGTTAGCATCAAGTGTAGTTAGCATCAAGTGTAGTGAGCATCAGGTGTAGTGAGCATCAGGTGTAGACAGCATCAGGTGTTGACAGCACCAGGTGTAGTGAGCATTAGGTGTAGTTAGCATCAGGTGTAGTTAGCATCAGGGTAGTGAGCATCAGGTGTAGATAGCATCATGTGTAGACAGCATCAAGTGTAGTGAGCATCAGGTGTAGTTAGGATCAGGTGTAGTGAGCATCAGGTATAGTTAGCATCAGGTGTAGTGAGCATCAGGTGGAGTGAGCATCAAGTGTAGTGAGCATCATGTATAGTTAGCATCAGTGTAGTTAGCATCAGTTATAGCATCAGTGTAGTGAGCATCAGGTGTAGATAGCATCAAGTCTGGTGAGCATCACATATAGTTAGCATCAGGTGTAGTTAGCATCAAGTGTAGTGAGCATCACGTATAGTTTGCATCAGGTGTAGATAGCATCAGGTGTAGTTAGCATCAGGTGTAGTTAGCATCAGGTGTAGTGAGCATCATATATAGTTAGCATCATGTGTAGATAGCATCAAGTGTAGTTAGCATCACGTATAGTTAGCATCAGGTGTAGTGAGCATCAGGTGTAGTTAGCATCAAGTGTAGTGAGCATCACGTATAGTTAGCATCAAGTGTAGACAGCATCACGTATAGTTAGCATCAGGTGTAGTTAGCATCAAGTGTAGTGAGCATCATGTATTGTTAGCATCAGGTGTAGACAGCATCAAGTGCATCACTTATAGTTAGCATCAGGTGTAGACAGCATCAGGTGTAGTTAGCATCAAGTGTAGTTAGCATCAGGTGTAGTAAGCATCCGGTGTAGATAGCATCAAGTGTAGTGAGCATCACGTATAGTTAGCATCAGGTGTAGATAGCATCACGTGTAGTGAGCATCACGTATAGTTAGCATCAGGTGTAGATAGCATCACGTGTAGCGAGCATCAGGTGTAGATAGCATCACATATAATCAGCATCAGGTGTAGGTAGCATCAAGTGTAGATAGCATCGAGTGTAGTGAGCATCAGGTGTAGATAGCATCACCTATAGTTAGCATCAGGTGTAGATAGCATCGAGTGTAGTGAGCATCACGTGTAGTTAGCATCATGTGTAGATAGCATCGAGTGTAGATAGCATCGAGTGTAGTGAGCATCAGGTGTAGTTAGCATCGAGTGTAGATAGCATCAAGTGTAGATAGCATCATGTGTAGATAGCATCAAGTGTAGATAGCATCGAGTGTAGTAAGCATCACATGTAATTAGCATCGTGTGTTAATAGCATCAAGTGTAGATAGCATCAAGTGTAGTGAGCATCATGTGTAGATAGCATCAAGTGTAGTGAAGATCACGTGTAGTTGGCATCATGTGTTCACTGTATCAAGTGTAGATAGCATCAAGTGTAATGATCATCACGCATAGATAGCATCATGCATAGTCAGCATCATCTGCTTTTCGGAACATCCACAACCAGGTTCACACAGTTTTTGTCAGTCTCCTTCACCTTACAGCATCTTGCCAACACACGACATCTGTGCATGGCATTTGTTTCACTTCAACGCCGTACACAAAATAGTGACTGCCCGCTCTTGCAAAGAAGTGTCCAGGAGACCGTGCGACGTAAGTATATTTTTGTACCATTTATATCAATTTTTGTTGTTTGCAAGCGCTCAGAGCTCATGTAAGATGAAGTGCCATCAATGTCCATCATTGGTGTCATCTGCTAGCACACCAAACTGCGACCATGGCTATACAGATTCCACTGCCGTTTTCTTCTTCTCCCATGAATGATTGGTTGGCTTAAACAGGTTATTTGTGAATTTTAATACATATTCAAAGTAAAGCTACCGCATAACAGGAACAAATTACGAAACAAAACATGACGTGTTTTGACCTCTTAAGTCTTCTTCAGGCAAGATAAACAACATTCAGGACAATGAAAAAGAGAAACGAGCAATCACTTCATCTTCTCAAATTCAGCGCAAGATGGGATTTGTACATTTGTTCTTCTGAGTATCTTGCTGGAAGAAGACCTAAGAGGTCAAAACGCATTGTGTTTCATCCTGTAGTTTGTTTGTCCTCATTATCTGGCCCTTTTACTTTAAATTCTTTTTAAAAATTTGTTTCAATTTCCAGCTGCAGTCACCTCACTTTGAAACTAATGTTATTTGTGTTTTTTCATTGTCCAATGTCAATGAACCCACTTTGAGGGCTGCAGTGGGACACGGGAATGCCTGTGAATGGGCAGCCACAATGAGCTGTCTCAGTGACGTCACTCAAATGGCAGCAACAAGACGGAAAAAAAACAAAAAAACAGAAACCAACCAACCAACCAGAACTGTCAATTCCTAACCTCCTTTCACAGCCATACACACACACAGCACACTCCACAGCAGCACCAATGGTCACTGTGATTTATTGAAAGAAACATGGATGAGGGAAAACTTGCCAGTGATTTCTGACGATACGCACCCCGTTTGTTCCATACAGAACTACCAGTGTGTGTGTGTGTGTGTGTGAGGTGTGGAACTCCCCAGACAGGCCTGCCCCACAGTGGATGATGACACTCCAGCCAGCTTACCCACACTGCTGCTCTGCACACCAACCCATCTCACACATTGACCACACAACGCATGAATCCACACAGAGGTCCGCTGTCTGGTTCACATAGAGGCCTCAGCCTCCCACACCAAAGACATGACAGACATGAGCTTCACATGGACAGACAGGAGGTGCCCCATGACGTGGGAAGAGATGCAATCTGAACAGGAGTGTGGTGAACCACAGGGGTGGCAGCAGCAGCCTGTCAGCCTCTGTCCTGTTCACTGCCGTCCATCAATACAGCCCAGCTTCAACCTGATCAAACTCAACCTTACACACTCTAACAGTAATAACACCCACTTCTTTTTCAATAACTACATACCTTTCTAACTCATGAATACATTCAAACTCACAGACCTTGCTTCACGTGAACGAAAATGGTGTGGACGCAGACATGAGTTAATTCACCAGACACAGACCACACATCATACAGCAAGTGTGTGTTAGCGCGGTTGTGGTTCACATTTGCCATTCTTTTCGGGAATCCTACAACTAGATGACAACATGCTCACACACAACAGCCAATCTGTCACCCTTGGTCATGTGGGCTGAACATGCTGGGAAGGACTCGCATTTGCAGGCATTCACTACGGGCTAATGCCATGGGCGCTGGTAAGCATGCAGGTCTCTGTTTAAGGACAGGTTTTTGCTTCTAGGACACCTGAGAAGGTCATCACCAACAGGTCCAAATCATGACAACACCCAAGGCTGCAATGGCGACAGTTGTCATGACAACACCCCAGGCTGCAATGGCGACAGATGTCATGACAACACCCCAGGCAGCAGTGGTGCCAGTTGCCATGACAACACCCCAGGCGACAGTGCTGTAAGCTGGAGTGAGACCTCCATATCCCACAACCACCTGCAGTGTGGTCCCCCACAGGTCAGCGTGGGTCAGGACAACACCCCCAGACTGGACAGGTCCGACCATTTCCCACAACAGCCACATTGGGGTAGAAGCACACAAACAGGCTCGACTGCCAGCAACAGGTAAGGTCAGGTAATGTGGCCCAGCTGACCACAAAGGGCCATATCAGAGCTGTCACAGCTGTAAGTCAACTCACTAGTCATTTCAATAAAACACATTTTTTAAAAACTCATTCACACACCTAAAAACAAACTGAAAATTTTGTTAAAAATCTTTCTTCCGTAAAAGTCTTGGAAGAAAAATGATCTCTTTCAAAAATTCAAAGGTCATGTCTGGTAGGACATCTCTCAACAAGGTTTTTCACGGAGTCTGCTGTAAAGTCTTCATGTCTCACATCGTGTTAAGTCCCAACACTTAAAAAAAGAATGCAGGAGGAGTGGCCTGTATACAAACCACACAAAACCGTTTCTCCTTTCGACCGCCCCCGGAACATGATAAAAACTCTTTGGGCTTGAAGCGCACTGGCTTGATTGGCAACAACAGGACTGATAATCTGACCAGACACTTGACTCTTCAGGCCTATTTCAGCTATAACTTGATGACGTGTTCACACAATTATCATGTGAAATTGACTAACTTGTGATGGATCGACGACATCTTGCCTTTTCTGTTCACTAAGGACACTTTTCACACACACACACACACACACACACACAAAAGAGGCACATACACAACCACAACTCACACACAAAGGCACACACACAACCACGTGCGAAGACTAGGACAACTCGCACACACAGGCACATACACAATCACATACAAATACTATGTCGACTCACACACATAGGCACATACACAACCACACATAAATCATACCTATCTGCAAAACAAATCACCTACACAGACGTTACAGTGCATTTTTGAATGGTGGATGTGTGCATGTGCGTGCATGCACGCTTTGTGTGTGTGTGTGTGTGTGTGTGTGTGTGTGTGTGTGTGTGCGCGCGTGCGCACTTGCGTGTGTGCCTGCATGCATGCATGCGTACATGTGCGTACTGTTTGTGAGCATGCAAGCCAGTGTGTACAAAGTGCACATGAGTATTTTAGACAGTGTATGCACACATGGATTGCACACAGACCTGAACACACTACAGCATACTGGCTATATTTAGAACCTGATGAATGACCTGCTTCCGCTGCAATCATCGGGGTCATCAGTTAGCAATGCATGTTCAACAGACAGTAAAGTTGCTAATCCCGTGCAAATGATACACAAATGCAGAGTAGTGGTATCTAAATCTAATCTTAAGAAAATAAAGCAGGTTAGGTGTATGCATATCAAAGACATAAGGCAAGGTACTCATCCTTCACAAACACCAGTTACTTTACATCCACAATGTACAACAATTACAACACACCCTTTATTTCAGGATACGCCCATGCACCATTATTTGAGGGAAATGACGCTTGGTTAATGTACACTCAGTCTCACTATGTACTACAACGCATACTTATTTCAGGATACGCCCAAGCACCGTTACTTGAGGGAAATAAAGCCTGGGTACATGTACACCCACAATGTACACCAAAGACTGTTATTTCAGGGAAATAAAGCCTGGATACATGTACACCCACAATGTACACCAAAGACTGTCATTTCAGGGAAATAAACCTGGGTACATGTACACCCACAATGTACACCAATGACTGTTATTTCAGGGAAATAAAGCCTGGGTACGTGTACACCCACAATGTACACCAAAGATTGTTATTTCAGGGAATGGAAATAAAGCCAGGGTACATGCACACCCACAATGTACACCAAAAACCAAAGATCGTTATTTCAGGGAAATAAAGCCAGGGTACTTGTACACCTACAATGTACACCAAAGACTTTTATTTCAGAGAAACAAAACCTGAGTACATGTACACCCACAATGTACACCCAAGACTGTTATTTCTGGGAAACAAAACCGGAGTCCATGTACACCCACAATGTACACTCAAGACTGTTATTTCTGGGAAACAAAACCTGAGTACATGTCCACCCCCAATGTACAGCAAGGCATTGCCATTGCTGGGAAATAAAGCCTCAAGTGGCAAAAGTACACCCACAACGCACAACAAACCATTGTTATTTCGAGGAAACAGCTTTGGTCAATGTACGCCCACAACCCATGCCAAAAGCATGGTCATTCAGGGAAATGAAAACGCGAGTCAATGTCCGCGAACAGCCTACAACAAAGCATGGTTATTTGGGGTGAAATAAAATGCGAATCAATGTCCGCCCACAGCGTACAACAAAGCATGGTTATTTGGGGTGAAATAAAATGCGAATCAATGTCCGCCCACAGCGTACAACAAAGCATGGTTATTTGGGGTGAAATAAAATGCGAGTCAATGTCCGCCCACAGCGTACAACAAAGCATGGTTATTTGGGGTGAAATAAAATGCGAGTCAATGTCCGCCCACAGCGTACAACAAAGCATGGTTATTTTGGGGGAAATAAAACCCCAGTCAATGTCCGCCCACAGCGCACAACAAAGCATGATTATTTTGGGGTGAAATAAAACCCGAGTCAATGAGCACCCTCATGGTATGAAAAACCTTTGTGATTTATTGGAAGAAAAAAATTGATTGGTAAGTGAGCCTCCACCGTGACAGCAGAGGTTGTGTTAAGGGAAAGCTAGACATCTCCATCAGACCTCGTGATGAGGGCCCCCTGGTATCCCCTGACCCTCTGAACCACAGCGAGGGTTCATACTACACTTCAACACACCTAGCCAAGTGGGCATAGCCTCTGTCTGCACAGCGACACTCTGAACCACAGTGAGGGTTCATACTACACTTCAACACACCTAGCCAAGTGGGCATAGCCTCTGTCTGCACAGCGACACTCTGAACCACAGCGAGGGTTCATACTACACTTCAACACACCTAGCCAAGTGGGCATAGCCTCTGTCTGCAAAGCCACCCTCTGAACCACAGTGATGGTTCATACTACAGTTCAACACACCTAGCCAAGTGGGCATAGCCTCTGTCTGCGCACTGACACTGAATCACAGTGAGGGTTCATACTACAGTTCAACACACCTAGCCAAGTGGGCATAGCCTCTGTCTGCACAGCCACCCTCTGAACCACAGCAGTCACCAGGGTCACAGTGACACCACAGCCTTTCACTGCTCATGGACCACTCCCACAGCCACTGGCTCACACCGACTGCACAGGCTACAGGGTTTACAGGGTTTACACAGACTACAGGGTTTACACAGGCTACAGGGTTTACAGGGGCGACACAGCCTACAGGGCCTACACAGGCTACAGGGCCTGCACAGGCTACAAGGTTTACACAGGCTACACAGGTTACAGGACCTACACAGGCTACAGCAAGGGTGACACTTTGAAAATCTGAAAAAACTGAAAATGAGGTAGGGGTCCAGGGGCCACCTAGGCCCCGGCGGGGTGCAGAGGCAGTGCCCTGCTGGGGGGTCTGGGGGGCAAAGCCCCCCAGCTGAAGAAGATTTTATGAAATTTTAAAAGCATTTCATGGCCTCTCCTGGCATCAAATTGAAACTTTACGTTGCCTAACTGGAAAACTTTTTCTACCAGCACAATGGCACGACGCAGGCTAACAAAGATCGCTGGATCTGTGTTGTCTTCAACGATAGAGTGTGCTTCCTCATTTCCGGTCGTCTGCTACAGTGCTGCTTCGGTCATAATACCGTAGATTCAACTGTTTTTTAAAAAAAAAATTTTTTGGGGGGGGAATAGCAAAACTTGAAAAACGGAATTTCCGTCTGGGGCCTTGCCGAGAAAACGGATTTCAGTCACCCAGACGGAAGAGTGGCACCCATGCTACAGGGCTTACCCAGGCTACAGGGTTCACACAGGCTATAGGGTTTACACAAGCTACAGAGCCTACACAGGCTGCAGGGTTTAGACAGGCTACAGGGTTTACAAGGCTACAGAGCTTACATATGCTACAGGGCCTACAGGATCGACATCTACTACAAAGCCTATGTACACTCACATGGCCTACAAAGGTACATGGTCTACACAGGCTTAAAAGACAAACATCTACTACACAGCCTACACAGGCTACACTGAGTACACAGCTCACATGACCCAACCAACTACACCACCTCACGGGCTACATAATCTATACAAGCTTACATGACCAATGCCAACCCCACAGCCTACACACACTCACATAGCCTACACATGTTCACATGGCCTGTACATAGCCTCCATAGCTCGTATGACCAACACCTACTAACAGCCTATACACACACAGCCTATTCATGTTCACACAGCCTGCACAGCTTACAGTTACATGTCCTACATAGCTCATATCACCAACATCTACTGCTTGCCTACACACACTCACACAGCCTATGTACAGACTACAATGCCTACATAGCTCATATAACCAACACCCGCTACATAGCATCCCCCCACACACACGGCCTTCACATGTGTTCATGTGGCCTCCACACACTAAATGATTTACACAAGCTACTCACACATGCTATATTACTTATACATGCTACATGGCTTACATTTTTTACTACAAACAAATGCTCCATGGCTTCACACATGCTATATACACATGCCACATGATTTAACTCATGATACCTATGCATGCTACATGGCTTACACATTTTACACAATCTACACATATAGACTTGCAAAAGAAAGCATGTCACATGCTACACAGCACACACATGACATGGCTTATATGTGTATGCATTGCATACACATGTCACATGACTTACATATGCTGGATGGGTTACAGAGGCTACATGGCTCACAGTTACACAAGCTCCAAGCGTACACATGCTCAAAGGCATGCTGCATGACCGACACATTCTTTGACTAACAGTAACATATGCCCCAAGGATCACACATGCTACATGGCTCAGTTACACATGCTCCTATCCTACACAAGCTGAATGGCATGCTACATGGCCTACACATGCTGAACAGTGTGCACATCTTATATGGCCTACAGTTACATATGCTACAGTTACATATACAGTTACATATGCTAACACATTCTTCATGGCATGCTACATGGCCTACACATGCTACAAGCCTTTACACACGCTTCTACCAACACATGATTATGGCATACCACTTGGTGTACACATGCTACATCAGTACATGGCTTTAACACTCTACATGGCTTAGTTACACATGCTCCTTGCCAACAGCTGTTTCATGGCATGCTACATGGCTTACACATGCTACATGGCTTACACATGCTACACGGCTTACATATGCTTCATGGCTTACACATGCTACACGGCTTACACATGCTTCATGGCTTACACATGCTTCATGGCTTACACATGCCACATGGCTTAGACATGCTACGTGGCTTACATGTGCTACATGGCTTCCAGTCACATACGCTCTAGCCAACAGGTGCTTCACGGCAATGCTACATGACCTACACATGCTACATGGCTTACACACACCCTATACGGCTTCCAGTTACATGTGCTCTTTGTCAGCATGTGTTCCATAGCATTGCATGTGACACTGCCTACACATGCTCTATACATGCTGGTATTTGATGCCCTCAGTGTCCAAACAGTGGTCTGTGATTGGGCAGTGAAGCTAAGGAGCCACATGCAGCAGGCACCAGGTGCACATGAAGGCAACTAGGAAACCATGTGTACAATAAGAGAGACAGAAAACCACCACCTCTTCCTGTCAACCAGTAAAACGCAAAACAAAAACTTCCCAAAGTTTTTTTCTTGTTCCAACCACTCTGATCAGTGGATAGGGAAATCAGAATCAAACGACAGTACACAAACAAAAAATTATTGTGTTAATAATTGTCTGACCATGACATTATACAGAGAGAGAGAGAGAGAGAGAGAGAGAGAATGGCAGAAGGTACCATAAAGGACTAGGTCTAGGAGCTAGAACACCCCCCTGGTCCAACATGGATTTTGAAGAACCAGCACGTCCAGATGAAAATATGGAGACCCTGACAGTGAAGGAGTCATCTGCTAGCACAATTAAAAAAAATAAACAAGGAAAACATCAAGCAGTTGATGTGTAAACAAAATACGAAAACATTTCACATGTGTGTGTGTGTGTGTGTGTGTGTGTGTGTGTGTGCGTGTGTGTGTGTGTCTGTGCATGCATACATGAAATGTCATTTAACACATACATGCACATGCACACACACACGTACACACACACATAGAGGCACACACACACACACACACACACACACACACACACACACACACACACACAGATATAAGCCACAAAGCTGACAAACAAGTTACCCAAAAGACAAATGAACTTTGTGCCTCCATCTGCAATGTTGACAACAACATGGGAACACCCAGCTGTTGAACCATCACTCACAGCATAGCAGATGCAGTGCAGCATACACTGTCAAGCAGTCTGCATGCAGCAACGTTGATGGCACACTGACTGACCCTAGAATTCAACTGGGCTGTCACTGGATGGCTGGTTGTGGTGGTGATAGTCTCTCTAAGACCAGGTGTTTACTCAAGCCTTCCCTGGCTATGCAAGGTATCTGTCTATGCTGGGTCCCATTGTAGGCCCCACTAAGAACTGTCCCACTGACTCCACAGGGTCTGCTCAGATGGGTTACCTTATAGTGACCTGACACTGAGAGCTCCCTTGGCCATGTGATGGAGGCAGCAAGCATACACTCCTGGACTGGGTTGTGTATGGGGGATACCAACCAGTGATCATCCTTATGCACAAATGTGCGTCTCTGACGCATGAACTTCCCATCTGACGCACTGGAATTCAGGCCAGTGCGTCACAGAAATGCACCAAAATTTACAGTGACGCACTGATTTTCTCCTGTAGGCATTACAACTCTGAGCAGGACACCACGCAAAAGGGCTTTCATCTTACCCGCCACGATCGAAGTTAAAAACATATGTTTCCTCGACATTTTAGAACGTTCTGAATCGATAAACACTTCCGCTTGAAAATTCTTCTCTACTTAAAGCCAACAACAGTCATCAAAATACACTATGCCTATCCAGTCTATGATTGGACCACAAGATGATGACCCCCTAAACATTTTTGTGACCCCATGAAAATTTGGAAGTGAGTTTTCCGTACCAAGTCTGACCCCTAATTTTTAGAAATTAATTATCACTGCCAACACAGTTGTA
Organism: Conus canariensis; assembly: GCA_033310375.1. Classification (NCBI taxonomy): domain Eukaryota; kingdom Metazoa; phylum Mollusca; class Gastropoda; order Neogastropoda; family Conidae; genus Conus; species Conus canariensis. Next base: position 3,973,152 of record CM065718.1, on the reverse strand, counting down.
CTGGGAGAAATGCCACTGGGAAACGTCCAAAGGCAGCAGCAAGTAAGGTGAGCAAGAACAACTGGAAAGTCACAAATAAAAAAGGGATGAGCAAGGCATAGCAAGTAGAGAAAAGCAGCTGGTGGAAGAAGTGGGGAGGCGAAGTGTGTCTGCTTGTGTGTAAAAGATGATTAAACACACACACATACACCCTCACACACACACACACTCTCTCTCTCACATATCTATACACAGACTGTAGCAATCCCACAATCCACAAAACATGGAGGAAAAAGGCAACAAAATACGCAAGATACAATGATCCCCAAAGCAAGCAAGCAAGCAGCTCTACAGCGACAACAAAGGTCACAGTGGAACAAAAGTGAACTAATTCCCCCACCCCTCCCCTAACGCACTCACTGGTCTCTTTCAAAGGGGGGCTAACTAGCAGGTCTTTTCTTCCCCCACTACAGCAAAACAAACATCAAGTCACTAGAGGGAGAGGAAGGGAGGGGGAGGACTGTGAAACTGGCTTTCAACATGGTGTGGTCATCGAACACACACCTGACCATCCATCTTTCAGTCCACACACAACCAGAACATGTCTTTCCACAACTTTTGTTCTCTCCTTCACCTTCAAACCGCTTTACCCATGCACAGTATCAGGGCATGACACAATTTTGTCTTCTACCAGGTATACCACATGGCTACACGGGGGGGGGGGGGGGGCACGGAGATTTTCATTTTTACATTTTTGAAGAATTCAAAGACATGGACGCCGTGGACGATGAAAGGCAATAACAGGCGACCTCATTCAACACCATCGTGAACAACACTGCTGCCCAGGCAACGCTGAATCAGCAGGGTGTGGTCTGTTTAACTTTTGTCACTGGAGGAAGCACCTTGACATCATACAAAACAGCTTGTGGGGGCAAGGATGCAGGGCACTCAGTCATTTTAGGGTGCTAGGCAGCCAAGCTCTAACACATTCTCTACTTGAAAACGTAAGACTACTGAGCGTTCAGACATCAAAATAGCAGTTCTGGAGAATTTCAGATTTCAGAAAGAAAAAAAATGAACAAAAGGAGGACAGAATAAAAAGAAAAGGAAGAAAGAAATATGGGGAAAGAACGATACAATGAAATGAAGAAAGAACAGAAAAAGAGAAAGACAGGAAGCCATGGTAGGAACACTGAAAGGAAGAAAGGAAAACAAGGAGGGAGGAAAGAGAAAGCAAGACAGGGAGGAAGAAAGGAATTTTTAAAAAACAAAAAGGAGATTAAAGGAATGAGAAACCATAAAAGAATCATAGAAAAATCACAAACACACACACACACACACACAGAGGAAGACAAAAAGGTAGGAAGACATGAATGAGAAGAGGAGGATTGACACAGGAAGAAAGAAACAAAGGGAAAGATTTAAGCAAGATGGAAAGACAAAAAAAAGAAGAAAGAAAAAAAGAAAGGTAAGGAAAATCTGTAGAGACAAGAGAGGGTTTCACATCATAAAAAATGTTAGGATTTTCATATCACCCACACAAAACAGTTCAGGGGTAACATGCAAAGGATTCTACCTTATTTTATCTAAAAAGCAACTTTCATCTATGAGCTATGACACTGTGTATGTGTATATGTATGTGTGTGTGTGTGTGTGTGTGAATATATATATATATGTATGTCTGTCTATATGTCTGTGTGCGTGTGTGTGTGTGTGTGTGTGTATACCCATGTGTGTGTGTGTGTGTGCATGCATGAATCATGAGCTGGACCATATCCATCATGGTCTGCAGTATGGAAGTATGCTGACCATCGGCATGAACTCTTGCAGAAAATCTACGCTGAACTAATTTTAACACACAGAGAAGACAATCGGTGTTGATGGACTTTCTGATGGGGACCAAAGGCTGACAGCTGAAAGTTTCTCCATTTTACTGTGGCTAAAACAGTGCAACCTCTCTTACCTATGCAAATTCCTGCACATTCAAGTTTAAGTGCAACATCACTGGCTGAGAGGCCATCACATCGCCGAGGGAAAACCCTTGGTCTCCTCTGCTGACACCCAGTCAGAACTGGCCATCTTGTTTCCCTCTCTCTTCAGGCAAGGTTTCTGGCTGTGGTGGCAGGAAAAATCTGAATTTCAGCAATGAATTCTGCTACATTCCAATTATTTTTGCCATTTTCAGCCTAGCCTGACATGCATAATTTGTTCCTTTGCGTTTCAATTGGACACAGAAGTAGAGCAAATCGCAACAATCAATCAACATTTCACTTTGGGAAAACCAGATTAAGGCCTTCACTGATTAGCTGACTGATGAACAAAAGATGTGTAAAGGGAAAGCACTCTTCACAGATGTATGTGCATTCCAGATAAGACACGATCATCTTTTCAACCAGAACAAATGGTCCGTAACAAGACCTCTTGCAGTCAAACTGACTGGTGCTCACACACTTTGATTACTATTCTTTGTGCATTACACCCTTCTGCTTTTCACATGTGATTCGCAATTTCAACATATGATATACCCCATTTGTACATAATGTGAGACCCTTGAAAGAAAAAAATAAGGGAATTAAGAAAGGAAGCAACACAGAAGGAAAGACAGACATTAAGAAATAAAGGAAGGAAGGAAAGAAAAAGCAAAGAAAGGAAGAAATGAGGATGGAAGAAATAAAAGAAAGATAAAAGGAAGGAAAGAAAGGAAGAAAGGTAAAAAGAAAAAAAAAAGGAAGGAGGGATGGGAGGAAAAAACACTTTGAAAGGAACAGAAAAAAAAAATAAAGAAAAAAGGGGAAAAGAAAAAAGGAATAGAGAAAGAAAGGAACAATGGTAAGAATAACGGAAGGAAAGAATAGAGAGAGAAAGGAGGAAGGACGGTACATAAGAAAAAGGAACAAATCTGAAAAAAAAAAAGACAAATGAAAGAAGGAAAAAAAGGAATGGTATGGGGAAATGAACGATGGAAAGAAGAATGGAAGAAAGGAAGACAGAAAAGAGGGAAGAACATAGAAAGAATTTGAGGATGGAAAGAAAAGATTGGAGGAAAGATGAATCGAAGGAAGAAAGAAAGCATGAAAGAAAAGAAGGAAGAAAGAAGATGAATTAAGAAAGAAAAAAATCCGACATACAGAAAACGCAGGGGGGGGGGGGGGGGGGGGGGAGGAAGAAAAGGGAAGAAGAAATGAAGAAAGACAACCACCAAAACAAAAAATGAATAAATGATAAACAGCTAAGGAAACAAGAGGAATTCTCTCTCCCTGACGCAAGGAACAGCACCCCGACTATGGCGGGCAATTTTTTCCCCTGGCGACGTGGCTTGTGCAGTCCAGGTTACATGCAGGTAAGAGATCAGTAACCCAGGGCTCAGACAGCGGTGAAGTCTGCATGGGGATGTCTGCTGTAACACTGCAAGGCAGCGGGTGACGGGGAATGGACATGAAGCCGACACAGGGACTGCTCATGGAGGGAGGGAAAGCCCATGCCATGATGGTTAGTCGACAGACATCAAGGAGCCGGAAGAGACCAGGCCATTATGGATTTGGCATGGTGGGAATGAAAGTAACTGACCACAATGCTTGGTTACAACACACCAATGATGCAGAAACACACACATGCACTGCAAAATACAGTCATTTCTAGACATTCAGACAAAATCTGGTGTTAGTAAGTTAGACAAGCAGTACTTGTCTCTTAATTTGTCCAAGTAAAGAAAAGCTTCAAAAGGTAAAAGTCTGTTTGATGCTCTAAGAAATGAACTTGGTAGTCGCTGAAATGTTACCTTAATTAGAAAAAAAAAAAAATGGAGGAGGATGGGGAGGGTGGCAGGGGGTAATGGATTAACTTTGGGTTTACTTGAGACGAAATAAAGGCCTTTTTGTTAGTTTTGGGATTGGTCCAATATGAAAAAAAAAAAACCCATACTCAACACTCCCCTCCCCTCATCATTCTCCCATAACAAATGAAGCATACAGCTTTTTATTACAAGGCATGAAGGAAGCCTGTGCCACAGCCCCCCCCCCCCCCCCCCCCCCCCCCCTCCTAAAAGCAAACTGATGCCACACAGCCCACACAGAGAAGGAAGGAGGAAAGCCAAGCCACACCCAGCAGCACACAGACATGTAGCCCACAGACAGACAGTGAGGAGCCCCAGGCAGGGCAGCATCACAGCAAGCCAGCAGAGGCAGACAGAACTATCACTACTGAAGAAAACCCGCTCCCATCTCTCCCTCCCAACACCACAGCCAGAGAGGGAAGAGAACATCATGGCAGATGGGCAATGAGGGCCTGAAGTGCAGATGCAGATGATGTGCAATGGAAGCACTTGCATTTCTCTTGCTTTATCGATCACCTGGCTGCTCACAGCATTTTGCCAGTGTGGGCTGACATTCAGTTGTCCCAAAGAGCAGGCAAAAAGGCTCTTCACCCAGCATGCTGTATCTGCGATTAATGTCAGTCAGCTACACAACAATTACCAACAGGACCTTGCTGAAACTCACACGTACCCAGGGCCTCTTCAGGCCGTCCTAATTCATGTCATCTGTGTCAAGGGGGCACTTCCAGCCCTTCCACTCACAACAGTCAACATAGGGAACCAGTTGCTCCTTCATTTCATGCCATGCCAGTCACAGTCCAAGCTGCCCTTAAAGGACCCAGGCCTGTCATGTACACATCAACACACACATGCACTGCACACACAAAACACCCCACCATTTCCCTCCCAACATGCTAAAAAGAAAATGGCTTCATAACAGACCAAGTTTGCACAAAAGGACTACAGGAAGTCTGCTATATAGTGCTCTGGGCTGACAGTAACACCATGCCAATCCCGACACGGAACAAAAAGGTTTCTCAGTGGATGGCTCATCAGTGTATGCACCATGGAGCCTCCTCACCTTGTACAAGACAGGAGCAAGGCCCTAAAGGTCCAGGGTTCAGTTCCCACACAGCCAAGGCTGGACGAGATGCTCTCTTCACATTCCACCTCAGTACATACTGCCATCAACTGGCCTTTCATCAGTTATGATGCCCCCACCCCACCCCTCCACACACACATACACAAAGGATCCATGAGCCACAAAGCCCTCAGATTAACAGCCGTAACTCTCCAGAGGGGCCGTGTCAGTCGCTCCATCGGCAACGATGGTGCAGACACTCAGACACTACATGACAACCAAGACCAAAAAAAAAAGCAGAGGGTCGGGGTAAATTCTGGACCTATTCTAACTGACTTTGAACCTCTCCTACAACTGATGGGGGAAAGAGACCATAAAGTCCCAGGAATTACGCAGGAAGACATAGACCGTCAGAAACAGAGACAGCGCAGTATGTCCAGTCTTGGTCTCGTCTTTGTATGAAAAGCCAACAGACAAAATATACAACGGTAATTAGTCCTGTCATAGTCTGGTCATTCTTTTTAACTTCCCTACACTTACTTCCTTCGCTGTAGTTGTTAAAGCCTGCTCCACACATGCCTACTGTCACAGTCGGTCAGGTTTCCCGTCACACAAAGTGAACAGAAGACATTTCCATCACAGTTCAGACACAACAGTCACCAGGTAAAACAGCATCACCAGCTTGGCACTGTAAGCTCAGCACAGGCACCACACACACAGCACAGGGAGGAGCCACACAGGTGGGTGCATGAGAAATGCAAGTGTAATCCAGCTGAGACAAGACAGACAACACAACGTATTGCATACCCACATCCAGGGCCAGCCTGCCGCCGCCATGGGGGCGCTGACAGCTGCTGTGCACTGCGGAGTGAGGCACCTCCTCCTCCTCCACGGGGACACCACCTCCTCCGCCTCAAGCTCTTGCTCCCAGGCCAGGCCTCCCCCACTCCGCCTCCTCTTCCCTTCCCTTCCCCTCTCCTTCCCATTTACACCTTCCTCTTCTCTCTCTACGGGACATGCCTTCAATTCACAAGGGCTTTGCCTCTTTTCTTCTGTACGGCTTGATCTTCTGTGCCGTTTCTTCACGCACATTCCCATCTTCTCACTCTTCTCTTTTCTTTCTTCATCTTCATATACCTTGGCAACATGAAAGAAAAGAACACATTGTTAAGACGGCTTGCCAACAGCATATTTATTACAGCAATGAGGGCACAGACATGTAACATCAAAGTCATGAAAATATACATGAACAGGTGTGCAGGTGTTGCAATACACTTGGTTAACTCAGCAAGTCTGTACATGACTTAATGCACGCATCATACGGTACAAAGGACAAACCTGGACACATAGGAAACTACTACACACCATCTGAACCTGTCTGAACAAGGTGACGCTGTCAAGTCTTTCAAGCACACTTCCAGAAGAAAAAAAACAAAACAAAACAAAAACAGTGACAAACCAAAGTCAGATCAACAGTACAAATGTGAGAAAAAAACAACAACAAAAAAAGCCAGAGAGAAACTGATACTAACTTTTCCCTCATAATTAAAATCTGTTGACAAGTAACTGCTAATGATAAAAAAAAAAACATCAAAACAAATTCAAACATATTAGACAAGCCAACATTTTCCCCTTACAACTGGCACACCACTCCAACAAAGACCACAAAAAACAAAAACAAAAAAAAAACCTGGTGCCACCAGCAAAGTGAACTCCATTCCATAGAAAATGTAACCAACAGCTGTTGTTCCCCCTGTGCTGATGACCCAAGGTATTCGGCCATGGCTTCATACCAGGCTGAGCGGCAGCAACAAGGATGCATTCCCATGGAGGTCAGAAGAAACGCTTCAAAGACACTCGTAAAGCATCCTTGAAAGCGTTTAACATCAGCCCTGAGACATGGGTGCAAACTGCTAAGGATCAAGCAAGATGGCGCTACTCTATCCACCAAGGTGCCGATTTTGGTGAAGAAAGGACAGTACCAGCGCAACAGAGAAACAGGAAAGGAAAGCCAGCACCAGCAAACAACAGCAGGTCTCCCACCTTGCCTGTCAAAGCTCTCACCGCACATTCCGTGCAAGCATCAGCTTGATCAGCCACCTGCCTATCCACAAATCATCTCAGCCTCTCTAAACCCCAAGACGACTGAAGTGGTTCCTGTTGACTCAACAGACGAACAACCACCATACCAAGCTGCACTAAGGGCTGTGGTCCCACTCTGTGCTGATGACCGTAGCTGTGTGTGGCCATGGTTCAATACCAGGCTGTGGTCCCACTCTGTGCTGGTGACCCTAGCTGTGTGGCCATGGTTCAATACCAGGCTGTGGTCCCACTCTGTGCTGGTGACCCTAGCTGTGTGGCCATGGTTCAATACCAGGCTGTGGTCCCACTCTGTGCTGGTGACCCTAGCTGTGTGGCCATGGTTCAATACCAGGCTGTGGTCCCACTCTGTGTGTGGCCATGGTTCAATACCAGGCTGTGGTCCCACTCTGTGCTTAATACCTAGCTCCACAAAGGGCCACTGCACCTGGATCTGCCCATCTGTGCCCCGACAGCCGGGTGTGAACACACACACACACACAGAGCACATCTGGCTTCTCCCTCACAGTCAGTGTCAGCACACACCACTCACAAACCCAGGCGGCATGGAAATGGAGTTATCAACACTCTCCAATTCACTTCATTACATGCTTCGAGACATCAAAGCTCATGCCATGTCCCTCTACAGGATTCAAAAAATAAAAAATAAAAAAAAGACAAAATTTATATGTTTGAACACACTTTTAAGTCTGAAATGGACTAAATTTCCTAATTCATATATTAAGAGCAGACTGTTTGCCAGTCATAATAAAAACAAACACTTGTGTATAACCTTGCCTTTCCTTCAGAGTAGGAGCTATGCATTTTGATGGATAGAAGCAGAATTCACTGACCATGATGCTATCATTGATAAGATTCTATTTCACTGAACCAGCACCAAGTCTTTGAATCCATTCTACAATTCACTTGCAACAACCAACAAATACCATTTTTCTTTTCTTTTCCCCCCAAAACACCATTCCCTTAGACCGTCCCGCACAACTGCATGGGGGGGGGGGGAGGAGGAGGGTAACATTAATTTACACACTTTCACGAATCCACATCAAGTTTTAACAGATTTCTAACACCTTTAAAAGGATACCTCCTGTTTCCCTAAACTTTTCTGAACCTTAAAGACTGTACCAGTCCTGTTTCATAACAGCACACAGTCCACGATGTTCTGAACACTGCTGTTCTGTGAGGAGAGCTGCCAACATGATCAACCAAGATGGACATGATGACTTTTCAGGATGATACAACCAAGACTCACATGCCTCTTCAGGCCTGCCATGTGGCACTGAGCATTGTCCACATTTATTACAGCAGACGACTGCTATTCATTTAAAAGATAAAACGTACTGAAACACACAAAAAGCAAGAAAAAAAAACGAAAGAAAACCCAACTCCTGATCGCATTCAGAAAAAAAAATACGGATGAAATACTGGCACTTGAGCAGTGTAATGTCAATGTAGTTATAAGACTGTGAATGAATGGAGTCCATTATTTGTTTGAAACACTACAAGCAGCACTGTGAACATGGGACACAATGATGACCTTTTCGTGGACACACACACCATTGCCCCAGCTGGATTGACTAAAGACTGCTCACACAGCGCCTAAAGGCCCACAATCTGCTGAATGCCTGCATGTCCTGGAGGCTTCACACTGACCTGGTGGATGTCCTGAAGATGTATGATGGAACTAAACCAAAGCTTTGGAAAAATGACAGATGCTCCATTGCAAGACCCAACATTCCTGCCCTACCCCTCAACTCCATTTATACTCCCATGCCCCCTCCACTCTCAACACACCAGTTGTACGTGGTAGAAAATGAGCTTGTACTTGATGGAGAAGGGTCAAACATCTGTATGTACGAAGGACTAGTCCATCTTGGGCAATCAGAATTTTTTTATTTTTCTTTTCTTTTCTTTTAGACACAAGCTTTTAGCTCAGCAGCGACTCTGATTTAAAAACAAAAAAAGAGCAAAACGAATTATACAAGAGGTTCACCTGGTCCTGTGTGGCTTCAACATACACTGTCAGTGCTACAGCCTGACAGTGACAGAACCACCTGTCCTCTAGCCTTTTGTCCTCAGCAGCCTGACACTGCTTACCTGTGCAGTCTATGCAGGTGACAGTCTCAAGGTGACTTCAAATGACACTATTTACTTTATTTGTATCTTTAGTCAATGGGTCAGCTGCTTTGATAATTCATAATTCCCCTTACTTTGGTAAGCACTGGCAGCAGGGTTCTGGATGTATTCACAAACTTTCATTATCATCATCATCATTATGAAATGTTTACTTCCATCTGATCTAATCTCAGAGAAAGAGTATTCAAACTGTTACTTGCCTCATCAAATCTGATCGGAATAGGTGTTACATCCAAAAGATCACTCTCAAGTAAATGAAAGAAACAAACACGTTCATCCACAAAGAATCTGCCAAAAGGGAATTAGGTTTGAAATGTTACAATGGTTAAAAGGACAACTTTGGAAGTAAGGAGACAAACATGGCTTTGTCTGATGAACAGCACTGTCACATTGTTAGTTACGACCTCCAAGACAGCTCCAGGAGACAAATTACATGGTCATAATACACTATAAAACAAGCATAAGACTGACAATACTTGCCTATGTACAAACAACTCTGTCCAACTCTTCAACAATGGCAAAATGAGAAAATAATTGACAGCATCTCCAGTGGAGATACAACAGTTCAATTATAGTCCTTTGTCTTGACGGGCCAACACACAAAGTCTTGACCTCGGCTTGACACTGCACAGATGATCCTGGTCCCCCACCTCTGCCCCCCCCTCCCTCCCCCCCTCTCAAAACACCACACCCCTCAGACCGTCCCACACGACAACTGCATGGATGGACAGTGGGCCCCATCACCCACAGTCCCGCTTAACGCACACCTCCCCTGGGTCCACCAACAGCAGCAGGCTGAGGGCAGGGGAGTGTCTCCCTCTAAGGGCCCTCAGGCCTCATGTCCCCCATCTCTGTACAAAGCCTCACTATCACAACCGATGCAGTCTTCAGTCTGGCGGTTCAGTCACTGAAGATTGCCGCTGTCAGCAGACCAGGGCAACTTGCAGGTTGTGGCCACTGTCTCCACCCCTGGCCGGCTGGCTGCGTGCTGAGCCTGTCAGAGGGATCAAGTCAGCCCAGCGGTCAGTAATACTTACGGGGTGGGGAGTAGGACGGGGAGCGGTGGTAGCCGTAGCTGTAAGGGGAACGAGAACGACGGTACGAAGAGTATCTGCGGCCAGGGGACCGACGACCGCTGCACACACACACACACACACACACACACAGAGTTATCAAATACTGGTTTACAAAATAATAAACAAAAGGAACGTTTTGAAAGAATCTTTCATATAACAATGGCAAGTACAACGTCCTCTTCAAATGAGTCTCACACAATGCCAATCCACGCAATGTCACTCCATGCCTGAAAATACAATGCAGGATAGGGTTTTCCATTTTCCAAATGTTTAATAAAGTTTGTGTGTGTGTGTGTGTGTGTGTGTGTGTGTGTGTATGTGTGTGTGTGTTTTCATTCACCGATTAGTTGTAAATCCCTCCTCCTCCCTCACACTCTCCTCCCCTTTTCTCCACCCCCACCCATTTGTGGGCAAGCCATAAAGTGGGGTGTTTTTTTAATTTATAGTATGCATGTACATCAATGACGTGTGCAAGCACCTTGAACTGTATTTTCTGCACAGGAGAAAGAGCTGTAAATATTAGTATGTATGCAGTTCTGGAATACCTTAACAAAAAAGACCGACCATTCCACACTAATGCGTGGCTCAATACTCACGACCATGAATCAGATGGTTTTCCTAGGTAGATCCCTGGAGTGGGGGTGTGAGCTCTCTCCGTGATGGAAAAGTCCACTCGGATCTTCCGTCCATCTATCTCAATACCGTTACAGCGATCTTTGGCCTGCAATGATAAAGCACCAATCAGATGACTTCATTTGTCGATGCCACTATTAACCCAATGCCTACCAATCGACCGAGATCGACCACAAGATTTCCTCTGTCTGAATACCGGATCGACCCAGATCGACCGCTGAATACTCGGTCAACGACTTTCGCTTTCACCATCGCATATCCCAGAATGCAAGCACGACAGAAGAGTCTTCCGGTACGGAAGTTTCTGGACGCCATTTTGTTTTCTGTTGCATGAGTTTTGATGGAGTAGTTTCGCTGCTGTGAATTTTCAAAGTTCAGATTTTTTTCGCCAAGATTTTCGGGAAAATGGCGGATCAAGTAACCATGCAACTTGCAGAATTCATTTTCTGAAGTGATATTGATGAAGAGAGCGTTTTTGCGGGCTACACTCTTGAAGAAGATTTGAAGCAAGACGATTCGGACGTCGATATTGACTTAGTTATAAATAAAGATCGACTGCTGACTGATTTTGAGGCCCGAATCGATAATGATTCAGGCAATGATAATGACGACGTCAAATAGCCCATTGCTGCTGGGCTCAGCCACCTCCCCCCCCCCCCCCCCCCCCCCAAAGAAAATTCGAAAAACAACACTTGCTAGAGATTCTTTAATTGCTGACTAGAGTGGTTGGCTACTTAGTCTCAAAAAATTTTCCCTTGTTTTGATAGCCAGGAAACTGGGTCAGTCAGTGGGTGTGTCCCACGATTTGCCTGTGGGAGCGTCACCTTTAGCCTTTTAATTTCAGAAGAACTTTGGCAGACTTTTAACGAGAAACAAATTTATCTGCTGCACAAAAGCAAGCAGAAAAGGTTGAACATAAACTCTGGCCTAAAATAAAAACTGCCTGTTTATCAAAAAGCAAAGAGGAGACGAACAAGAGGTACATCATCACCACAGTGCGTGTGTGTGTGTGTGTGTGTGTGTGTGTGTCGGGGGGAGCGGGGGCGGGAGTTGCTCAGTGCACTTGTGCAAAAGCATTTTTGTTGGATTCCATCACAATCTAAAGTCCAGTATCAAGTAATCTGTTCTTTTTTTTTTTTTCCCCTCAGTAGTTAGAAGACAAATCTTCCTGTATGTGATGCCTTCAGTTTAACAAAATTGTTGAAGTTTGGCTTGTTTTTTTCCTTCACAACAAAAGTTGATTATTTAGTGTGCAGACTATACAGAATGACTTTATTTTGTTCCTGAAGGTTTCAGTACTTTGTTTAGACTTGGAAAATCACTCTGTGCTCCTAATCCATGACATTCTGTGGTTACAGTGAATTTAGGGAAAATTGTTTTAGCTCCGAGAACACTGAAGTCGATTTAGTCTGTTCGTTTTGTTTTTTTTCCCCCTTGTGTACCAGTTCACTATATATGGGGAAAAAAGGCTGTTTTGGATGGAGGGATGTCTTTGAATTTTTTCATTACTTTTATAGAATAGATAAGTCAAAAACAAATTTTTATGGAGGTTTCTTTATGGCAAGTGTGTATGTGTTGCGGAGTTACCTCTCTTGGCATGGTATTCACATAGTCATATAGCACAAAGTCATACGGTAGGCAGAGGGTTAAGAACTTTGGTCTTTAATAATGCACAAATCTGATGAACTGGTTTGTCAATGCCACTATAAAGATCTTTGATCTATAATAATGCGCAAATCTGACGCCTTCATTTGTCAACGCCACCATAAAAATCTTTGGTTTGAAATAATGCACAAATCTGATGAATTCACTTGTCAATGGCACTATAGTGATCTTTGATTTTTAACAATGCGCAAATCTGATGACTTCATTTCTGTTGACAATACCCTAACAGCGTCTTTGGTTAGAGTTTAACCTGTGCATCCAGAGCCCTTTGAGCTGATCAGGGGGCCCCTGATTTGGGTCTTTTCCAACCTGCTGGCTAAGCTCCTGTCATCAAGTGTTTGATTTGCTCTTCAGTGAATGCCATGATCTGGTTCGCCTCATTTGCAAAAACTGGCGGCACAACCTTCGCTGACCAGAGACAGAAGTCCTGATCTCAGTCTTCAAACTTACATAACTTTGCAAGCAGTGCAAATAATTATGAATGGCAATATGGTAGAGACGATCTTTTGTTCATTGATTCATTGACCACATAAGCATGAGTCTTCTGAATTGTTAGAGTTCAGAGCCACAACTCATTTGCATCAGTGTACAGAATCATGACTGTTCAAAGTCACCACTCATTTGCATCAGTGTACAGAATCATGACTGTTCAAAGTCACCACTCATTTGCATCAGTGTACAGTCATTTGAATTCAACATCACAACTCATTGCCATCATGGTGCACTGAATCTTTAGGGTTTGAAACCTGACCTTACAAGCATCAGTGCACAGAATCATTTTTTGAGTCTTACATGAGCATCACCGCATACAATAATAATTTTAGTCTTATATAATAAACATCAGTATATAGAACCATTATTTTTGTGTCTTCCATAAGCATTAGTGTATAGAATCATTACTGGAGAGTCTTATACAAGCATCAGTGTACAGAATTATAATTGGGGAGTCTTATACAAGCATCAGAGTATAGAACCATTATTTCGGAGTCTTATGTAAGCATCAGTGTATAGAATAGAGTTTTATATAAGCATCAGTGTAAAGAATAATTATTTGGGAGTCTTAAACAAGCATCAATGTATAGAATAATTATTTCAGAATCTCATATAAGCATCAGTGTACAAAGTCATTAGTTTTTAGTATAAAATCATTATTCTAGAGCCTTATACAATTATCAGTGTATAGAATAATTCTTTAGTCGTATACAAGCATCAGTGTATAGAACCATTATTGGTGAGTCTTATACAAGCATCAGTGTACAGAATCATTATTGGGGAGTCTTATACAAGAGTCTCATCTTGTAAGCATCATAAAAATCATGACCACAGAACTCTCATCTCGTAAGCATCACAGAGTAAAGAGTCACTATCAGAGAAAAGTCTCATCTCATAAGCATCACAGAGTACAGTATCGTCATGGTGGAAAGCCTCACCTCGTAGGCATCTTCTGAAGACTTGAAATAGATGAAGGCAAAACCCCTTGAACGACCCGTCTGAAAAATCATAACACACAATGAATGCACATTCCTAGACAGAATCTGTCTGAAGAATCATCACACACAGTGAATGCACATTCCTGGACAGAACAACCCATCTGAAAAATCATGACACACAGTGAATGCACATTCCCTGACAGAACAACCTGTCTGAACAATCATCACTCACAGTGAATGCACATTCCCTGATAGAACAACCTGTCTGAAGAATCATCACTCACAGTGAATGCACATTCCCTGTCAGAACAACCTGTCTGAACAATCATCACTCACAGTGAATGCACATTCCCTGACAGAACAACCTGTCTGAACAATCACTCACAGTGAATGCACATTCCCTGTCAGAACAACCTGCCTGAAGAATCATCACACACTGTGAATGCACATTCCCTGACAGAACAACCTGTCTGAACAATCATCACTCACAGTGAATGCACATTCCCTGACAGAACAACCTGTCTGAAGAATCATCACTCACAGTGAATCCACATTCCCTTACAGAACAACCTGTCTGAAAAATCATCACACACAGTGAATGCACATTCCCTGTCAGAAACAACCTGTCTGTAGAATCATCACACACTGTGAATGCACATTCCCTGACAGAACAACCTGTCTGAAGAATCATCACACACTGTGAATGCACATTCCCTGACAGAACAACCTGTCTGAAAATCATCACTCACAGTGAATGCACATTCCCTGACAGAACAACCTGTCTCAAGAATCATCACTCACTGTGAATCCACATTCCCTGACAGAACAACCTGTCTGAACAATCATCACTCACAGTGAATGCACATTCCCTGACAGAACAACCTGTCTGAACAATCATCACTCACAGTGAATGCACATTCCCTGACAGAACAACCTGTCTGAAGAATCATCACTCACAGTGAATCCATATTCCCTGATAGAACAATCTGTCTGAAGAATCATCACTCACAGTGAATCCACATTCCCTGACAGAACAACCTGTCTGAAGAATCATCACACACTGTGAATGCACATTCCCTGACAGAACAACCTGTCTGAACAATCATCACTCACTGTGAATGCACATTCCCTGACAGAACAACCTGTCTGAACAATCATCACTCACAGTGAATCCACATTCCCTGACAGAACAACCTGTCTGAACAATCATCACTCACTGTGAATGCACATTCCCTGACAGAACAACCTGTCTCAAGAATCATCACTCACAGTGAATGCATATTCCCTGATAGAACCTGTCTGAAGAATCATCAATTCAAAGACAGGGTTCCTACAGACTCCCAAGAACAAAATTCAAGGAGTTCTCAAGGAGTTTTCAAGGAGCATTTACTTTATTTCAAGGCAAGAGGTGGCACAAAAATTAAACCATTGTTCTTTTAAAACTTCTTGATTTTTGTCTATTGTTTATGTTAAAAAAAAAAACATGGAAAAAACATATTTGGGCGATTTCAAAGCTCTTGTATGATTTTTGGACCACAAATGGTGGCAAAATGATGGGGGAAAAAAAAGAAAAAAAAAAAGGTTCATGACAAGAACTGTACTTGTATCATAGCAGACATGTTAGGCACTTGAAACATGACTTTTCTTTTTCTGCTGAGCTATAGTAATGCAATTACAAAAGGATTTTTATATATTGTTTTGCTGAGCTAAAGTAATGCAATTACAAAAGATTCTTATATATCTAAACCGCTTTTTTTTTCAATAATTTTTTTCCATATGGTGGCCATCAGGCTTCGCGTTACATTGCCTTCGAATTATTCCAATAGAAATAGCAAATGATACATGCTGTTTTGACTTATAAATAAAATATAATTGCATACAGAAATCATTTCTGATCAAATGAAAAAAAAATTTACCAAGCTAGCTAGTCTGGATCCAGAGATACTGTACTCCTTGCACATCAACCGTAGTTGAAAAAAGTGATTTTGAGAAAACGGCGTTTGAAAATAAAGAATTTAAGCAATTTTCACACGCACCTCCTTCAAATAAAGTCATTTTTTACTAAGAAAAATGTGAAAACAGACAAAATGAACACCACAGATGGTTTCAACAGACTTTCTTGAGCACAAAAACACATAAAACCCAAAACACGATTTTTGAATCAAAATAGTCAAATTTTCGTGCCACCTCTCTACACTACTTGCGTAAACATTGAAAAAAGAAATGGCAGTTTGATTTTTCTGCGTTCAGGTTAATGAAAAAAATTATTTTAAAACAAATTTTTACAAACATCGTCGCGATCCTGGTTGTTGTCGGCGATATATCCAAGGGCGATAATTTGTAACTTCATCAATTTTGATGAAGTTACAAATTATCTCCCTTGGTAAAATCGCAGACGATCCAGGATCGCGACGATGTTTGTCATTAACCTGAACGCAGAAAAATTAAACTGCCATTTATTTTTGCCACATTATAGATTTTTGGAACTAATGGCTTGATTTTCAAAGGTTTTCAAGGAGGTTTGGTCAACAGAACCACATTTTATTGATTTTCAAAGGTTTTCAAGGTCTTGAAATTCCTTGTCAGAATTCAAGGAGTTTCAAGGAGCGTACGAACCCTGAAAGAAAGGAATTAACATGTGAATAAGAAATTGCAAGATGAAACCGTAACTAAACTGATATTGCACTTTAAGTTCACAAACAAGTAATTCATAGTGCTTTGACCGAGTAAAACTAATGTTACAACAACAACAACAAAAATCAAAATCTGACCTGTAATCCTTAAGTGTAAATGAAAAGTATCAAACTAAAAGTGTTGACAATAACTGAAACAAATATTCTATGGTTATAACACTGGTAAATTAAAAACAAAATTTTCTAGCAAAACAAAAAAAATAAATCTGACCTGTAACCTGAGCAGGAAAAAAAAATGAAAGTCCACAGGATAATCAACACAAATACTGCAAGCCCACAACCCTAAAAAAAAGTTATTAAAATAAAGAAAAAAGGTGTCAATATTTACACACACAAAAAAATGCAAATTCTCTAACAAAATTCTTCTGTCCAACAGCTCGGAACCCTGGGCTCCACAACTTGTCATTGACAGGGTTCCTACAGACTCCCAAGAACAAAATTCAAGGAGTTTTCAAGGAGCGTTTATTTTATTTCAAGGCAAGAGGTGGCACGAAAATTAAACCATTGTTCTTTTAAAACTTCATTTTTTTCCTCTATTGTTCATGTTTAAAAAAAAATGGAAAAAAACATACTTGGGCGATTTCAAAGCATTTGTGTGATTTGGGGACCACAAATGGGGGCAAAATGATGAAAAATGAAAAAAAAAAAAAAATCATGACAAGAACTGTATTTGTATCATAGCAGACATGTTAGGCACTTGTTGTTGTTGTTGTTGTTGTACCCTGGCTAAAAGACTCCAGGGATCATCCAAACAGCCAAAGTACTTGAACACTATGGTACAAACGCATCAGCTGGGGATGAGAACATTATGTGTGTGACAATTTTTGATTACCCCGCCACATGAGCAGCCACACTCCGACTTCGGGGGAGTTAGCCACTTGAAACATGACTTTCTTGAGCACAAAAAACACTTGCAACCCAAAACACAATTTCTGAAAGAAAATAGTCAAATTTTCATGCCACCTCTCTAAACTACTTGCGTAAAAATTGAAAAAAGAAATAGCAGTTTGATTTTTCTGCGTTCAGGTTGATGAAAAAAATTATTTAAAAACAAATTTTTACAAACATCGTCGCAACCCTGGACTGTCGTCGGCAATTTAACCAAGGGATATAATTTGTAACTTCATCAATTTTGATGAAGTTACAAATTATCTCCCTTGGTAAAATTGCAGACGATCCGGGATCACGACGATGTTTATAAAAATTTGTTTTTAAATAGTTTTTCATTAACCTGAACGCAGAAAAATCAAACTGCTATTTCTTTTTGCCACATTATAGATTTTTGGAGCCAATGGCTTGATTTTCAAAGGTTTTCAAGGAGATTTGGTCACCAGAACCACATTTTATTGATTTTCAAAGGTTTTCAAGGTCTTGAAATTCCTTGTCAGATTTCAAGGAGTTTCAAGGAGCGTACGAACCCTGACTGATACAGTGGATCCCCTTCCATTCTGTTGTTCTGGAGCATGAAGCTGATACACTCCTAGTGGATCTCCTTCCACTCTGTTGTTATGGAGCATGAGGAAGCTGACGCACTCTTCATGGATCCCCTCCCGCTGTGTTGTTATGGAGCATGAAGCTGACACACTCTTAGTGGATCCCCTCCCACTGTGTTGTTATGGAGCATGAAGCTGACACACTCTTAGTGGATCGCCTCCCGCTGTGTTGTTATGGAGCATGAGGAAGCTGACACACTCTTAGTGGATCCCCTCCTGCTGTGTTGTTATGGAACATGAAGCTGACACGCTCTTAGTGGATCCCCTCCCGCTGTGTTGTTGTGGAGCATGAGGAAGCTAACACACTCTTAGTCGATCCCCTTCCACTGTGTTGTTACGGAGCATGAAGCTGACACACTCTTAGTGGATCCCCTCCCGCTGTGTTGTTATGGAGCATGAAGCTGACACACTCTCAGTGGCATGAAGCCGACACACTCTTAGTGGATCCCCTCCCACTGTGTTGTTATGGAGCATGAGGAAGCTGACACACTCTTAGTGGATCCCCTCCCACTGTGTTGTTATGAGGCATGAAGCTGACACACTCTTAGTGGATCCCCTCCTACTGTGTTGTTATGGAGCATGAAGTTGACACACTCTTAGTGGATCCCCTCCCACTGTGTTGTTATGGAGCATGAAGCTGACACACTCTTAGTGGATCCCCTCCCACTGTGTTGTTATGGAGCATGAAGCTGACACACTCTTAGTGGATCCCCTCCCACTGTGTTATGGGGCATGAGGAAGTTGACACACTCTCAGTGGATCCCCTCCCACCGTGTTGTTATGGAGCATGAGGAAGCTGACACACTCTCACTCTTAGTGGATCCTCTTACACTGTGTTGTTATGGAGCACTAAGCTGCACACACTTAGTGGATCCCCTCCCATTGTGTTGTTATGGAGCATGAGGAAGCTGACACACTCTTAGTGGATCCCCTCCCACTGTGTTGTTATGGAGCATGAGGAAGCTGACACAGTCTTAGTGGATCCCCTCCCACTGTGTTGTTATGGAGCATGAGGAAGCTGACACACTTTCAGTGGATCCCCTCCCACTGTGTTGTTATGGAGCATGAAGCCGACACACTCTCATGGAATCCTTTCTTTGCATAACAAGGTTCCAATATGAAAGTTGCTTTAGGCGTTGTGAAGCCAGTTCAACACAGACCATGCCATGTGTGTTCAAGTGCCAGCCATGGTTTGCTTGTCTTCCAGTTTCTCCGATGCCAGAAATGAAGATGAAAGCTGAAGTGCATGACGTCTACTCAATTCCTGCTTCTCGTTTCATTCATGGTACCCATGGGGGTACTCGCTCACACATATCCTGAGGGTTGCAGTCCCTACACGCATACACTTATGGCTTCAAATCTGGGTCAAGAGATTCAAAGTACATGCCTTTCCTTGGATCATCATTCCAATTTCACCTTTTTCTTCAAGGACGATTACCGAGAATGTTTAGAACTACAAGAGCGACAGCCATGGGTGTGGAAACTCACATTCATTTATTATGGTCCTAACTACATTCCTCATTCGCCATACTTCCGTACATTTAATTTCTATTTCTGAAGCTTCTATAAGCCATTCTTTCTTCTCTGTCTTAATTTTCTTTTTTGTACATGTTCGTGTGCATACAAGTATATCATTATTGCTTTTGTCACATACAAATGGGACGAAAGTGTCACTGCACCAAACATTAGAACAGAAACAAACCCACACACTTTGTATTGTACACTAACACATTAAACTTTCCATTCCAATGTCCAATGGCAAACAGAACACGCTGATCCGCATGGTGAACCACTGTCGACAGAAATGAGGGAGAAAGAAAATAAAAGACAAAAACAAAACAAACAAAAAAAGAAGCAGGAAAACACAGGCAGATGGAGGCCTCACTAATACTTTCCACAAAAAAGACGTAGCAAAACAGGAGGTTTGAAGAGGGGGGGAGAGAGATGCCCAAACCGAAGTATCTCACTTTACCTGGCGATCGTAAACAACCTGGACATCCGAGATCTGTCCGTAACGTCCAAACACCTCCCGCAGACCCTCTCTTGAGTGTGAAGGCTCAATCCAAATATGCCCAGGCATCGGTTCGGCTCAGGGTTATCCTGTCGACAGCCAGTGCAAGCTCACAAACCCAAAGAACAAGACATCTCATCACAATCTACCCATGAACAAACCAGCTTAAGTGTACAACACTTACACAGGAACAAACCAGCCGCAGTGTACAACACACTTACACAGGAACAAACCAGCCTAAGTGTACAACACTTACACATGAACAAACCAGCTGCAGTGTACAACACACTTACACATGAACAAACCAGCCGCAGTGTACAACACACTTACACATGAACAAACCAACCGCAGTGTACAACACACTTATACATGAACAAACCAGCCACAGTGTACAACACACTTACACATGAACAAACCAACCTAAGTGTACAACACACTTACACATGAACAAACCAGCCGCAGTGTACAACACACTTACACATGAACAAACCAGCCGCAGTGTACAACACACTTACACACGAACAAACCAGCCGCAGTGTACAACACATTTACACACGAACAAACCAGCCACAGTGTACAACACACTTACACATGAACAAACCAGCTGCAGTGTACAACACACTTACACATGAACAAACCAGCCGCAGTGTACAACACACTTACACATGAACAAACCAGCCGCAGTGTACAACACACTTAGACACGAACAAACCAGCCGCGTGTACAACACACTTACACATGAACAAACCAGCCACAGTGTACAACACACTTACACATGAACAAACCAGCCGCAATGTACAACACACTTACACATGAACAAACCAGCCACAGTGTACAACACACTTACCCATGAACAAACCAGCCGCAGTGTACAACACACTTACACATGAACAAACCAGCCGCAGTGTACAACACACTTACACATGAACAAACCAGCCGCAGTGTACAACACACTTACACACGAACAAACCAGCCTAAATGTACAACACTTACACAGGAACAAACCAGCCGCAGTGTACAACACATTTACACAGGAACAAACCAGCCACAGTGTACCACACACTTACACAGGAACAAACCAGCCGCAGTGTACAACACACTTACACATGAACAAACCAGCCGCAGTGTACAACACACTTACACAGGAACAAACCAGCCGCACTGTACAACACACTTACACATGAACAAACCAGCTGCAGTGTACAACACACTTACACATGAACAAACCAGCCGCAGTGTACAACACACTTACACATGAACAAACCAACCGCAGTGTACAACACACTTACACATGAACAACCCAGCCTAAGTGTACCACACACTTACACAGGAACAAACCAGCCGCAGTGTACAACACACTTACACATGAACAAACCAACCACAGTGTACAACACACTTACACATGAACAAACTAGCCTAAGTGTACCACACACTTACACATGAACAAACCAGCCGCAGTGTACAACACACTTACACATGAACAAACCAACCGCAGTGTACAACACACTTACACATGAACAAACCAGCTGCAGTGTACCACACACTTACACATGAACAAACCAGCCGCAGTGTACAACACACTTACACATGAACAAACCAGCTGCAGTGTACCACACACTTACACATGAACAAACCAGCCGCAGTGTACAACACACTTACACATGAACAAACCAACCGCAGTGTACAACACACTTACACATGAACAAACCAACCGCAGTGTACAACACACTTACACATGAACAAACCAGCCACAGTGTACCACACACTTACACATGAACAAACCAGCCGCAGTGTACAACACACTTACACATGAACAAACCAGCCAACCGCAGTGTACAAAACACTTACACATGAACAAACCAGCTGCAGTGTACAACACACTTACACATGAACAAACCAGCCTAAGTGTACAACACACTTACACAGGAACAAACCAGCCACAGTGTACAACACACTTACACATGAACAAACCAGCCGCAGTGTACCACACACTTACACAGGAACAAACCAGCCGCAGTGTACCACACACTTACACATGAACAAACCAGCCGCAGTGTACCACACACTTACACAGGAACAAACCAGCCGCAGTGTACCACACACTTACACATGAACAAACCAGCCGCAGTGTACAACACACTTACACATGAACAAACCAGCCGCAGTGTACAACACACTTACACACGAACAAACCAGCCGCAGTGTACAACACACTTAGACACGAACAAACCAGCCGCGTGTACTACACACTTACACATGAACAAACCAGCCACAGTGTACAACACACTTACACACGAACAAACCAGCCGCACTGTACAACACACTTACACATGAACAAACCAGCCACAGTGTACAACACACTTACACATGAACAAACCAGCCGCAGTGTACAACACACTTACACATGAACAAACCAGCCGCAGTGTGCAACACACTTACACAGGAACAAACCAGCCTAAATGTACAACACTTACACAGGAACAAACCAGCCGCAGTGTACAACACATTTACACAGGAACAAACCAGCCACAGTGTACAGCACACTTACACATGAACAAACCAACCGCAGTGTACAACACACTTACACAGGAACAAACCAGCCAACCGCAGTGTACAACACACTTACACATGAACAAACCAGCCGCAGTGTACAACACACTTACACATGAACAAACCAGCCAACCGCAGTGTACAACACACTTACACAGGAACAAACCAACCGCAGTGTACAACACACTTACACATGAACAAACCAGCCGCAGTGTACCACACACTTACACAGGAACAAACCAGCCGCAGTGTACAACACACTTACACATGAACAAACCAGCCGCAGTGTACCACACACTTACACATGAACAAACCAGCCGCAGTGTACCAACACTTACACATGAACAAACCAGCCGCAGTGTACCACACACTTACACAGGAACAAACCAGCCGCAGTGTACCACACACTTACACATGAACAAACCAGCCGCAGTGTACAACACACTTACACATGAACAAACCAGCCGCAGTGTACAACACACTTACACATGAACAAACCAACCGCAGTGTACAACACACTTACACATGAACAAACCAGCCGCAGTGTACCACACACTTACACATGAACAAACCAGCCGCAGTGTACAACACACTTACACACGAACAAACCAGCCGCAGTGTACAACACACTTACACATGAACAAACCAACCGCAGTGTACAACACACTTACACATGAACAAACCAACCGCAGTGTACAAAACACTTACACACGAACAAACCAGCCACAGTGTACAACACACTTACACATGAACAAACCAACCGCAGTGTACAACACACTTACACATGAACAAACCAGCCACAGTGTACAACACACTTACACATGAACAAACCAGCTGCAGTGTACCACACACTTACACATGAACAAACCAGCCGCAGTGTACAACACACTTACACATGAACAAACCAACCGCAGTGTACAACACACTTACACATGAACAAACCAGCCTAAGTGTACCACACACTTACACATGAACAAACCAGCCTAAGTGTACCACACACTTACACAGGAACAAACCAGCCGCACTGTACAACACACTTACACATGAACAAACCAGCCTAAGTGTACCACACACTTACACATGAACAAACCAGCTGCAGTGTACCACACACTTACACATGAACAAACCAGCCTAAGTGTACCACACACTTACACATGAACAAACCAGCCGCAGTGTACAACACACTTACACATGAACAAACCAGCCGCAGTGTACCACACACTTACACATGAACAAACCAGCTGCAGTGTACCACACACTTACACATGAACAAACCAGCCTAAGTGTACCACACACTTACACATGAACAAACCAGCCGCAGTGTACAACACACTTACACATGAACAAACCAGCCTAAGTGTACCACACACTTACACATGAACAAACCAGCTGCAGTGTACCACACACTTACACATGAACAAACCAGCCTAAGTGTACCACACACTTACACAGGAACAAACCAGCCTAAGTGTACCACACACTTACACAGGAACAAACCAGCCGCAGTGTACAACACACTTACACATGAACAAACCAGCTGCAGTGTACCACACACTTACACATGAACAAACCAGCCACAGTGTACCACACACTTACACAGGAACAAACCAGCCTAAGTGTACAACACACTTACACAGGAACAAACCAACCGCAGTGTACAACACACTTACACATGAACAAACCAACCGCAGTGTACAACACACTTACACATGAACAAACCAGCCTAAGTGTACCACACACTTACACATGAACAAACCAGCCGCAGTGTACAACACACTTACACATGAACAAACCAACAGCAGTGTACAACACACTTACACATGAACAAACCAGCCGCAGTGTACCACACACTTACACATGAACAAACCAGCCGCAGTGTACCACACACTTACACATGAACAAACCAGCCGCAGTGTACAACACACTTACACATGAACAAACCAACCGCAGTGTACAACACACTTACACATGAACAAACCAACCGCAGTGTACCACACACTTACACATGAACAAACCAGCCGCAGTGTACAACACACTTACACAGGAACAAACCAACCGCAGTGTACAACACACTTACACATGAACAAACCAGCCACAGTGTACCACACACTTACACAGGAACAAACCAGCCGCAGTGTACCACACACTTACACAGGAACAAACGAGCCACAGTGTACAACACACTTACACATGAACAAACCAGCCGCAGTGTACAACACACTTACACAGGAACAAACCAGCCACAGTGTACAACACACTTACACATGAACAAACCAGCCACAGTGTACAACACACTTACACATGAACAAACCAGCCGCAGTGTACCACACACTTACACATGAACAAACCAGCCACAGTGTACCACACACTTACACATGAACAAACCAGCCGCGTGTACCACACACTTACACATGAACAAACCAGCTGCAGTGTACAACACACTTACACATGAACAAACCAGCCACAGTGTACAACACACTTACACATGAACAAACCAGCCGCAGTGTACCACACACTTACACATGAACAAACCAGCCGCAGTGTACAACACACTTACACAGGAACAAACCAGCCGCGTGTACCACACACTTACACATGAACAAACCAGCCGCAGTGTACAACACACTTACACATGAACAAACCAGCCGCAGTGTACCACACACTTACACATGAACAAACCAGCCGCAGTGTACAACACACTTACACATGAACAAACCAGCTGCAGTGTACCACACACTTACACATGAACAAACCAGCCGCAGTGTACAACACACTTACACATGAACAAACCAGCCGCAGTGTACAACACACTTACACATGAACAAACCAACCGCAGTGTACCACCCACTTTGTTCAAACCATCTTATTTCTAACCATTTCTGCCACAGAGAACGACTTTGTCACTTGCATCTGGAAACAAATCTTAAAAAACAACAAATAAAAGTCAAGGATACCCCACTTTAAACAAATCTAAAAGCAACAAAACAAAATCAGAAGATAAGATAATGTTGCTTATAGCCCAGCCGACCACAAAGGGCCACATCAGGGCTGTCACCACGTTAAAATCAACTCACAAGTCATTCATTCACACAATTCTTTAAAATACATCGAAAAACCATCCAAAAGTTTGTTAAAAATCTTTCCACTGTAAAATCTCAGATCCGATGAAAAATGTTAATCTCTTTGAAGAACTCAAAGATAGCGTCAGGTGGGACATCTCTGAACAAGGTTTTCATGGAATCCGCCGTAAAATGTTTGTGTCTCACATCGTGCAAGTCCCAACACTCTAAAAGAATATGTTTCATTGTGAGTGGCACATGACATAAAATGCACCACGGAGCTTCTTCACTCTTTAAAAGGTACGAATGGGTAAAATACGAATGGCCGGTGTGCAGCCGGCACAGAACTGTTTCTTCTTTACAACCACCAGACGTAGATGAGAGGAACTCCTTAAGGTTTGGATGGATCTGAAAGAGTTCGTTATCCGTCTGTGTATTCCAATCCTCCTGCCAGAGGTCTCTCACATAATCATTAATTTTGGGTTTCAGATCTGAGCAGGGGATATATATGTTGGACAATTTCTCTGTTGTGGCATTCTTGGCTAAACGATCAACCATTTCGTTCCCTCCGATGCCAACATGACCAGGAACCCAAGCCAGAATAATGTTATAACCATCCGCTTTCAACTTAGTCAAAAGTTCAAAGAAGTGTAAAAGTTCTGGATGCTGAAGGTTGCGGCCAGCTATGGCCTCCAACGCTGACAATGAATCCGACAGAACCAGAAAGTCCCTCCTCGTAGATTGTGAGATTATCCTCAGCGCCAGAACCAGAGCTGTAAGTTCAGCAGAATAAGCAGAAGCCTCTGAAGGAATATGTTCTAACAGTATCTGAGAAGGAGCACCAGGGCAATAGGCTGCACAGGCCACTCCATCTTCAGACTTGGAACCGTCAGTGAAAACTTTTTGATAGGATGGGAATTTCGAACAGAGGTCAGCATACAATGCCTTGTACGCCAGAGAGCTGGTAGACTCTTTGCGAAAAGCTGCAAGATCAAAATGAATCTCTGGTGTGAAAAAGGTCCACGGAGGCTGATCTGGAAACTTGGAAAAATCAGACACAACTCCTAGGGTCTAGACCTGCATTCCGCGCGTGAGGCTGCATACGAAGACCAAACGGCGGAATACAGTTAGGGTTGTTTTCGAATTTCCTTTGGAACTGAGGGTCAAAGACACTGTCATAGGCAGGGTTCTCTGCTTCCGAAAAAAGTCTGATATAATAATTCAAAGACAGTTTCAGACTGCGGTTGGACAGTGAGGGTTCACCTGCCTCTGCGTACAGGCTGTACACAGGGGTGGTGCGGAATGCTCCAAGACAGACGAAGCCCTTGATGGTGGATAGGGTCCAAGAGTTTTAGGTAAGACGGTCTTGCAGAGCCGTACACAGCACAACCATAGTCCAGTTTGGAACGGACCAAGGCTCTGTAGAGGTGCAGCAAAGTTTTCTTATCAGCGCCCCAGTCAGTGTGTGCTACAACCCGCAGAATATTCAGAGCTTTCTGGCAAGAAGTTTTGAGGTTTTTAATGTGGCTGAGAAAGTTGAGTTTCTGGTCAAAAATAACTCCTAAGAATTTGGCCTCTTTGACAGCTGGAATGGGAGATTTCCCTATTTGAATTACGGGATCTGGAAAAAACTGTCGAAAATTATGTAAGTGAATGCACTGTGTCTTTGTAGGAGAAAAAGTAAAGCCGTTTTCATCTGCCCACTGATGAATTTTATCCACACAAAGCTGGAGCCTGCGCTGGACACTCGGGTACAGGCTTCCAGTTGCGTAGACAGCAAAATCATCTAAAAACAATGAGCAGTCTGAACCCTGTTGAACTGACTTGACAATGTTGTTGATCTTGATGCTAAAGAGAGCAGGAGACAGTATGCTTCCTTGTGGAACACCCAACTCCTGCTCATGAACAGAGAGAGTAGCGCCAACCCGGACCTGAAACTGTCGTTGTGCCAAAAAATTTTGAATGAAAAGTGGAAGATGACCCTGAAAACCAAGATCATGGAGATCATGAAGTATCCCAGATTTCCAGGTGGTATCGTAGGCCTTCTCCAAGTAAAAAAAAAATAGCCACTGCGTGTTGTTTGTTCAGAAAGGCGTTCCGAAGCGTAGATTCCAGACGGATCAAATGGTCAACTGTGGTTCGATGTTTGCGGAAACCACACTGTTCTTTCGCCAAAAGGCCATTGGTTTCAAGTTTCCACATGAGTCTAGCATTGACTATTTTCTCCATCAATTTACAGACACAGCTGGTCAAAGCTATGGGACGGTAGTTTGATGGGTTAGAAAGATCTTGTCCAGGTTTGGGAATGGGAATGATGAGGGCTTTTCGCCAAGAAGGTGGAAAGAATCCAGTAGTCCATACATGGTTGTAGACATGTAGCAGGATGTGCAGACCTTTTTGCGGAAGATGTTTCAAAAGTTTATAATGGATTTCATCTATACCCGGAGAGGAATCGCTGCAGGAAAGTAAGGCAGATTTCAGTTCGTTTAAAGTGAAAGGAAGATTGTAGTCTTCCATGTTGTCTGACGAAAAGTTGCAGGGTGATTTTTCTTTAAGGGCTTTGTTTTTGACAAAACTGGCTTATTTGTTAGAAAAGGAAGAATTCTTTTCAATGGTTGAAGCAAGCAGATTAGCAACTGCTTTTTTCTCTGTTATTAAAGAGTCAGAAAACTTGAGATGGTTCACAGTGGGACAGGTGTTCTTCCCTTTGATTTTCTTGATGATTTTCCACACTTTTTTCTTCGATGTTTTGGATGTGAGACTTGAGCAAAACTGTTTCCAAGATAAACGTTTACTGGTCTTATAAATGTGTTTGGATTTGGCCCTCAGTTCCTGATGCGCTCGGACGTTGGGCATCGAAGGTCTGCAAGAGACCCGACGTTGAGCTCTTTTGCGGGTTTTGTTAATTTCCTTGCATTCAGAGTTGAACCAAGGAACTTTTGGCATTAGGGGCTTCTTGGAAGATGTGTGGATGGTTGACTTTGCGCAATTCAGTATGAAATCTGAAAGACTTCCTGCCGGATCTTCACTTTGCAGGATCTTGTCCTCCTCCAGATAAATAAGAAACTTAGTGGCAAAGAGGTCCCAATCTGCTTTGTTGAAATTGAGGCGTTCTGGTAAAGACTCGCTCTCTGCATTTGTATACCGAAGCAACACAGGAAAGTGGTCGCTACCATGCAGGTCCTCATCAACCTCCCAAACAAAATCCAAAAACAAAGATGGGTCACAGACAGAAAGATCCAGACAAGATGTGGTGCCATTAGCAGAGTGAAAGTAAGTTGGCGATTTCCCATTCAAGACACACAGATCAAGCTCCGAAAACACTTCCTCTAAAAGCAGACCCCTTGGTGAAGATCTCTCACTTCCCCATAGAGGAGAGTGGCCATTCAGATCACCCAACAGCAGGAAGGGTCTAGGAAGCTGCTCCAAGAGCGAAATGAGGTCCCGTTTGGTGATACAGATATTTGGAGACAGATACAAGCTACAGATAGTAACTGTCTTGTGGAGAGTAACCCGAGCTGCCACTGCCTGAAGCGGAGTCTGCAGAGCAACTGGGCTGTACAGAACAGAATTATGAATGAACAAGGCTACTCCACCAGAAATGCCATGTTCAACAGATTGTGCAGGTAGGTTTAGAGAGCTGTAGCCAGAAAGTGAAAATGTTTTGTCAGACTTCAGAAGAGTTTCTTGCAGTGAAACTAGCATGGGCCTAACCTCACGGCACAACAGCTGCAATTCTTCGAAACTGGAAGACAGTCCCCTGATGTTCCATTGCAAGACTATCCATTGTGGATGAGGATCTTAATCATCCATGTCTATGTCCTCTTCCTCTTCGTCATATAGAGCGTCAAATGTATTCTGTAATTTCAGCTCTGCTTTTTTCACTCTGTCTGGTGGAATTTGATATTTCTTCTTCCCTGGAGGGGAAGAACTCAATGGTTTTGATGGCGTTGGTGGAGGCTTTCCCCTGCATTCCACCAACGCCACTTTGCCTGACGCCACTGTCGGGGCTCCTC
Organism: Conus canariensis; assembly: GCA_033310375.1. NCBI lineage: Eukaryota > Metazoa > Mollusca > Gastropoda > Neogastropoda > Conidae > Conus > Conus canariensis. The sequence continues at coordinate 3,943,422 of CM065718.1, read as the reverse complement.
CCTTGGGAGGTGGTCTCGGCTTGGGGGCCGTCTCGGGGCGACCCCCTTGCTGGGCAGCCCGCACAGCTGCAGGCTTAGAGGATGCACTGGAAGTGCATCCTCTGGTGGGTTTATGGCCCCCACCAACGGCCGTTTTCTCTTGCGATGTTCTTGAAGTCGGAATACATTTCAGAGGTTCAAGACCACATGGGTCTGTCTGAACGCCTACTTCTACCTGAGGTACTCTGAGCGATTTTTTTACCACTGTCGAGAAAAGAAGCGGGGTTCCCCTCTGCTCCTGCACCAGCTTTTTTGCTTCGAAGAACGAAATCTTTTTTTCTGTTTTAACTCACTGGATTTCGCTTTTGATTCGCCAGACAGGGCAGCCTCTTGAGAAAGAAGGGTGGTCACCATCGCAGTTCACACATTTCGTGGATTCGCATCCACCATCATGAACTGCTTTGCTGCAGGTGGCACACACCTCCTCTCCCGGGCATCTCTCTTTGACATGTCCAAAGCGTTGACATTTGAAGCACCTCAGTGGGGACGGCACATACAGGGCTACTTTCACTCTCAGGTACCCCACCTTTATGCACTCTGGAAGAGTCGGTTTTGCAAAGGTGAGGAACAGAGTGTTGGTAGGTTTCCTCTCCGCACCTTTCCGAAAAGTCGCCCTCCTGACCTCGACCACTCCTTGATCAGCCAACTCAGCCTTTATCTCTCCCTCAGATATCCCGAACAATTCTCGGCAACGGATGACGCCTTTCGAGGAGTTGAGACTTTTGGGAGAGGACACCCGGATGGGGTAATTTACAAGGCTTTCGGATCTCAATAAGTTGTCCGAGTGGACTTTTCGGTCGACCTGCACCAGCAAGGAACCATCCCTCAACCTCCTGACTGATTTCGGCTCTGCGCCTGCAAGACCTTTCAGCCCCTTTGCAACAGCAAAAGGACTCAACTTAGTAATAGGTCGCTCGCTATCCGCCGAATGGATAATCAGCCAAGAGGGCCATGCACCTATCGTCTTCCGGACTTCAGTATCGGAATCTGAGTCCGTATCCCTGGAAGGGTCAGAACCCAGTTTTCTTCTCTTTCCTGTTTTATTGTGTATTGAGGCCATGAAGGTTTTTAAATACCGGCAGAGATAAACGGTCACCTCAGGAGAACTGCCGTGCTGGGGAAGGGACAATGGATGGCCATAGTATGGCGTCCGTGAGCCCGGTACCGTCCTGCATGAAAACCAGACAGTGCACCTTAGTGACTGAATTGGGATCAGCCACTCAGCCCCTCGCCAGGTAACTGTAGCTTGGGCTTCCCCGCTGCTTACGGCAGCGACTCGAGTATCAAAGAAAAGAGAGCGTGGAAAAGAAGGCTTGAAGGGGAGATGAAGAAAGAAAAGATCCGTTAAGAAAGGCAGAAGATAGAATAGGAAAAGGTGGGTTACTATTTGTCTGGGCCCTCACTCCTAACCTTTCTGACATGGGAGACCCTACCAGGGGCATCAATTCCTACCGTACCACGTAATGCTTGGCCAGTCAGCAGCTTGGCTATACAGGCCTAGAAGCGTTGACAACAACTAACCATCTAGTCGAGTATTGATGCCCCCGTCAGCAAAGCCTAAAAGATCACTGGACCAAGCAAGCCCTCCGGCCACGGCAAGGTTGCAACCCCCAGAGGGAACAAAATCAGAAACAATGATTTTTTTTATCTTTATCCCAAAAAAATCTCTGACAATTCCAGTGAAATATTTCACATTTACATTGCTCAACACTTAAAACTTTTTTTTATTTAGTAACGAACTCTCCTCCCAGAAACAGAATTTCTTACCCGATCTCCTTGATGTCTCTTGCGTGTGGACATTGGGGAACGACTGTCACGGCGGCGGTAATCGTAGTATCGGTCGTCGTAATCCCTTCTACTGCGACTATGATTACAAAAAGAACATGAGTACACACACTTCTTACACCACAAAATAAGTGTTTCTATCCAAATATCCCAGCAAACTTATAGTCACACCATGAAAAATCAATATTATCATCACTAGATGACTTGAAAACAAATACAAGAACATTATCGTTAGGTGACTTGAAAACAAACACAAGAACATGATCTGTAGGTGACTTGAACACAAACACAAGAACATCATTAGGTGACTTGAAGTGACTTGAAAACAAACACAAGAACATTATCATTGGGTGACTTGAAAACAAACACAAGAACATTATCATTGGGTGACTTGAAAACAAACACAAGAACATTATCATTGGGTGACTTGAAAACAAACACAAGAACATTATCATTGGGTGACTTGAAAACAAACACAAGAACTCATTGGGTGACTTGAAAACAAACACAAGAACATTATCATTAGGTGACTTGAAAACAAACACAAGAACATTATCATTGGGTGACTTGAAGTGACTTGAAAACAAACCCAAGAACATTATCATTAGGTGACTTGAAAACAAACACAAGAACATTATCATTAGGTGACTTGAAAACAAACACAAGAACATTATCATTGGGTGACTTGAAAACAAACACAAGAACATTATCATTAGGTGACTTGAAAACAAACACAAGAACATTATCATTAGGTGACTTGAAAACAAACACAAGAACATTATCATTAGGTGACTTGAAGTGACTTGAAAACAAACACAAGAACATTATCATTAGGTGACTTGAAAACAAACACAAGAACATTATCATTAGGTGACTTGAAAACAAACACAAGAACATTATCATTAGGTGACTTGAAGTGACTTGAAAACAAACACAAGAACATTATCATTAGGTGACTTGAAGTGACTTGAAAACAAACACAAGAACATTATCATTAGGTGACTTGAAGTGACTTGAAAACAAACACAAGAACATTATCATTAGGTGACTTGAAAACAAACACAAGAACATTATCATTAGGTGACTTGAAGTGACTTGAAAACAAACACAAGAACATTATCATTAGGTGACTTGAAAACAAACACAAGAACATTATCATTAGGTGACTTGAAAACAAACACAAGAACATTATCATTGGGTGACTTGAAAACAAACACAAGAACATTATCATTGGGTGACTTGAAAACAAACACAAGAACATTATCATTGGGTGACTTGAAAACAAACACAAGAACATTATCATTAGGTGACTTGAAAACAAACACAAGAACATTATCATTAGGTGACTTGAAAACAAACACAAGAACATTATCATAAATGAGCACAGTCAAAATCTGAGATGGACACACAGATGACTTGCCAAATCTAAAGTTAAAAAAAAAAAAAAAAAAAAAAAAATATATATATATATATATTCAATTATAAACAAAGCTTGCTCTTATGTCTTAGATTGAAGAAATAGGGGGAGATCAGCATTCATATCTGCAGTGGTAGATAATTCTGCCTAACTAACTGTATGTGCTTGAGTGGGTGAATGGGGAAAAAATAAAATACAATAAATGCTTCTCAAAATGAGCCTTCAGCAAGCTTATAGTCTCCAAGGGGAGACATTCTCCAATGGGGAGGAAACTCACTAACGTATAACTCCTGGTCAGATACCGATATTTCGAAACCTGATTGTTTCTCCTCAGTGACCGCGGAAAGTGGTAATTTGACTCCTCTGCCTTTTCCGTTTTAAGAAGAATGCTATCCCAGAAAAAGCTGGAGTGCAATACCGTAGTATGTTTGAGTTTTCAAAAAACCAACCAAAGGTGCCACCTAAGAAGCAAAAGAAAATCATGAAAGAGCGAAACAAGCTACATTTTCTTGTAAAAAGTAGAAAATATAAAAAGATAACCTCTTAAGACACAAGCGCCGAGGGCCAGTTCTTGGAATGAATCCACAAGGGATTAAATTACAATAAACTAATAAATTCCAAGGATAAGTACTGAGCACCATTCCAGCAGCTTACAGAGCAGCTCGGTGTTGCAATGACTGCAAGAAATATTCAATTATAAACAAAGCTTGCTCTTATGTCTTAGACTGAAGAAATAGGGGGAGATCAGCATTCATATCTGCAGTGGTAGATAATTCTGCCTAACTAACTGTATGTGCTTGAGTGGGTGAATGGGGAAAAAATAAAATACAATAAATGCTTCTCAAAATGAGCCTTCAGCAAGCTTATATATATATATATATATATATATATATATATATATATATTGTTCAATCCACTGAACACTAAGTTACTATGAAGACACTCAACATCAAAGGGTTTTAGGCTGTCTTGTAACATGCTAATTACCGCAAGCTCTCAAAATGAAAAACCAGCTAGCTCCCTTGGGGTTCTGAGTGCTGAACTTTGCGCAGTGCTTGGTCAAACACGGATTAACACACGTCAGGTTTGCAATCACTTTCATAATTTAGACAACTACTGTCAGGACCACATTTTTCATGAACTTTAAAAACTCACACACAGCTAAATTTCAAAAAAACACAATGAACACCATGAATTTTCAAACAAAAATAAACTATGTTTGTTCTGAAATTTTACAAACTCTAAAGAATAGCAGTAACAGGGTTTTCACTACATAAACGTCAATTCAGAAGTTGTTTTATTTTCTGACAACTTTCACAGACAAAAAGACAAAACTATCTGTCAATCTTTTCCCATGCCTTCACACTGTATCTACTTCTATTGAATAGATGGAATGAAAACCAAGAATATGGAACTGGTAGTACTTACCTTCTGCTTCTAGAGCTGCAACAAACATCAGAATCTTTCATTTACTGGCTTTACTAAGTCGGCATCATCTAACTGATGTTGAAGCACGCACGCAGACACACGCACACACACACATAAACACTTTTACAAAAACAGCAAGCCTGTTCAGCACTTTGTTGGGCAGATTGGATTAATACTTGTCTGTCCATATAGGGAGTGTCCACAGGAGAATCAGCCTGCGTACGCAGAAGAAGAAGTTCAGCACAAGTGTTTTTCCTCTTCTTTTTTATTTTCTTTAATCCAGTTCAAACTCATGTTGTTTACAGCCCAACCAACAACAAAGGGCCATGTCAGGACTGTTGTCTTGTGGAAGTCACTTCCTTACACAGTTGCATAGGTGAAATCAGAAACAAATCAAAAATACTAAAAGATGGGAGACCAAAGGAGGTCTGGTGTGGCAGAACTCTTCATCAGCACATGGAAGGACAGAATGTTTACAGTTTCACAGATGTCTTACTTTTTTCCCTTTTCTTTTGTTAAAAATTGTCCACAGCAAATTGTAATTTCCAGGTCTCCTCAAAAGTAACAAAGTCAGATTCCCATTTTTGCCCATCCTGGACATGTGGTTTCACGCACACACTTGTTAACATTTAAAAAAAAAAAAAAAAACAGATCAAAACAATAAAAATCTTCATTTAACTAAGTTTTGTATAACACCTAGAAATTGCTTATAAATCTTCCCTCAACATGAAAAGTATTTTTCTTTTTCAGGAACTGAAAAGCCACATCTGGTGAATGTCTCTGAAAAAGCTTTTCATGGAGTCTACAGTGAAATTATTATATCTAGTCTTACGTAAGTCCTAACACTCTACAAGACCATGCTTAAGGTCTATTCTCAATATTGGCAATAATTTGTCAGCTTGAGCAAATGTATCAAGCGTTTGACAAATAGCAAAAACCAAACATTAGAATGGTTTCCAATCAAGCCATACCAATCCATCAAACTGGGTGTTTTTGCCTATAGTCTGTATAAAGGAAGAGATCAGTCAAATCTTGGCACTGCTTAACTTCTCTTGAATATGACATCAGCAGAATAATCCAACGAGTGGGCTGCTCCATGCAAGTCATCTCAATCTATCTGATGTAGCTCTCCACTCAGTCACAGTGATTATTAAGTTCACATATTGACTCCAGAACTCTTTGGACTGAGTCAATGTCATCTGGGCAAAGACAACGCATGGCCGCCACCATCTGAAATAAAACCTATGGAAACCTGGGGATACAGGTTGGGGGGCCGAAGAGGAGGCAGTTCAGCCTTTAACTGAAAGCGTTTTAATCCCCACATGTTCCAAGTTGACAAATGACGGCAAAGCGATCAACCATAAAGTCCCAGTTTAGGAACCACAGCAGGAAAAGGGGGGGGGGGGGGGGGGGGGGAGGGGGGGGGCGTGGAGTGGAGGCGGGGCAATCTGACTTTCGACTCGAAGCATTTCATCTCCTTATGTTTCAGCTGACAAGTGTCGGGTTTACTCATAAAATCCATTTTCTACACTTTGCCTACATACACATAACACCATAATCAGGGTTCCTACAGACTCCCAGGAACAAAATTCAAGAAGTTTTCAGGAGTTTTCAAGGAGCGTTTATTTTATTTCAAGGCAAGAGGTGGCACAAAAATTAAACCATTGTTCTTTTAAAACTTCTTCATTTTTTTCTATTGTTTATGTTTAAAAAAAAATAATTAAAAAAACCATGGAAAAAAACATATTCGGGCGATTTCAAAGCTCTTGTGTGATTCAGGGACCACAAATTGGGGGCAAAATGATAACAAATGAAAAAAAAAAAAGGTTAGTGACAAGAACTGTATTTGTATCATAGCAGACATGTTAGGCACTTGAAACATGACTCTTGTTTTGCTGAGCTATAGTAATGCAATTACAAAAGGATTTTTATATATTGTTTTGCTGAGCTAAAGTAATGCAATTACAAATGGATTTTTATATATCTAAACTGCTTTTTTTTTTCAATAATTTTTTTTTCCATATGGTGGCCATCAGGCTTTGCGTTTCACTGCATTGCTTTCGAATTATTCCAATAGAAATAGCAAATGATACATGCTGTTCTGACTTATAAATTAAATATGACTGCATGCAGAAATCATTTCTGATCAAAAGAGAAAAAATTTACCAAGCTAGCTAGTCTGGATACAGGGATACTGTACTCCTTGCACATCAACCGTTGTTGAAAAAAGTGATTTTGAGAAAACAGCGTTTGGAAATAAAGAATTTAAGCAATTTTCACACACACCTCCTTCAAATAAAGTCCTTTTCTTACTGAGAAAAATGTGAAAATAGACAAAATGAACACCACAGATGGTTTCAACAGACTTTCTTGAGCACAAAAACACATAAAACCCAATACACTATTTCTGAAAGAAAATGGTCAAATTTTCTTGACACCTCTCTACACTACTTGCGTAAAAATTGAAAAAAGAAATGGCAGTTTGATTTTTCTGTGTTCATGTTAATGAAAAACTATTTTAAAACAAATGTTTACAGTGTCGCGATCCTGGAGTGTCGTCGGCGATTTAACCAAGGGAGATAATTTGTAACTTCAAGTTTGATGAAGTTACAAATGATCTCCCCTGGTAAAATCGCAGACGATCCCAGATCGCGACGTTTGTAAACGTTTGTTTTAAAATAGTTTTTCATTAACCTGAACGCAGAAAAATCAAACTGCCATTTCTTTTTGCCACATTAAAGATTTTTGGAGCCAATGGCTTGATTTTCAAAGGTTTTCAAGGTTTGGTCAACAGAACCACATTTGATTGATTTTCAAAGGTTTTCAAGGTCTTGAAATTCCCTGTCAGAACTCAAGGAGTTTCAAGAGGTTTCAAGGAGCGTACAAACCCTGCCATTTTGGGCTTTGTTCTGCAATATTTTATCCTCTATTCAAAAATGCCCCGCACCCCCACACCACATGTTTAAACAAACCTTTGACATTCTGGATTTTTTTTTCCCCAAACAAATTCAGGATTTCAGAAACAATTTCTAAACCGAAAAAATTCCTGAAAAATTCAGGGGAGGGAAGGTAGACATATAAATGGATCAAAAAGAAAATGCATTTTCCAAACATGCAATTGCCAACATGAACATAACATCATTTGTGCTTTATTCTGCAATACTGAATTTCCTTCTGAAATGACACACAGACGCCTCCCCAAACCTGGCTTTTTTTTTTTCAATAAGAGTCTTATTTTCTGGATTATTTCTCTAGCTTCGGAATTTATGGAATAATTTCTAAAAGCTGGGAACTTCCAGAAAATTCTGGAGGTTGGCAGCTAAGACAATGACATTTTCTGTCTGTGGTGTTCGGAGGAATAACTTACATAATGCACATCATGCATCATTGTTAGTGTCTTCTCTTTTTATCAATACACATTCTCAACAATGTCTCAAGCAGCCCTTTGTGACTGGTATACCCTTGGTGACATACACAAGGGCAATGATAATGCTATTTTTAGTTAAAATTAATTTTGTAAACATGAGAAGAACAAAAGCAGCAAGAATGCAAGAAGACCCCAACGGTCTTCAAGACTCCAGGACAGGTGATAGGTGAAGCAGCCCCATAAGAGATGTCAGTTTTCTGTCCACCGCACTACTTAAGCATGTACGTGAAAGCAATTTTTAAATTATTGACTTTATGCGGCTACCTTTTACACAAATGATTCCCATATAGCAGTTGCGTGATACACAGACTCGCTTTCAACAGATCAGATTATTGCCAATCTCCAGATAAGCAAACAATAACCAAATGTTTGAGGTTTCTAACCACTTTTGTCCCACGTTATAATCAATCTCTGGTTTGTTTTGGTTTCTTCAATTCCCACTGTTTGGGCCGAAACCTGATGGCAAAATCACCTCACTGTTTTCTGGCTCACTGCTGCAATCACTGGAGTCACCTAATAACAGATTTGTTGTCGACCACTTCATTAACATTAATCATTTCCAGTTTCTTCATAAATTCTCGATTTCTTTCAGAATAAAACCTTCAATTGCTTAGTCACTTTGGCTGTCATTGTCTCCAGCCATTCTTTTCTACAGCAGTTCATGTTGTCCAACTGCTCTGTCTTGTTAGAGGAAACAAACAGTAATACCATATGCATCATAACGTAGCTCATCAACAAAATACTCACTATCTATTGCGTTTACGACTGTGACGACTTCTGGAATGGGAGCGCGATCGTGAGCGTGACTGTGAGCGAGAACGTGTGCGCCGCCTTCGGCTGAAAAACAATGGAACAGAAGATGACATCCAGATCATGTCAAAGAGAGTCACACAACTGCACACTGAAACTACAAATGAAGAAAAGTGAAAGCAAGACAGGGCAAGCATCTGTCAGAATGGAAAGCGAGTGCAGTTAGTGATATTCTGACCAACAGAAACCTAACAGTCCAGCTAGACCTCAGTGCTACTTTAGCCATCACATCTGTAGATGGCAAACCGGACACTGCTGTAGATGGCAAACCAGACACTGCTGGCAACAACTGGATATGGTACAATAAAGGACACCAAAGTCAAAGTTTATCACACATGCACACACACACACATCGCTGAAAATGAAACAAAATGATAACACATAGACTGTTACACACGCCAGTCCAAAACAACCTTTTCCTATTGCCATAACACATAGACCACATGCCAGTCCAAAACAACTTTTTCCTATTGCCATAACACACAGACTGTTACACACGCCAGTCCAAAACAACTTCTCCCTATTGCCATAACACACAGACTGTTACACACGCCAGTCCAAAACAACTTCTCCCTATTGCCATAACACACAGACTGTTACACACGCCAGTCCAAAACAACTTCTCCCTATTGCCATAACACACAGACTGTTGCACACGCCAGTCCAAAACAACCTTGTCCTACTGCCATAACACACAGACTGTTACACATGCCAGTCCAAAACAACCTTTTCCTATTGCCATAACAGTTAAACACATACACTGTTACACATGCCAGTCCAAAACAACCTTTTCCTATTATGATAGCACATAGACTGTTACACATGCCAGTCCAAAACAACCTTGTCCTACTGCCATAACACATACACTGTTACACATGCCAGTCCAAAACAACCTTTTCCTATTGCCATAACAGTTAAACACATACACTGTTACACATGCCAGTCCAAAACAACCTTGTCCTATTATGATAGCACATAGACTGTTACACATGCCAGTCCAAAACAACCTTTTCCTACTGCCATAACACATACACTGTTACACATGCCAGTCCAAAACAACCTTTTCCTATTGCCATAACAGTTAAACACATACACTGTTACACATTGCCAGTCCAAAACAACCTTTTCCTATTGCCATAACAGTTAAACACATACACTGTTACACATGCCAGTCCAAAACAACCTTTTCCTATTGCCATAACAGTTAAACACATACACTGTTACACATGCCAGTCCAAAACAACCTTTTCCTACTGCCATAACACATACACTGTTACACACGCCAGTCCAAAACAACCTTTTCCTACTGCCATAACACATACACTGTTACACATGCCAGTCCAAAACAACCTTTTCCTATTGCCATAACGTTAAACACATACACTGTTACACATGCCAGTCCAAAACAACCTTCTCCTATTGCCATAACAGTTAAACACATACACTGTTACACATGCCAGTCCAAAACAACCTTTTCCTACTGCCATAACACATACACTGTTACACACGCCAGTCCAAAACAACCTTTTCCTACTGCCATAACACATACACTGTTACACATGCCAGTCCAAAACAACCTTTTCCTACTGCCATAATACATAGACTGTTACACATGCCAGTTCAAAACAACCTTTTCCTATTGCCATAACACATACACTGTTACACATACCAGTCCAAAACAACCTTTTCCTATTGCCATAATACATACACTGTTACACATACCAGTCCAAAACAACCTTTTCCTATTGCCATAACACATACACTGTTACACATACCAGTCCAAAACAACCCTTTCCTATTGCCATAACACATACACTGTTACACATGCCAGTCCAAAACAACCCTTTCCTATTGCCATAACACATACACTGTTACACATGCCAGTCCAAAACAACCTTTTCCTACTGCCATAATACATACACTGTTACACATACCAGTCCAAAACAACCTTTTCCTATTGCCATAACACATACACTGTTACACATGCCAGTCCAAAACAACCCTTTCCTATTGCCATAACACATACACTGTTGCACATGCCAGTCCAAAACAACCTTTTCCTACTGCCATTTCACACTCTGTGCTGCCAGTCACTGCCTCCAGTCTGATAACTTCATTCGGATCTTCGTGGGACCACACCTTTCAAACGCGTACATGTACTAACTACGTCTATTTCTTTTGTTCTGATGCAAAAGTTAAAACTTCACAATGTAATTTTAATTATCCTTGACTTGTACTAAGGCAGGTATTTTTCTTGTTTAAAATTCTACAATTCTGTGAAAATGGGTCTACAACTCAACAGTTATTCAATCTGGTCGCCTACAGGACAAAAAGTGACAATAACTTAAAGGTTTCACTAGCCTTTCATTTTGTTGGTTATTTTAAAGCACTCCGAAATTCTCTGAAGTTTACTCCAAGACATCTTAGTAAAACTATGCTTTAAAATACACTTTTTATACATGTTTACTTTTGCGTCACTGAAGCATAATTCAAACCCTGGTTTCCCACACACTGTCTTAGTTTCATGTTTGAATAAAACAGAATGCTTGTACATGCTACTGGTCACTTGTGTGTGGATGCAGTAAAAACAGCTGAATTTCAATACAGGGTTTCATCCATGCCATTTCCAGCTAGGAACAATTCATAATGTTCATATTCAAACACACACACACATTATCTATCATCATGGTTAAACCTGCAGTCAAACTGATGAGCAATTCTAAATCATAATAATATCTTTTAGAAGTAAGTCTACACTTTGTTTGTCCATTCCTAATTATTTTGCCTTAATTCTAGCTGAAATTAAAATGAGCCCCCCCCCCCCCCCCCCCCCCCCCCAGCCTTAAGTTCAAATCTTTGCCAAGTCATTACTGTGATGACTGAGGGGTTGTTGGCCTGCGCTTGTTTTCCCCCTGCTATTAGATTGTTCGCCTTTGTATTCATCTGACTTTATTCAAGTTTAAAAGGCTGTGTCAGTCTTGAATAAAAGTTACTCTATATGGGAACACAGGCATGGTACTGGAGGAAGATCATTTTTCCCTGAAAATTTTTGGGGGTCCAGGGGCGGGGTCAAGGGGCAGAGCCCCTTGTGGGGGTCAGGGGGCGTTGCCCCCTGAAGCTGAAGTTTTTTTCAGCAATTCTAGCCTGTGAAAAAGCCTCTCCTTGAACTAATTTCAGTTCTTCATACTAAGCAATTTCTGCCATAAAATAAGCTCTCCTAGAATCATTTTATCAGTCATTCCTTCAACCCAAAGGAGTTTTTAAACCCAAGTAATCACATAGCAAAAATGAGTACATATCTACATTGCTTTAGGTGGCATACATCAAATCAAATTGTAAACGTTTTACTTACTATGCCAGTGAAGCACATGCACAGTGTACACACAGGAGATCCCTCATTTTGCACAACTTTGGTCATCATGTCCAGCACCACCAACACAGCACAGCACAGCAAAGTAGCAGTCTATTTCATGTCTCGAGTTCCAGTTTTGTTTACTATGTCTGTTTAATTCTTTTATGATCTGTCTCCTCTACATTAGTTACTCCTTTTACTTTCTACATCTATCTGAATACAGTACAAAATGTGTTTAAGTTTTGTGTCTCTTTTAATGTACAAATTTTAAGTTATGTGTCTCTTCCAATATACAATTTTCAGTCCAAGCAATGTGAATGAGATGAAGACTACTTCTTTTTGCCCGATTTCTCAGCCATCTGCTTCACGAGCAGAGCCTGCTTTTTGCAATGTCCAAACCTCATTCTCTTTGCCTCCTGTCTGTAATGTTCAATGGCTTTTCTCTTTGAAGCCAGCCGAATGTGTTCCTTCTGGAAAAGTTCAAACTTTCTCTTTCTTTCTTCTTTTTCTTTCTCCAAAATGTGGTGGTAAGTCTCTCAACTTTTCCAAGCACGACGAAAACGTTTCATTTTCGTGGCTCCTGTTCAGCCAATCCCATCGCCATTTGTTTGCCACACCAGCATCAATATCTTCTGTCGGAGAATTTCGCGGAACTATGTCTGTACGCTTTGGCATTTGTATTTTTTCCTTCTTTTTCTTTAATCTTGTTCAAATTCGATCACGTCGACCCAGAACAGAAAACAGTGGCGAATGTCACGAAAGCGCATGCGCGGAAGTAGTCCTGCTCAATGCTACTTACTCGCGAGACGAAGGCTTGAAGCGAACGACCTCAAACGAACTAAAAGGACCGGTCTCATCGGGCGCGGCTCGCATGTTTGTTTGTTTTTTTTCTTTTTTTTTGCTTTTCGTGGATTTCCGCGAATTCGCGGACATGTACCATGCCTGGAACAAGAGTTACCCTACTTGTTTATTGTTTATTAATTCTAGCTGTGACACAGAGCCAAAACTACTACCTTTTTCGGTGTCGGTGTCTGGACCGTGAACGAGATCTGGACCGGGAACGAGACCTTGATCGTGATTTGGACCTCGACTTGGATTTGGATTTATGGTCATCTCCGTTGGCTTTGGAGGCCTCCTGTTCTGGAGACGGAGATTTGTTGATCAACCCTTCTTCTCCGTCCCCATCAGCATCAATTTCTATTTCCTTAGGGGGAGATGTCTGAAAACATACACACACACAAATACATCAACGGATTAAAAAAGAAAAAGAAAGAAGGAAAGAAAGAAAGAAACATTCAGAAGTGGACAAAAAACATCAAACTACCAAAAAACAAGTCCTCCTTTCTTCTCAGCTTCAGGTGTGGCCTTCATGGCGGTAACACTATCAGGAAAAAGCAATGTTCCAAATCCTCCACCTTCATGCCTGAGTTCATGAGGATGTATGTAAAAAGGTGCACAAATCCAATCAGAACATGTCGCTTATAGCTCTGTTGACCACGAAAGAGCATATCACAGTTGTCATCCTATCAAAATCAATGCTCTACACAGTTGTGCACACACACACAAACACAGAGTTTCAGTTTAGTTTCATCAAGGAAACGTCACTGTGTGCGGAGTAGTCCATATATGCTACACCACATCCACTAAATTTTGAGACCACACTGCGCATGATTTAAAGCTGATGGATATATGAATTGATAACTAAGAATAGTAAGATGACAGAATCTAAGAAGAGGGTCTCGTGGCTACGACTTAGATGCCTGACCTACGCATTAGCCCAATGCACTGGTCAGACCTTGAGTACCTACCTAACATTGGTTGTACCATTTTCATCATTATATGTGTGTGTAGTGGACGTACACGTGTGTTATGGGTGTGTGGGCATGGGCCCATGTGTGTGTGTGTGAGTGCATGTGTCTGTGCATGATGTGCATGTATGCGTATGCATGGGTGTGTGTATGTGCACGTGTGTGTGGCGCTTGTGTATGTGTGGGCGTGCGCACATGTGTGTGCGAGCGCACATATGTGTGTGCAGAAGTGCATTGCATGTGTGCGAGATTTGTGGGCTTGCGTGAGCATATGCACTTATCTGCATATATGTATGTTTACATACATGTGTGCATATATGTGCGTCTCTTTGCATGTGGACATATACGCATGTGTGTATGTGTATGCGCGTGTGCATTCATGTGTGTGCATCTATGTGCACACACATGTGGGTGTGCATGTGCGCATGTACTCTGTGTGTGTGTGTGTGTGTGTGTGTGTGTGTGTGTGTGTGTGTGTGTGTGTGTGCTTGTGTGTAACTGTGTAACTGCGTGCGCCTCTGATTGTTTGTGGGAAAGGAATGTTCAGATTACTTCCGAACAAGAACATCAAATACAACATACACGTGCACACATGCGCGCGCGCACTAACACACAACAATAAGAACAACACGCACACACACACACACACACACACACACTCACACACCAAGGCTTGCACGCTCATGTCCGTGGACTCTCTAATTAACACGCCTGCATCACCCCACTGATGAACACACACCAATGCACACACATCTACAGTATACGCTGGGGTCCCTGAGAAATTAAGTCTTATCTCGGTTGACATGTGTTTGATCATTTGTGTCTGTTATTGAAAAGACCCAGTATAAGTTCGCTCCAATCTCTAGAAGTCTTTGCAGTGTTGGCCTTGAGATTACCATTATGTTTGTTTGGTGTTGTTTTTTCTTTAAGTCTGGATGTGCGGCCACTTCCTCTCTTGATGTTCAGATCTGAAAGATGGTCTATGGTATAGTGGCTTTGCTCTTGTTTAGTGATTCTTCAGATTTCTTATCACATCAGACTGGCCAAGCTGTAATCCAGTTCTTATCGTTACCTTGCCAGCCAGTGTGTCTGCTCTATTGTTTCCTTAATCTCCTGCATGTCTAGGGCAGTACATCCATACGATTACCAGTCTCTCCAATGGAAGGTTGTTCATTAGTTCATGCCAAGCAGGGCTTCCCATTCCACTCTCCATTTTTTTAAACTACGTTCATGGAGTCAGTCAGTATCATGGCTTGTTGAGTTTTAAACTGGCATGTGGATGAAAGCCAGTGGAGTGCTTGTGTCACTGCTTCTGCCTCCATTGTTAGGCTTGAAGTTGTTAAACTGTGCGTGCCATTGTCTTCCTGGATAGTTCGGCCATTTTGCTTCACTGTATATCCCCAGCCTGACTGATCTTTGGTGACAGAACTGTCAGTGTATATATAACAATATTATCTTTTGTGCCAAGGTCTTCTACCTGCATCTGAATTTCTGTGTTGGTTTTGCCTTCTGGCCATTCTCGACAGTGTCTTCCAAGTTCTGGAGCAATGGCAATTTGGTAGGGGTGTTTAAAGTGTTCTGGATACGTTTCCCATCCCTTCGTTTCTACGAGTTCTGCTCACTGGCACACAAGCTGTACATCGTCTTCTGCCTACCCCTTCCATGATTTTCAACGTTCTAGGCAAGTGCCTTTTGCTTCCTTGACCGCCGCATGAAGCAAGTTTTGGGATTTTCAAGTGCTCTGAAATATGCCTTCCCCTGTACTAGCTTGCGTCTTGCCCGCATTGAAGGAAAGTCATGCAGGTATCGCAGTTTCAACTGGTGTATCCTTCGTGGTTCCCAAGATCAATCTCATCACTTCATTTTGAATGCTTTCTAATTTAAGAAGATTGTTGTTGGACAGTGTTGTAAGCCCTAATCCATAATCAATCACACTGAATCCATGATATAGTTGGTACAGATGCCTTTAGCTGCAATTGCTTTCTTGGCAGATAGACCTTTTTTGCATTTGACAACATTCTCTACATGCTTTCTAAAGTTTGCATTCTGTCAAAGCCTACATCCAAATAGCATAGGTTGTCAACTGATTCAATTGGTATTCCACTGAAAGAAAATGGTGAGGGTACTTGTCTTGATGTCTTGTTGAGAGTGCAGACTAATGTCTGGGCTTTTGTGGGTTGACTGGTGATCCAGTTTCTTGACACTACTGAGCAATGTTGTTCAACTGTAGCTGAACTGCTTCCGTTCGTTCTTGAAAATTCTTTGATGTTTTGTAGATCAGACCATCATCTGCTAGTGTTAACACTCAAGCAAATCCGTTTCTGTTGAGGTCTGCCAGGCCTTTAGTGTAAACATTGTATAAAACAGGGGAAAGAGAAGACCCTTGAGGTAATCCCATAGAAAATTTATGAGGCTCAGACGTCCAACCTCCAAATCATAGGAAGACCGTTTGCTCCTTAGTGCTGCTGCTATCCATCGTGTAAGTGTCTTGCTGACTCCATAGTCAAGCAGTAGTTCCATAAGAAGTAAGAACTGGACTTTGTTGTATGCATCTTTCAGGTCTACTGCAACAGCTAGTGTTTCTTCCTTTCTTTGGAATCCTTTGTATACTTCATGGGCAAAAGCGGACGCATTTTCCCATGTACTTTTACCTGTTGTGTAGCCTCCTAGATTTGATGGATTTGTCAACTTTCATTACAGTTTCAAGGTCTCTTGCGTCTTTCCTTCCAATGATTCGTTCCATGAGCTTTCCTGCTATATTTTGCATTGTGAGCATGCCATAGCCATTTAGCCGATGATGATTTTTTCCTGGCTTTGGTAAAGCTTTCTGGTAGTTTTGTCTCCAGTCTTCTGGGTCATAGCCTCTATCAAAACTCTCCTAGTAGAGACTGAAGAGTTGGGCTCTTCTTCTGAGAGCTGTTTGACATATATGCATACTGCACTTTGTCTGGACCTAAAGCACTATCCTTAGAGCATCTAGCTATTGCATCATCCGTTCAGATGCTAAAATTTCATCATCAATGCCAGTTTGAGCTAGGTGCTGGTTTAACAGTGTCAAATATTTCTTCTTTTCCTCCAAATTTCTTGGATCACTTTGTTCTATGAAACGTTTACATAGAGCCAACCCTTTCTCCACATTTGTTTTGAGTTTTGTGGTCCCATCGGCGTCTAAGATATCTGGGGTTGTGTTTGTTTTGTTTTCCTTCCACGCAGTTATAAAACTGCCAGAACTGAGTGAGTGTTGTGTCATAATTAAGTGACAGACAAAATTGTTGCGACTTGTTTTCTTTTGCTTCTTCAGCTACTCTTTCCAATTGTTCAGTTGTTGTTGTTTTTTTATTCATGTCCGTTTTAATAGCTGGATCAGGGCAAGGTTTTCTTCTTTCTCTGCCAAATTCTTCCAGCCTTGCGATTCTCTTTCCAGGCTGTTTCCATGTCTACATTCCACCAAAGGGGCTGACCGATCTGTACGGTTGTAGTATTTTCTTTTGCATCTTCTACTCCTTAACATTCCTATGATATTCCCTTGACTGTTGTTATATTGAAAAGGGTCCTTTTGTTTCGTTTGTTTATTAACTTTTGATAGTTTCTGTAAACTGAATAAAATTGGGAAATGGTCACTTCCATAGTGAACAAGTGCTTCCGCACTCATGCCTGCTGTGAATTTGGTCCAATGACAGCAAAGTCAATGACAATGTCAGTGTCGCCCTGCCTCCCTGTATGTGTTGGGGATGATGTCAGTGCACTAACAAGTACTTCATCGAACAACACTTCCAGCGCGCCCACACACAGACACGCACACACTCTCTCTCTCTCTCTCTCTCATTTTATTTTCAAAAATGCTAAAATGCTTTTTAAAAAAATCTTTCTCGTATAAAATCTGTGATTAGAAGTTCCTTTTCTGGCTAAAAAAAAAAATCAAATAAGGCGGAACAAGTTTACCCATCACATACTAATAAGAGCAAATCACATGCAAAAAATTCTGTACACAAAGTAGGAAAAAAAAACTCACGAATGCAGAAAGAAAATTAATCAAAAACAGGCCGGACAACAGCCAACATAAAAACTGTATGGAAAAGGTTGGTGTCCACCACCCACCTCCACCCTGGTGGAATCCAGGGGCAATGCCCTGGTTGGGGAACCAAGGGAGGGGGTGAGATGGAAGGGGAGGGAAGGAGGGCAAAGCCCCCCCCCCCCCCCCCCCCCAAAGGTGAAATGGAATTTATGGTGTTTTGAACACCCTTCTGTGGTCTCTCATGATAAACAAATTACTATGCAGGAAAAAATGAAACCAAAAGAGAATAACTAACTACACATACACACACAATTACACACACACACACACAAAGGCAGCGGCCATAGTAAACATGTGCGCTAGACGGCTGTGCTTTGCACAGCCCGGAAAAACAATCTTGCCCAGCTCAACTCCTCTGTGGCGTCACCAGTTACGGCTGCAGGTGCCCATAGTGGAGCCGGGCCGACCCGGAATTTTCAACCCGTCGTTTCACCGGTCATGCAAGCCGTCCATTTCACGGCTCTCCGGGTAAAGGGAAAGAACTGCGCTCGCTCTTGAATTGACGAATTCCTCTCTCTCTCTCTCTCTCTCTCTCGCAAAGCCTATAGGATGGTACTAGATAGATACAGATTCACGCGACAAAAGAAACTGGGCTTCAAATATCCACTGTAAACTGTTTACCTAAGGATATGGTTTTGTTCGGACAAATCAAGGTGTAGAATATATAACTGCTTTTTTGCTTGATTTTATGGAAAGATTAATTTCATGTAGGTGGCAGGAATGGGATTTTCATATGAAGAATAGTGATAGCACAGACTGTCTGTGGCCACTTCTGCCAGGCAGGACATGGCCGTCAAAAACCACAGCACATAATGGCCGCCGCCTCATAGTACACTTGCACATGTGCGCATATGCACACACACACTCGAGCATGCACACCGAAATTGCATGAATTTAATTTAGCAAAAACAAAAAAATGTTGGTTTGTCTTACAGCCATGCAATCATGAAAGAATGATATTCCTTTACTGTGAACTGAATTACTAGAACCTTGTGCATTTCATTTCTTGCTGCTCTTAACCAAACCCCCTACAGGGGTACAATGTACAGTACATGTCACTTATCAGGGTTGCCACACTGTCCATATATAGAATCCATGTATGTTCATTAAACAAAAAAAACAAACAAAACAAAACAAAAAAGATGAAACATTCACCCAATCAAGAAATCCACTCTGCTCTGATTGCAGTGTGGTGCTCTTGAATTTGAAGCATCACACACATTCCCACAGCGCACATGCTCAAAAGAGCACTGTTACCACGACTAGTTCAGCTCTCTTTAAGTTTAATTAACCCGTTCACTGCCTGAAAATATTACAAACAAAGGCTTCCCAGTGCCAGGGAAATCTAATGATTTGGGGGTAATAATTAACAAAAAATTCTAGCTCAGAAACTACAAAAGATATAAAAATGAAATATATATAATTTTTGAAGGAAATTGAATGAAGATTTTGAATCTGGGCTTCTTTTGTTTTAATTTTGATAATAAAAAGGTATTTAGGCATTTAGATTTGGATAGATTTTTTTGCACGATCAAAAACATATGTATTTACCACCACATCTTCACATCCAAACAAGAACACAAAGCAAAAAAAGTTGAAAATAAAGTTTGTATTGTCACACTACACCTGTAAATGAAAGTAAAACAGTTTAGAAGTCTATCAAGACGCACACACTCTAAGCAGACAGGTCAGTCCACGACCACGCCCCCCTCTCCCCACCACACCCCCTTGCTGGACTTCAACCCTCTCTTTCACTGCTCCTCTTCCCCTACCTTTCCCTCTGCCCCGTACCACGCCGCGAGCAGGCAGCGCTCCCCTCTCGCGCTGACTATCACGTCACTGACCACTGGCACACAGTGCAGAGTACACACTAGGCTGGCTCGTTCGACGCGGTCAGCTGAACACACACTGAGGTCACACAGCCCGACTCAATAACTGATGAATATGGTCGGCAATTCCATCACTATCATCATCTCACCTTCATGCTCGAGTGAGTCGTTGAATAAAAGATTATTGTCTTTGTCAAAAATCATTAGCTGAGCCTGCTCAGCTGTGTAAATACGTTGATTTGGTCGCTGCGCTTGTCGAAGGTTGCGCCGCCATCTTTGCAAGCGAGACGAAGTACTGGCTGGTCATCCAGTCAGTGATGAGAATAAATGGGCTTTCCCCTCACGTGCGGTCATTTACATATCATTTTAATACTACAGACATATAAGGCTTACTACGCACACTCTATTTAAGTCCGTTGATAGAAATAGTAACGAATGAAAATTCAAGAAAAATGCATGAAGTCAGTGGACGGCCCATAGGCACTGGGAAAGTATTTTTAATGCGGCGTCAGCTGACGGCTTAAAGGCACTCTACGGGTTAACAAACTGCAAACTGCAAAATCAGCAAGTTACCATGACTAGTTCTGCACTCTTTAAGCTTAACAAACAGCAAAATCAGCAACATGCCATTTCCAGCTTGTTCACCATCCAAAAACAGGTGATCATAACTGCTTGCTGTCGTGGTCTTTTCAGTCCACTCCCATCTCAAACAGTTGAAAACTGTGCCTTCTTCCAGCATCTTGCCTTTATTTACATTTTAATCAACATTTTTACAACACAAAGGCGAAGCCTATACTTCATACACAACTAGGAAAATGGCTGACGAATCGTGTTCACATATCTATTTGCTCCTCACTAAACTGGTCTGACAAGTGCATGTAGAAGTGCTACCACATACCACAACACTTGTGGGCAGCACTGCCTTGAACACAGAACCATAGAAACCTGAATTTGAAGTTGAAACTGGATATTGTATGAAACTCCTTGTAATTAAAAGCATTTTGTGAATTTCCTGTACACATGACAAGTCTGAGCAGCCTGTCAAAAGCATTTTTTTTTCCTGTCCAGTCCACCTCAATTGAAGTCGTTAAAAAACATAACTTTCCTCAGCATTTTAGAACATTCTAAACTGATGAACAACTTCCACTTGACCACTCTTCTCTACAGAAAACAAGAGTCGTCATAACACTAACAGACTACCCAGTCTGACGCTATCTTTGAGTTCTTAAAAGAGATGAACATTTTTCATCGGATCTGAGATTTTACAGTGGAAAGATTTTTAACAAACTTTTGGATGGTTTTTCGATGTATTTTAAAGGATTGTGTGAATGACTGACTTGTGAGTTGATTTTAATGTGGTGACAGCCCTGATGTGGCCCTTTGTGGTCGGCTGGGCTATAAGCAACATTATCTTATTATCTTATCTTACCCAGTCTGAGATTCGACAACAAGATCAGATAATTCAGCCATGCCCAAAAGCATGGAAAACCACAAGATATTCGGCTAATCAGAATCAAAATCTACACTTCAGCCATGGCTTCCCTGTGATAATCTACCAATGGAACAAAAAATCAAGCAATCTATGTAACACAAACAATTCTTATTTTATAATTAAACGGCTCCATTACGGACATACAAATGTGTTATACACAGTGCAAGAGTGGCTAAAAAGTAAAAATTATATTTCATCAGAGGTTCCATGAATATTCGTCACTTGCCTCTGGTTTACACACACACACACATATGGCTTCCGATGATCATTGAATCGAATGGCGACTGGCAAATATATGATCAAGCAATAACATCTTTCAACCCTGATGAAAATGGCACACATATTGGAATTTCTGTGATGATAATCGAATGGGTCATTTTCCAAGTTTCACTATCAAAATCCTGATACTATATAGTGCAGAAACTTTACTCACATATTTTCAGTTTAGCTGATAACACCTTACAATCATTGTAATATGAATCTGAATTAGTACCTTGCAATAAAGTTGCATGGATATAATGATAATCTCTAGTGATTCGTTAATTCTTTTATCAGCACCTCTTTTTTCCATCTATTTCTGTCTATGTAAATATATGTCACAAGTGTCAACCAGTCAAGGCATGCTTCTCCGTGTGTGTGTGTGTGTGTGTGTGTGTGTGTGTGTGGTTGCTGTGATGGTTGTGGTTGTTGTTGTCGGTACATTTGCAATGTTAAAGTTTGATCCCGTAAATACTTTAATGAACCGTGACGTTCTGGAAACGAGTTTTTCGTATCGAGTCAGACCCTGTTAGTTTTATGCCAACTATAGGAAGTAATTGTAACCGTTTCCTGCAGTGCGCGTTAGCGTGGACCTGGATTTTTTTTTTTTCCCCGAGGGGGGTGGGGGTGAATTCATGCCAATTTCTAATCCCGCTTGCTGCCAAGATATGCATAGAAACCTTGGCAATCGCCAAGCAAGCGAAAAATCTTTCCATTTCGTCTCGCCTAGATGAAACGCATCACAGACAATGAGATGCACTCACAGAGCCGGTTCGAGAGCGTCCTACCATTTTATCACCAATCATGCCGCATGCAAAACGGTTAATGATCATTATCATAATATGCACACTGGCAACTAATTCAGCAGATATTGCAATAACACATTTCAAATGTTGCAACTACAACATCGATTAGTTTGGGCAGAAAAAATGTACTTTACCTCAAAATCACTCATCTTCGTTGTTAGTCTTCCTTCCACGACGTACAGCAAACCGGAAATAAATGCTGTTAAGACAAAATGGCGCGGCAATAGAGCACGCTGGTTAAAAATGAAATGAAAATAAAATACCATACAGTCGACATTTTATTTTTCATCCATTCTCTTTTTCGTTTATTTTAAAGGAATTACATTGAGTTTACTGTTCAAAAGTATTTTTAAATAACATAACTGAAATGTTTTTAACCGAAACCTAGAAAAACTACGTCTAATTGTTCAAAAACTTGAGAAATCGTGCAAGACCTACCAAGAGCTGAGAAAGAAAGAAAAAAAAAAGAAAAAAAAAAGACAGGAAGAAAGAAAGAAAAGAAAAGAAAAGAAAAGAAAAAAGATGATACATTAATCGTAGCCAAGATCTTTGTGTTGTTTTGATCTTTTAACGTGCCTTTGTTTTCAGCACTGAGCGGTGAGTGCTCCATGTGATTGTTTTCAGTATGAGTTTAATCGGAGTGATTCACGGTTGACCTTGTTCACTTTCTGCGAGGGAGCTCAGCAGGGATTGCCGAGAGAGATGTGGCAGATCTCTCTCTCTCTCGAGGGACACTGATGTGAGGAGTTAGTGCCAGGCAACGCAGTCAACCTTCCAGCCCTGCGGGTGACGGCAGTCTAGCTTGTGAGTGCCAGGCAACGCAGTCAGCCTTCCAGCCCTGCGGGTGACGGCAGTCTAGCTTGTGAGTGCCAGGCAACGCAGTCAGCCTTCCAGCCCTGTGGTGACGGCAGTCTAGCTTGTGTCGCCGGGGTATTGGATCCATGAGATGTGAGGGCAGTCAGTGCTGGAACACTGCCTGATTGCGTTAACTGCAACCTGGGAAACCATGGTGAGCATCCCTCTCCACGATAGGCTGAAAAGTTGCCCTCTCGGCCATCATCAACGAATGCCTTCTCAGGAATGGTACTCACTGACCGTCTACAGCAAAAAAATGAAACCCCAGACTCCATTCTGGGATGAAAAGCAGAACAAGAAACGACAGTCTCCGTCCTGAGCCAAACCCCAAACCCCTGCCAACAACCAGACATCCTGCAGACCTCGGTCTGGGACACCATGTCCTTCAGAGCCTCTGGCCAATAGGACGTAAAACTCACTCTACACTCTGCTATCAGACCTTGCAAACACTCACTGCGTGGTGACATAGCAGGAAATGCCGAGGGAGAGGTGGCAGATGTCCCTCGAAGGGCGTTGATATGAGAGATCAACATCAGGTGGCGCAGTCAACCTTCCAACACTATAGATGACGGCGGGTCTAGCCTGTATCGCCTGTGGGAGGCTCCTGGAGATGCGGGGCAGTCGGTGTTGTCTGACTGTTATAACCATGGCCAGGAAAACATGTTTCGGGGTTGGTATTGTGAGCACGCTTCCCGGGGTTGGGCTGGAAAATTACCTTCTCAGCCGTTGTCAGAAGGGAATCGTGCAGTGCTCCAGCAATATCTGCTCTGCTCCCTCTTTGAGGCGGCCTCACGCGGCACAGGACCGTCACCATCCGAGCGTGTATAAGACCGTCTGGTAGCTCTGAAAAGAGATCTGTTTGGTGAGAGGGGGGGGGGGGGGGGGCGTGAAGAGTGCCGACGGCCACAGTTGGCTGACCAACAACACAGAGTGGACACCGGTCTCCATGGAACCAGACCCATGTGCTGGACACCAGTTCAGCAGGAAGAAAGAAGAGGACCCGGACTCCAGTCTGAAACAAAAACCAGAACCAGACAGGGCAGCCCCCGTCCAGAACCAACCCCAAAACTCCTGCCAATGAGCAGACATCCTGCCACCAAAACTGCAGACTTCGGACTGGGACACCATGTCCTTAAGGGCATCAAGCCAATGGGAGATTAATCTGATCTCTACCCATCACTTCTACCAGCAGGTGTTTCAGGATGGGAAAGACATCCAGAGATCTTCAGGAAGAGTGGTATGAGACCGGACATTGTACTCCACTCAGGGTTATCAAAACAACGGATTCTGATTGACCTGACTTTGCTATATGAAAGCAGAATGGAGCAAACTCTTCATCTACAGGACTGAAAAGTATGCCAGTCTAGCCAGCAATCTGCTTCTCGAGCCATAAAATCCTCGCCACAGCAGTTGGATCGGATTGGGGGAGGGGGGGGGGGGGAGGGGGAGGGGGGGGGTTGAAGGAGTGGGGGAGTTGTAGGCTCATCAGCCTATGATGTCATGAAACAGCTCGGGATTTCTGGTAAGAAGAGGACTAGAAGGTGATGGCAGAGGCAGCTTAAAATGATTTCCAGCTGGATCTGGTCGAGGAGGATCAAAAAAAGTACTCTATGAGGATTAAATATCCCGATTCAGAACATGTGTCCGATAGTAAAATGGGATAGGCATCCTCCTAAACAGGCAACGCCTCGAGTCCCCACCCATCCAGAAGCTTCTGGTTCGAATCCCGGCAGCACCAGAACAAAACAGAATTCTTGCAGCAGGAGGGCATCTGATGGTCATGACCTGGATGAAGCCTGGCCACCTGGGGATGTAAGGAGTTCAGGGCCGGGGTTGAAACATGTCTGGCAAGATCTGAGTTTCTACGCTGAGGACCTGCTGTTTAGCTCTCCCTTTCTACACATTGTACAGTCATGCCTTGCGCTGGGCTATACAGCGTAGAGACGCATCCCCTGGTTGGTGGATTGGGGATCCCTCAAGCCTCGCGCTTGGGGGGTGCACCGGCTAATACAGAAGAAGATGCCGCGAACCAGCATAGGAAAACTTGGATTCCAAACCGACACTGTCTGGTGTACGTTAGCTCCGTATTATGAGCTGCTCTGAAGTCTGAATGTGTCGGCTGAGACCTGCGGGCAGACCTCCTGCAGAGTCACAAGCCACAGGTGAAGACCAGACATTACGTATCTCATCCAATATGGCCATGCACAGATATTCGACGGTATGGTACTCGTCCCGTGGTTCTCCAGGCGGTGACAGCGCCGGGCCTCCAGCCTCAAAGGGGCCCAGCCACAGCGACTGGAAAAGCAATACAGGACAGTCCTGCCCCTCCTTTGAAGCCTTGAGATGCCAGACGTGGCCCAGTCCAGTTGAAGTCCAGGAGAAGCTGTGGGGGCCGGTGGAGTCTCTGCGGCAGACTGCTGAATTCACCTTACTAACCGGATTGAGGATCTAACATAGCAGGGAACGCGAAAGACAGAAAAGAAAGTACAATCTGACCTGACCTCTTTCAATGAGTTCTCACTGTCAGTTCTTTTTCTTCTTCTTCTTCTTTTCTTCTTCTTCTTCTTCTTCTTCTTCTTTTTTCTTCTTCTTCTTCTTCTTCTTCGTGGTAGTAGTAGTAGTAACATAAGGGAGACTGGCTAGGCTACACAGCCTGAGCCTCGCTGCCTTTCTGAGTCACTTTCAATATTATCTATCCATACGATTTTGAGTAAAATATCAAATTAAAAGAAAAAAAAAAAGCTCATGATATTTAGAATCACTGTCCAGTAGAGTTTTGAATGTATTAGCATTTGGCACACATTTAAGTCAAAAAGGAAGTATATTTCATTATGTGTGTTTTTCTGTTAGCTAATGGGGTGTTTTTTTTTCTTTCTAGAATTAGATTTACTGACTCATTAGTATTTTCACATGATAATTTCTTGTTTTATCATACTTTCTGAATGTAAAAATCTTGTTTACAGCAATGCCGTTCAGACCACTGAAAAATAGGTACAAGTCTCAATTAAATCACCTCTTATTTTTCTTTATCTTAATGAGTGTAGTTTAAGGTGCCTAGGACTTTCGTCATAATTCATTTCTTTACATCCTTTCAACAGTCTAGTAGTTCTTCTCTGAACCGTTTCAATGGCAGGAGATTGTCTTCACAGATAAGGATATCATACAACATTGGCATATTCTAGATGAGGTCTCCTTTATGCTTTGTAATGTTTTTAAAATACAGTTTTATCAAGATAAGAGAATTTCCTATTTACAAGTCCGGTCATTTGGTTTGCTTTGTTCATAATACTATGGGATATCAGTGTCAAATGATAAACAGCTACCAAAGATCACTCCAAGGTCCATCTCATATTTACAGGAATCGGTGTGTGCGTGCGTGCGTGCGTGCGTGCGTGCGTGCGTGGGTGTGTGTGTGTGTGTGTGTGTGTGTGTGTGTGTGGGGTGTGTGTGTGTGTGATCCAGTTTCATGTGATTGATATTCCTGTACAGGATTCTCCTTTCCAATATGAAGAACTTTACATGTTGACACAACACTGAAATTGAGATTCCATGCATCTGACCACTCCTGCAGTTTCTATAAATCATTTCGCATTCGATGGCAACTCTGAGCAATTCCATGCATCTTTATATCATCATCACAAATTTTGCAAGCAATTTTTACGCGGCCCAGAAGGTCACTAATAAAGACAGTAAAAAGTAGAGGTCCAAGAATGCTGCCTTGTGGAATATCGCTAGGGACTTCGACACCGGAAGACTTATTATCAGATATTCTTACAACCTGAGCCCTTCTTGTCAAAAAAACTTCTTGTCCAATTTAACTTACTACCAATACTTCCATATGCTGCCATTTTGTCGGTAATTTCACATGCCACTAAACTTTTCTTGTTTTTTAAATTTATTTATTTTTTTCTATTTTTATTTTTTTAGTCAAGGTAGACAATGTCTACTGCTTTTCCGTCATCCATCATTTTGGTAATGTCCTCGAGTACCTCCAAAAGTTGTGTCACGTATGATTTTTTTTCCCCCTGAAGCCACACTGACATTCAGCATGCAATCAGGAGGTAACAGACACGGCAAAGGAGAACCCAGGATCAGGGAAATAACAGGACACACGCAAACCAAGAGACACGGCAACGGAGAACCCAGGATCAGGGAAATAACAGGACACACGCAAACCAAGAGACACGGCAACGGAGAACCCAGGATCAGGGAAATAACAGGACACACGCAAACCAAGAGACACCGCAAAGGAGAACCCAGGATCAGGGAAATAACAGGACACACGCAAACCAACAGACAGGGGCCGGGTCAACAGAACCGAAGAGATGAACAAAGGCAAAAGGGGAATCAAAAACAAACAAACAAAAACGAAAAACAAAAACAAAACAACAACAACAAAACACACACACACACACACACACACACACACACACACACACACACACACACACACACACACACAAAGACGTGGTCATGCAGATGTTGAAGAAAGAAGGCGATGCCAGAAGAATCCAGAAGGCGGACACACAGGCTGTTGACTACGCAGGAAAACGCACTCCTAAGAAGTCTCAGCTGGGATGATATATGTCACATGGCGCATCTCAGTACCAGCTTCATCACAAGATCTGTTCATAGCCTCCTGCCCTCACATTCAAACCTGGTGAAATAGGGCAAATCAGATGACGCTACGTGCTCACTCTATCAGGGCAAACAAACAGTGGGACATGTCAAGAGTTGGTGCATAGCAGCGATAACCCGGGGAAGGTACACATGGAGACACAAGCAAGTTTTCAAAGAGGTCATACATGTCACAGGAAACGCTACGCCACAAGACACCTTAGCAACGACGCTCTAGACTGCAGGAGGCCAGAGATCACGGTCTGCAACAGCTGTGATATCAGGAGCATGGAATCAGGGTTCACTGAATGGAGTGGATGACTGGGAGTGCACAGCGGACTTTCCAGAATTGGAAAACCATTCAAAGATCATCAAGAAGAGTCGAAAGAGATCGGATATTGTACTGCACTCTATTCATTCTGATTGAACCCATTATGTCAGTATACACGCTGATAGGAGCAAGCTCACCTCTACAAGACTTAATAGTATGTCAGTCTAGCCAGCAGCTTCTTTAAGTCATCACCAAAAAGATTCAAGCTAAGGAGGCTTGTAGGCTTATCAACTCGTGATCTCATCAAACAGCTCAGGAACTCTGGTAAGAAGAGGAGCAGAACCCCCCCCCCCCCCAACCCCCCACAAAAAAAAAAAAAAAAAAACCAATGGCAGCTGCAAATACTTCCAGCTGGATCTGGTCTGGCAGGAACTAAAGAGAAGTTGATAGGAGTTGAATTTCCCAACTTAGAACAGGCATGTGACATCAATGAGGGGGGGGGGGGGGGGGGGGGGGGGGGGGAGGAGACCATCTGAAGAGGCTACGTTTTGAGACCCCACTTATCCAGAAGTTGCTGTTTCGAATGAAAAAAAAAAATCAGACAGTAGAAGGAGTTATGACCTGGGAGCGGCCTCAGCTTGTTAGGAATTGAGGGCCGAAACACTCGCCTGAGGGCCTGAGGGAGGGGGTTGGAGGGAGGGGAGGGAAAAGGGGGAGGGAGGACGGCGGGGAGGGGGCTCTTCTTGAGGACCCTTTGCCGTCAAGCTTTCCTTGGAGTTTCTTCCTACCTTTCCTATTCTTCTTGACGCCTGTTTCCATTGCAGGGGGATATACTTCTTTCTGTGCAGCCTTCTTCAGTGACTCTTTGCACACCTGTGTGTAAATCGAAATCAGTTGCATTGGTTGTTGCTTCAGTTTCTGGGAGGGTGGTTCTGCAGTTGTATTGACTGCATCAGGATAATAGCACAAGCAATGTAAGGTCTGACCAATGTAAGGTCTGACCAGCACGTTGGGCTCATGCGTAGGTGAGACATCTGCTAAGTCGTAACCACGAGACCCTCTTCTTAGATTCTCTCATCTTAGTCACTAATTCATTTACCTGTCAGCTTTAAAATCGTGTGAAGTGTGATCTCGAAACTTAGCGGAACTGGTGTAACATATATGGATTGTTCGCACGCAGTGACACCTTGATGAAACTGAAACTGAAACTGAAAGCACCAGGATCACTGAATCCGGGCACATACACATGCATGTGCAAGCACACGCACATACAGACAATCACATATGTGCTACCACCAGTACTCTATACACACATCTTTGCACATATTTTCTCTCGTATGTTGGTGCGCATGGGCGCTGAGTCATGCACGCCATTCACAGTGGAACAGACCATGTTAGCTTGGTATCCTGCCTGTCCTCGCTCAGTAGTTAGGCCAATTTAAGAATACAGTGGCGTGGTTTGATCTTCAATGTTGACGAAATTTATAACTTTCACGGACGGAAAATGTGCATAGAAGATTCACCAAGCAAATCACTGGATTGAGTTACGTAAGTTAGCCTACGCCGAAAGACTGACATTTCTTTAAACTACCGAGCGTAGAATAATGAGGAATAAGAGGTTATGTGATAGAGCGCTTTGAAACTCTACATGGCTACTACCGTACCCAATATTACACTACAATAATGTATTATATCTTATACTTCAATCCAACACTTATTAATCTATAAATAACGTATTTTCACCTAATAGTTTCAACTGAAAGTCATCCTATGAAGTTAGGCAAACTGTTCAGTCTGTACGCGCGCTTTTCAGCCAACAGGATTCTGAATATTTGGAACTCTTAAAAAAGCATTCTTGTAACAGCAGGAACACTCAATAGTTTCTCAAATGTTTCTCATAAGCATTGGGAAGGCTATCCGATGGCGCTTCCAACCAAGTGTCAACAACATCATAAGTTAAAAGAAGCTAGCCAGCCCCATGTTGCAATGCACCCTTCTGTAATCAATTTACTTCACACACACCTCTGTACCGGTCATAAGCAGACTCCCGCAAAGTCACAGAATCATCAACCGGTTGCTGGCGGCTACTATACGGAAGAAGAAAGAAGAAAAAGACACACAGACACACACACACAGCAGGCCAAAATTAATGACTCTTTCAAGTCTGCATGCTACGCCATGCCAGTATGTGTGACCCTCGTGTTTGATTTATGCGTAGGACAGGCATGAGTCCACGATACTAGCTTCCCTGATTTTTTTCGTTTTCAGTTTTTCATTCATTTATTAATGGAGCTGTAAACTCTGCTAACTATTATGGCAAATAGACACACACGCATGTACTCAAAGCGCTTGTTGACGAAGCTTGGAGGCAAGAGAGGTAAGTCGAACAAGGGACGCCACTCTGTTGAATCAGCTGGTTGAATCGTTGAATCGATAACGTCCGCAGTACCTTTGTTCAAGAGTACAAAAGTGAAAAGTCATGGAATCTTTAGAAACAGGGAGATCACTGTAGTGACTGAGTGCTCTGAAGGAGAGATAAGGAAAAAAAACATGTAGCCTGATTTAGAATGACAAAAATACCATGATGTCACCAAATTTCCCCCCCGCCGAAAGGGGAACATTTCGGAGAACCTACTTTCACTTTTCTTTCGCGACAGTGATTCTAGAAACAGTGGGTGGGAAGTACAGGCAAAGTTCGCCATTTTCTTTTTCAGAAGTCGAATGAGAAAGAACAGTATAGGATCAAGGCGCAGGCGTCGGAAAAACTTTGAACAATACTGAGTGTGCGGAATTGTTCGTCGCCATACTTGATACTGTCGAGGCTGCCAGTCAGAGCGTGCGTAGATTCACCGAGTGTGTAACGGTAAGTAGACCCATTGGCTCAGTACCAGTCTGTCTGAATACGGATCACTGTGAGTTGTACACTGAGCAGCATTTGGTCGTAAAGTCGCTTGGTCAGTCCTACAAAAGCAGCGGTTTGAGGTTGGTGGGGCTTTAAGGTCTTTTAAAACTATAAATAGTGTAAGGATGGTGTCACTGTGCGGACTGTTAATGGGTTGCTCGGACGATCTTGACATCTGAAAAAGACATAAAAAAAAGAATTTCTTTATCACGATCACATAAACCACCAAGAAGTAGATTGATTTACACATGCATATTCCATGAACGCTTTCAATATTTGTACAATATACACATTTTCCATTATACACACTTTCCAGTATAAACAAAGGTGTGCCACATGGGTTACACAGACTATAACAATGAATACACACTATTACATGTAGAAACACATCTAGTAGCTTATAGAAATTTGAGAAATCATCACAGCAGAGATACTTATTTTCAATAACTGAATAAGAAAGCGTTTAACAACAGAAGTAACAGTAGTAAAAAAAAACAACAACAAAACAAAAGAAAAACAACAACAACAACAACAACAAAAAATGCACTATGAGTAGTAGTAAACATTATGGGGTAATAGTCTCATGATCATATCTTTTCTGTCTCATTCCTCCTTCTATACTCATCCCTCCCCTCCTCCCATTCCATTTTCTCATTTTATCTCAAGCTCTCTCACTCTTTTCATCTCTGAAAAACATGTTTTGTTTAAAAATTGACATGCCTGTTTTGTCTTGTGTATTATAGGCATTACCTCATTTGTTTAAAAACTGACATGCCTGTTTCGTCTTGTGTATTATAGGCATTACCTCATTATTTTGCACACTGGTTTGTGTGTTTAGGTTGGTATTCATTAATGCTGCAGTCTTATTCAGCCTCCACTACTTTATACTAAATTAATGCATAATTCAGGGAGGAAACAACAGACTGTGGAGCGTGGTCAGGCCTGTGGCAGGGGTGAGCTCTGGGGATCGCTTCATCAAAAGATTGATCTGGCTTTGGCTTGATAGTGCAAAATGGATTGGATTCAGTGATAAAAGAAGGTGGTGGCAAAGATTGTACAGGAATGTAGCATGCATTTTTCTAATCTGTTCAGGATAAAGTTCAAGTTCAGTTCAGTGGTTTATATTAATGTCTTTTCGTTGCCAGATGATATTAGACATTTATTTTTTTTTTTAATAAAAAAAACACTCCACACCCAACTTTTCATCCATGTTAGTACTTCCAAACCCACATCTCATATAATATGCATATTTACATACGTCAAATACCCTAGAGATACACAAAATTGTTGGTTATTATAAAAATTTTGCAACCTGTGTCTGGGAAATAACCACGGCAATTTCAGCAACATATGAACCATATAAGACAGTATTGACATGATCAAAGTTGTTCATCTTAACACCTTTCTCCTTTCAGGATAAAGTTGATGCATGCAGTTACCAGTGATGGGTTTTTCTGAAGGTATCAGAATATCAGTTACAGAAATAGTCAGAACATGGCTATGGAAAGAGTTGTATACACTTATTTCGAAAATCACCACATACAGTATGTCTCAGTCACAGGCACAGTTGCATGCTTGGCCTTGATGTAACACATAGAAACCTACAAACATCTACACACACACACACACACACACACACACACACACACACACACACACACACACACACACTCTCCCTCTCTCTCTCTCTCTCCCTCTCCCTCTCTATCTCTCTCTCTCTCTCTCTCTCTCTCTTGCTGTCCCTCTCTCTCTGTCTCTCTTCCTCGGTGTCTTGTTCAGTCGCTTTCTTTCTCATCTCTCCCTCTCTGTGTGTCTCAGTCCCTGTCTCTGTCTGCCTGTCTCAGCATACTGAGAGATAACCTGATAATTGGATTTAAAAGCAGAAAAAAATTATATCCTGCAATTTCTATTGACCATAACAGAATTGATTGATCAAATGGTTTCTTTTGAATTTGAATCTTTTTGCTTGTGAACACTATGAGACCTAACAGGGTGTTGTAGAGCTGATGTGACAATGTTGCAGAACCAATCCTGACAGGATGGACCATGAAAAGCCACCTGTTCTCAGCTCCTCAGCTCCGCCAAATTCAGCCTGGTCTGTGACAGAAGCGACAGCGGAGGGATGCGACGGTGGACAGAGTGCCAGGGAAAGGGTGGAGGAGTGGAGGGTGCTGATCCATCATTTCTGGAAGCCGTTGGTGTCGACACTGCAGCCTCTGCCCGTCTTCCTCAAGGCCAAGTTCTGTGACCCGCGCTCAGAAGGTAGGTCTGGCTAACTGTCACTGGCAACCTCAGCTCACAATGCCATGGCAAGACATGGAGCCCAGTTGATATTGTTTGCAATGTCATGGCAAGACATGGTGCCCTGTTGACATTGTTCACAATGCTGTGGCATGACATGGAGCCCTGTCAACATTGTTCACAGTGCCCTGGCAAGACATGGAGCCCTCTTGACATTGTTCACATTGCTGTGGCATGACATGGAGCCCTGTCATTGTTCACATTGCTGTGGCATGACATGGAGCCCTGTCATTGTTCATATTGGTGTGGCATGACATGGAGCCCTGTCGACATTGTTCACAATGCCATGGCAAGACATGGAGCCCTGTCAACATTGTTCACATTGCTGTGGCATGACATGGAGCCCTGTCAACATTGTTCACAATGCTGTGGCATGACATGGAGCCCTGTTGACATTGTTCACAATGCTGTGGCATGACATGGAGCCCTGTCATTGTTCACATTGCTGTGGCATGACATGGAGCCCTGTCATTGTTCACATTGCTGTGGCAGGACATGGAGCCCATGCACATGTGTCAACAAAATTTTTCACAATGCCATGGCTAGACATGGAGCCCTCTTGACATTGTTCACATTGCTGTGGCATGACATGGAGCCCTGTCATTGTTCACATTCCTGTGGCATGACATGGAGCCCTGTCATTGTTTACATTGCTGTGGCATGACATGGAACCCTGTCATTGTTCATATTGGTGTGGCATGACATGGAGCCCTGTCATTGTTCACATTGCTGTGGCATGACATGGAGCCCTGTCAACATTGTTCACAATGCCATGGCTAGACATGGAGCCCTCTTGAC
Source organism: Conus canariensis (assembly GCA_033310375.1). NCBI lineage: Eukaryota > Metazoa > Mollusca > Gastropoda > Neogastropoda > Conidae > Conus > Conus canariensis. Next base: position 3,909,152 of record CM065718.1, on the reverse strand, counting down.
ATTGTTCACATTGCTGTGGCATGACGTGGAGCCCTGTCATTGTTCACATTGCTGTGGCAGTGACATGGAGCCCTGTCATTGTTTACATTGCTGTGGCATGACATGGAGCCCTGTCATTGTTCATATTGGTGTGGCATGACATGGAGCCCTGTCATTGCTCACATTGCTGTGGCATGACATGAAGCCCTGTCGACATTGTTCACAATGCCATGGCAAGACATGGAGCCCTGTCAACATTGTTCACATTGCTGTGGCATGACATGGAGCCCTGTCATTATTCACATTGCTGTGGCATGACATGGAGCCCTGTCATTGTTCACATTGCTGTGGCATGACATGGAGCCCTGTCATTGTTCACATTGCTGTGGCATGACGTGGAGCCCTGTCATTGTTCACATTGCTGTGGCATGACATGGAGCCCTGTCAACATTGTTCACAATGCCATGGCAAGACATGGAGCCATGTCAACATTGTTCACAGTGCCATGGCAAGACATGGAGCCCTGTCAACATTGTTCACAGTGCCATGGCAAGACATGGAGTCCTGTCAACATTGTTCACAATGCTGTGGCATGACATGGAGCCCTGTCATTGTTCACATTGCTGTGGCATGACATGGAGCCCTGTCATTGTTCACAATGCTGTGGCATGACATGGAGCCCTGTCATTGTTCACATTGCTGTGGCATGACATGGAGCCCTGTCATTGTTCACATTGCTGTGGCATGACATGGAGCCCTGTCATTGTTCACATTGCTGTGGCATGACATGGAGCCCTGTCATTGTTTACATTGCTGTGGCATGACATGGAGCCCTGTCATTGTTCACAATGCTGTGGCATGACATGGAGCCCTGTCATTGTTCACATTGCTGTGGCATGACATGGAGCCCTGTCAATATTGTTCACATTGCTGTGGCATGACATGGAGCCCTGTTGACATTGTTCACATTGCTGGATTGATGTTTTGTGTTTTTGGAGTGGGTGGGGGGAGAGGAGTTCAGGGGATTATTTTCATATGTCATGGGGATGGGGAAAATAAGATTTGTCCTGAATAAGGTCGTGTGCGTGTGTGTGTGTGTGTGTGTGTGTGTGTGTGTGTGTGCGTGTGTGCATGTGTTTTCTACAAATTTTATAAATCCGACTTTAAGGAGGAGAAATATATTTCTAGCTAACCAAATATTTATATTTTGCCCTCTTATCAAATTTGGAAGTTCTAATCATAAATTACCAATTGAAATAGATCATCGATTTGCTATTCCAAAAGAAGAAAGGTTATGTAATAAATGTGACATGTCTGCAATAGGTAATGAATTTCATTTTGTCATGGAATGTTCATCGAACGTTAATTTGCACAACACATATTTGCCAAAAAGATTTCTCTCCCCAAAATGTGTCTATAATTTTTGTCAAATGATGTCTTCTACTAATCGAAAACAAATACTTCAATTGTCAAAGTATATTAGATTATCTGAAGTGTTATAAATTGTTGGTCTGTGTCAACATTGACCAGCAGTTTATGTTTTTATTTGGCTTGCTTGTTTTCCTTTTCCTGTTATCGCTGAGTTGATTTTAACATGGCAACAGCCCTGATGTGGCCCTTTGCGGTCGGCTGGGCTATAAGCAACATTATCTTATCTCCTGTTATCGCTTGAAACTCACCAAAAGGGGCAAAAAGATATTGTTCTGTTGTTTATCTGAAGTGATAAACACTGGGTGTTATTTCAAAGCTGCCTTTCATAAGGCTTTCTCTCAAGGCTTAACCTCAGCTTATCTTGGAAGCATTCTTTCCTGAATATCAATTGATTGGCTCTCTTTCTTTCCCTCATAACCCAAGAAGACAGCTGTGGAGAAGACGAAAAAGAAGAGCAGTGGGTATTGGATTGTTGCCAGGACAGAGACACGCTAGCAACAGTCATTCTGATGGGTCTTTACAACTTTTAGCCTCAGTGTCAAGCTTGGCTGGTCTCTTTGACAAACAGCTGATAGGGAATTCCAGTCTATTTTTACTGCCAGCTACAAGCACATAGATTTTTACAGAGGGAGGCCACTAGACTGACACAGTGTAGCATATCCGTGTCAGCTGGAATTTGTGTTTGGAGAGAAAGAGAGAGAGAGAGAGAGAGGAGGGAGAGAGAGAGACAGCGACAGATAAAGGAAGTATAATAAGTAGAGTGTTTGTGTGTAACTGTTGTTTGCTAGAAAGTGTTTTGAATTTCATATTGTGCACAGAAAGAACTCGCGACTGTGTATGTGTGTGTATTTGTGTGAGTGTGTGTGTGTGTGTGTGTGTGTGTGTGTGTGTGTGTGTGTGTGTGTGTGCTTGCTAGAAAATATTTTGAATTTCATGTTGTGCACAGAAATCTGTGTGTGTATGGGGTGTGTGTGTGTGTGGTGTGTGTGTGTGTGTGTGAGAGAGAGAGAGAGAGAGAGAGAGATCACAGTCAGTGTTGTTGTTAATCACCTTTCCTGCCAATCTGATTACAATGTTAACCACTTCATATTACTTGCTGTTTACTGTTTGAATGTTGACAGCCTTTTCAGTAAAACTTCATATCACCTGCTGTTTACTGTAATAGATTGATAGCCTTTTTATGTCATGCTGATAGCTATTATGGGTGTACCAGCCACCGTGGTAAAGTGGTTAGCATTGCCAACTCCTGGCTGGGAGGTCGTGGGTTCCATTTCCATCATAGCCATTTACTTGTTGTACTCCTTTGCCCAGACCGGTTCCTCCCGAGAGTTGAGTTGGCTATGGGCTCTGTTGGGAAGACTGGGACCACGCATCACGCTTCTTCCCCATAAAGGATGCATCTCTGAGAGTGCCGCTCAAATTTCCCAAGCAACACTGCAGGTGTCTGTATCGTTTGAGCCTGATTGACGCCACGATAGGCTATGAAAGTAAGCGTCAAGTACAACTCTGTCATGCAATTTCAGACCTGAAAGGAAATCCATAGCATCATCTTCATCCTCCTTATCGTGATTTGTCAACATGAAGGAAAAGTTTCAGATTCAGTCATAGCATCATCTTCATCCTCCTTATCGTGATTTGTCAACATGAAGGAAAAGTTTCAGATTCAGTCATAGCATCATCTTCATCCTCCTTATCGTGATTTGTCAACATGAAGGAAAAGTTTCAGATTCAGTCATAGCATCATCTTCATCCTCCTTATCGTGATTTGTCAACATGAAGGAAAAGTTTCAGATTCAGTCATAGCATCATCTTCATCCTCCTTATCGTGATTTGTCAACATGAAGGAAAAGTTTCAGATTCAGTCATAGCATCATCTTCATCCTCCTTATCGTGATTTGTCAACATGAAGGAAAAGTTTCAGATTCAGTCATAGCATCATCTTCATCCTCCTTATCGTGATTTGTCAACATGAAGGAAAAGATTCAAATTCAGTCATAGCATCATCTTCATCCTCCTTATCGTGATTTGTCAACATGAAGGAAAAGTTTCAAATTCAGTCATAGCATCATCTTCATCCTCCTTATCGTGATTTGTCAACATGAAGGAAAAGATTCAAATTCAGTCATAGCATCATCTTCATCCTCCTTATCGTGATTTGTCAACATGAAGGAAAAGTTTCAAATTCAGTGGCCCTTCATGCTGTGCTCTCATGATGACCTCGGTTCCAGTGACCTCACCACATCTGTCCTTGGTTTGGTTTTGTTGGGGTCAGTTGTACCGGCAAATTCAAGGTGACTGTTGTTGGATGAACATGGTGGTGCCTTCTAGAGGAGACTAAGCGAATATTGTTGCCAATAGGGGTTTGAAAGGTGGTGTTCTGCATATGTTGGATCAGAACAGGCACTTCTGATGAACACCGCTGAAGTGCCTTGGTGTTGGTGCAGTGTCTCCTCCATTGGGTTGCCTCATGATGACTTGACATTGACTGCTCCCTGTGGATTGCCGGTGTTGGAGTTGTGGCGGGCCAGGCCAGGCTGTGGCTGTGGACAGGGGTCAGAATGAGTGGTGTGGGTGTGGACAGGGGGTCAGAATGAGTGGTGTGGCTGTGGACAGGGAGTCAGAATGAGTGGTGTGGCTGTGGACAGGGGGTAAGAATGAGTGGTGTGGCTGTGGACAGGGAGTCAGAATGAGCGGTGTGGCTGTGGCTGTGGACGGGGGGTCAGAATGAGTGATGTGGCTGTGGCTGTGGACAGGGGGGTCAGAATGAGCAGTGTGGCTGTGGACGGGGGGGTGGGATGGGGGGGGGGTGTCAGAATGAACAGTGTGGCTGTGGACAGGGGGTCAGAATGAACAGTGTGGCTATGGACAGGGGGTCAGAATGAGCGGTGTGGCTGTGGACAGGGGGTCAGAATGAGCGGTGTGGCTGTGGACAGGGGTCAGAATGAACAGTGTGGCTATGGACAGGGGGTCAGAATGAGCGGTGTGGCTGTGGACAGGGGGTCAGAATGAGTGGTGTGGCTGTGGACAGGGGGTCAGAATGAGTGGTGTGGCTGTGGACAGGGGGTCAGAATGAGTGGTGTGGCTGTGGACAGGGGGTCAGAATGAGCGGTGTGGCTGTGGACAGGGGGTCAGAATGAGCAGTGTGGCTGTGGACAGGGGGTCAGAATGAGCAGTGTGGCTATGGACAGGGGGTCAGAATGAGCGGTGTGGCTGTGGACAGGCGGTCAGAATGAGCGGTGTGGCTGTGGACAGGGGGTCAGAATGAACAGTGTGGCTGTGGACAGGGGGTCAGAATGAGCGGTGTGGCTGTGGACAGGGGGTCAGAATGAGCGGTGTGGCTGTGGACAGGGGGTCAGAATGAGTGGTGTGGCTGTGGACAGGGGGTCAGAATGAGTGGTGTGGCTGTGGACAGGGGGTCAGAATGAGTGGTGTGGCTGTGGACAGGGGTCAGAGTGAACGGTGTGGCTATGGACAGGGGGTCAGAATGAGCGGTGTGGCTGTGGACAGGGGGTCAGAATGAGCGGTGTGGCTGTGGACAGGGGGTCAGAATGAACAGTGTGGCTGTGGACAGGGGGTCAGAATGAGTGGTGTGGCTGTGGACAGGGGGTCAGAATGAGTGGTGTGGCTGTGGACAGGGGGTCAGAATGAGTGGTGTGGCTGTGGACAGGGGGTCAGAATGAGTGGTGTGGCTGTGGACAGGGGGTCAGAATGAGTGGTGTGGCTGTGGACAGGGGGTCAGAATGAGTGGTGTGGGTGTGGACAGGGGGTCAAAATGAGTGGTGTGGCTGTGGACAGGGGGTCAGAATGAGTGGTGTGGCTGTGGACAGGGGGTCAGAATGAGCGGTGTGGACAGGGGGTCAGAATGAGTGGTGTGGGTGTGGACAGGGGGTCAGAATGAGCGGTGTGGCTGTGGACAGGGGGTCAGAATAAGCGGTGTGGCTGTGGACAGGGGGTCAGAATGAGCGGTGTGGCTGTGGACAGGGGGTCAGAATGAGCGGTGTGGGTGTTGACAGGGGGTCAGAATGAGCGGTGTGGGTGTGGACAGGGGGTCAGAATGAGCGGTGTGGGTGTGGACAGGGGGTCAGATTGAGCGCTGTGGGTGTGGCTGTGGACAGGGAGTCAGAATGAGCGGTGTGGGTGTGGCTGTGGACAGGGGATCAGAATGAGCACTGTGGGTGTGGCTGTGGACAGGGGGTCAGAATGAGTGGTGTGGGTACAACACCACTGAAATGGCACAGAAGGTGAGACATCAAAAATGTTTTTAAAAAAAAGAAAAGGAAAGGAAAAAAGGAAAAAACCTGTTTGGGGTGTTCTTTGTCACCTTGAATGCATTTGGAATGTAAGACTTCCTTATGGTGAGTACTTCACAAGTGTTTTGATACAGTTTGCATTAAATTTATCAGAATTTACACAGTGTAATCCCTGAATTTATGATACCAAAAAGCAGTTTTGCAGAAACATAGTGTATGTATGATCTACCCATCCTCCTCCTCCCTTTTATTCTTCTTCTTCTGCGTACGCAGGCTGGTACTCCTGCGGACACTCCCTATGTGGATAGACAAGTATTAATCCCATCTACCCAACAAAGGGAGTGGAGTTTTGTGTGTATGACCGTTTTTATCCCGCCATTTAGGCCATACCCCATCTTTGGGAAAGGTGCATGCTCTGTGTAATGTGTCATCCATACCAACGGCCAAACTGGCCTTCTCTTCCGAAAGTTGGTGATGGGATTTTACGTGTGTGCAAGATGTTATGCATGCATTCACATACGGAACCTCGGTTTATAGTCTCATTTGAAGGACTGTATGGGAAATGGAGTCGGAATTAATGTTAACTCTGAGGGAAAAAAACCCCTGTACCAAAAAGGCCCGGCAGAGATTCGAACACGCAACCCTTGGAATACGAGTCCAGCGCTCTACCAACTGAGCTATTCCGGCCCCCTCCCCCTTTTCCATTTTAAACACCCCCTCCTCCCTCTTCTCCTTTCTTTCTGACTCCATTGCACAGTTTTGCAGTTTTTCAGTTCATGATGTTCTCCCTGCCCCATTTTTCTTTCTTTCTTTTTTTTTTAATGCTGAATAATGAGAATGAGGATGATGAAGACGATGCTACGGATTTCCATTCCACTCAGAGACTGCATGACAGGGCTGTACTCTACGCTTACTTTCATAATTTATCCTGGTGTCAACCAGGCCCGAGAGATACAGACACCTGCAGTGTTGGTCAGGAATTTTGAGTGACAGTCTCAGAGACGCATCCATTTAGTGGATGAAACTTGACTGTGTGGTCCCAGTCTTCCCAACTGAGCCCGTAGCAAACTCAATTCTGGGTAGGAGCTGGTTGAGGCAGAAAAATCCCACATGACTATGATGGGAATCGAACTCGTGACCTCCCAGCAGGCAGTCTGTGCGCTAACCACTTTCCCACGGCGGCTGGTCCCCTGCCCTGTTTGTTTTGTGGTGCTGTGTGTGTCCCTGTGGTGCCATGAAGGTGTGGTGCACTGGGGACGTTCTGTGCTGGTCAGCTCTGCAGGGACAGCTGCTGGACCTGCACATCCAGGGCAGATCCAGGGAGGCCAGTGAGAAGCTGCTGCACTGGCTGCTGGACGACCAGGACAACATGCCGCATGACCTCCTGGCTCGATGGCGCCTCTTCAAGACCGCTCTGGAAGAAGGTGAGTTGGGTTGTACTGAACTGTGCTGTTGTGCCCTGTGTTGTTCTGTACTCTGATGTACAGTGTTGTGGCGTGTGGAACTGTACAGTGGTGCATTGTGTCGTTCTGTACTGTGGTGTGGCATGTTGAAGTGTGCAGTGGTGCGTTATGTTGTTCTGTACTGTGGTGTACTGTGGTGTGCGTGTTGAACTGTACAGTGATGCATTGTGTTGTTCTGTACTGTGGTGTACTGTGGTGTGGTGTGTTGAATTGTACAGTGATGCATTGTGTTCTGTATTGTGGTGTACTGTGGTGTGGTGTGTTGAACTGTACATTGATGCATTGTGTTGTTCTGTACTGTGGTGTACTGTGGTGTGGTGTGTTGAACTGTACATTGATGCATTGTGTTGTTCTGTACTGTGGTGTACTGTGGTGTGGCATGTTGAACTGTACAGTGATGCATTGTGTATTGTACTGTGGTGTGGCGTGTTGAACTGTACAGTGATGCATTGTGTTGGTCTGTACTGTGGTGTGGCGTGTTGAACTGTACAGTGGTGCATTGTGTTGTTCTGTACTGTGGTGTACTGTGGTGTGGTGTGTTGAACTGTACAGTGATGCATTGTGTTGCTCTGTACTGTGGTGTGGCGTGTTGAACTGTACAGTGATGCATTGTGTTCTGTACTGTGGTGTACTGTGGTGTGGCGTGTTGAACTGTACATTGATGCATTGTTTTGTTCTGTACTGTGGTGTACTTTGGTGTGGTGTGTTGAACTGTACAGTGGTGCATTGTTATTCTGTACTGTGGTGTACTGTGGTGTGATGTGTTGAACTGTACAGTGATACATTGTATTCTGTACTGTGGTGTACTGTGGTGTGGTGTGTTGAACTGTACAGTGGTGCATTGTTATTCTGTACTGTGGTGTACTGTGGTGTGATGTGTTGAACTGTACAGTGATGCATTGTATTCTGTACTGTGGTGCATTGTTTTGTTCTGTACTGTGGTGTACTGTGGTGTGTTGTGTTATACTGTAATGTGGTGTGTTGTGTTGTACAGCACTGTGGTGTGTTGTGTTGTGCTGTACTGTGGTGTGATGTGTTGAACTGTACAGTGATGCATTGTATTCTGTACTGTGGTGCATTATTTTGTTCTGTACTGTGGTGTACTGTGGTGTGTTGTGTTGTACAGCACTGTGGTGTTGTGTTGTACTGCACTGTGGTGTGTTGTGTTGTACTGTGATGTGTTGTACTGTACTGTGGTGTACTGTGTTGTACTGCACTATGGTGTATTATGTTGTACTGCAGTGGGGTGTGTTGTGGTGTACTGCCCTATGGTGTATTTGTTGTACTGTACTGTGGTGTGTTGTACTGCACTGTGGTGTATTACATTGTACTGCAGTGGGGTGCATTGTGTTGTACTGCCCTGTGGTGTATTTTGTTGTACTGTACTGTGGTGTGTTGTACTGCACTGTGGTGTGTTGCGTTGTACTGAACTGTGGTGTGTTGTACTCCACTGTGGTGTGTTGTGTTAAACTGTACTGTGGTGTACTGTGTTGTAATAATAATAATAATAATGTATAATACTTATATAGCGCATTTCTTGTTGTACAACTCAATGCGCTTACATCCACCATTTGCACTTATTCATACAATATTCATGCACACAGCAAAAAGAAAATACACAATGGCAGACGCACCTACATGCATAAACTGTCTCACCGAACTAGTTGTGGAGGAATTTAAGAGAGATCTAGTCATCTACAGAAGAGAATAGGCTTTTTTGAAGAGGTAAGTTTTGAGCTGAGATTTAAAAGAAGAAAGAGTAGGCTGATTACGAAGGTCTTCAGGGAGGGAGTTCCAAATAGAAGGTGCTCTAAAACTGAAGGCTCTTTCGCCAACAGATTTCAGAGAACGCTTAGGGATTTTCAAAAGTTTTTGTGAAGAAGAGCGAAGGGTACGAGAGCTTTGGTAGGTGCAGAGAGAAGAAGAGAGATAGTGAGGAAGAGATTCATTGAAGTGGCGGAAAGCAAGAACTGCCAGTTTAAATTGCCACCGATACTGTATGGGAAGCCAGTGCAGTTCGATCAGCATGGGAGTGATGTGCTCACACCTCCTCCTCTTCAAAACAAGTCGTGCAGCGCTATTTTGGACTCTCTGCAGCCGAGCAATCTGTTCTGCGGGAAGCCCAGCATAAACAGAGTTACAGTAGTCCAATCTTGACATCACCGTGGCACAGACTAGCCTGACAGCTACTTCCCTGGATATAAAGCGTCGGATGGAAGCAATACGTCTCAGCTCTAAAAAGGATAAGCGACAGACTACAGATATTTGATTCTGCATGGTCAGACACTGATCAATGGTAACACCAAGGTATTTGACAGAGTTACTGAAAGGCAATTCAGTACCATCAACAACCATTGACTCTGACTCAACGAGTTTGAGGCAGGAGGAGGTTCCAACGGGCATGACTTCAGTCTTTTCACAATTTAATTTAAGCTTATTACTTGTCATCCATTCCTGCACACTTTGTACTGCACTACGGTGTAGTATGTTGTACTGCGCTGTGGTATATTGTGTTGTACTGTACTGTGGTGTGTTGTACTGCACTGTGGTGTGTTGTGTTATACTGTACTGTGGTGTACTGTGTTGTACTGCACAATGGTGTAGTATGTTGTACTGCGCTGTGGTATATTATGTTGTACTGTACTGTGGTGTGTTGTACTGCACTGTGGAGTGTTGTGTAGTACTGCACTGTGGTGTGTTGTACTGCACTGTGGAGTGTTGTGTTGTACTGAACCGTGGTGTGTTGTACTGCACTGTGGTGCATTGTGTTATACTGTACTGTGGTGTAATGTGTTGTACTGCACTGTGGTGTAGTATGTTGTACTGTGCTGTGGTGTATTGTGTTGTACTGTATTGTGGTGTGTTGTGTTGTACTGCACTGTGGTTTGTTGTGTTGTACTGCACTGTGGTGGATTGTGTTGTACTGTACTGTGTTGTGTTGTACTGCACTGTGGTGTGTTGTGTTGTACTGCACTGTGGTGCGTTGTGTTATACTCTACTGTGGTGTACTGAGTTGTACTGCACTGTGGTGTAGTATGTTGTGCTGCGCTGTGGTGTATTGTGTTGTACTGTACTGTGGTGTGTTGTGTTGTACTGCACTGTGGTGTGTTGTGTTGTACTGCACTGTGGTGTATTGTGTTGTACTACACTGTGGTGTATTGTGTTGTACTGCACTGTGGTGTGTTGTGGTGTACTGTACTGTGTTGTATTGTGTTTTACTGTACTGTGGTGTGTTATACTGTCCTGTGGTGTACTGTGTTGTACTGCACTGTGGTGTACTGTGTTGTACTGCACTGTGGTGTACTGTGTTGTACTGCACTGTGGTGTATTGTGTTGTGCTGTAGTGTGGTGTGTTGTACTACACTGTGGTGTGTTGTGGTGTACTGTATTGTGTTGTACTGTACTGTGGTGTGTTATACTGTACTGTGGTGTACTGTGTTGTACTGCACTGTGGTGTAGTATCTTGTACTGCGCTGTGGTGTATTGTCTTGTACTGTACTGTGGTGTGTTGTGCTGCACTGTGTTGTGTTGTGGTGTACTGTACTGTGTTGCATTGTGTTGTACTGTACTGTGGTGAGTTATACTGTACTGTGATGCATTCGGTTTCTCTGTCTGTCTCTCTTAATCTGTCCCTGCCTCTTTGTATATTATTATCAATAATCATTTGATTTTGTTCCCCCCCCCCCCCCCCCCCCCCCCCCCCACCTTTTTGTGTTTTAATGTTTTGTTTGATTCAGTATTTCATCATGGTCTGATTGGTGCATGTGTAATTATGAAAGTGGGGGGGGGGGGGGGGGGAGGGGGGTAAGACAAAATGTAGAGATATTCATTCATGTTTCTTTCTCTCAGCTGCTCAGGCGGGTGGGTGGGTGGGTAGGGGCATGGGGTGGGAGATGGAGGGGGAGGGCTGAGCTGCTGAAAGTATGGGAGCTGTGGGGAAGGGGGGGGGGGGGGCTTAGAGGAGGGAGAACGGGTTAAGGGCTAGATGCAGTATTGTTTTTAATTTGGATACAGTCTTTTCTCTCTTTTTTAGTATTCACTTTCTTGAGTGATTGGTTTTTTGTTTTTGTTTTAACATTTCCACACCAGAGAGCTGTGTGTGTGTATATATATATATATATATATATATATATATATATATATATATATATATATATATATATATATATATATTGTGTGTGTGTGTGTGTGTGTATGTATATGTGTGTATATGTGTGTGTGTGTGTGTGTGTGTGTGTGTGTATATATATAATATATATATGTGTGCTTGTGTGTGTGTATCCTCGGCATTAGTATTCATGCTCACTCCATTAACCTCTTGAGAGAAAATTCTCTCTCTCTGTCTCCCCCTCTGTGCCTCTCTCTGTCTCTGTGGCAGTCTGCCTCTGTCTTTCTATCCCTCTCTCCGTCTGCCTCCCTTTCATCTCCATTTATGCTTTGTTTTCATTCTTTTTTCTCAAACTTTAAAATTGATTGTCTTGCATCTCCTCTGGTTTTTGTACTCCCAGTTCTTAAAGAAAAGGGAGTACTTTACATTGGGAATGAAGAAATGCTGTGTGTGTGTGTGTGTGTGTGTGTGTGTGTGTGTGTGTGTGTGTGTGTGTCTGTCCGTCCGTCCGTCCGTGGTCAAACTGCTGGGCCTATCTTTCTGAAAATTTGTAGGTATGTTCACTATGGGTCACGGATGATGCCCGATGTGTTATTTTACCATTATGGCCGTTACTAACGGTTTTCGTTCTTTATAGAATATCTTAGAAAGTACTTGGCCGATCTCTCTGAAAATTTGTAGGCATGTTCATTACGGGTCATGGATGATGCCCGATGTGTTATTTTACCGTTATAGCCATTACTAAAGGCTATATTGGCCCATAACGGTTTTTCTTCTTTATGGAATATCTTAGAAAGTACTTGGCCGATCTTTCTGAAAATTTGTAGGTATGTTCATTATGGGTCACGGATCATGCCCGATGTTTTATTTTACCATTATAGCCGTTACTTATGGCTATAATGGCCCATAACAGTTTTCTTCTTTGTAGAAAATCTCAGAAAGTAGTTTTTTTTTGTCTTTTTTTTTGTTTTTGTTTTTTTTTCCCCTTGCAACGAAGGTTCGCTTTTCCTTTTTGAAACCTTTTACATAAACAATATAACACATCATTCAATGTATTCACGTGCACCAATAAGTAAAGACTATACTATCATTCTTTAGTAATTCCATACACAACATTGTCCAGATCTATTTGATATAGCAGTCATTCATTACAGAGAATAACAAAAGGAAATTCCCATGAAACTGCAGGGGTATTTGATGCTGAGTAGAAAAATAGAGCAACAACAGACAAACAAACAAAAAATTATTTAAAAAAAAAAGAAAAAAAAAAAAAGAAATAAAATAGAAAAAAAAATAGATTAAAAAAATAATATAAAAAAATAATAACATCAAAAGTATAAAAGAAACAAACAAACAAACAAAAAAAAACAACTTGACATAAAACAATAAGTATTGTCTATGGCTGGAGAGGAGTTGACGGGAAAGGGGAGGAGCGGTTGGAAATATAGGTGGGGGAGGGGGGGGGGGGGTAAAGAATGAGGAATAAAGAGAAAAGGAAAGGTCACATTCCACTTACACAAATTCAAACATATTTGATCCACGCTCATCTGCAGGAGCATTAGAATGCTTTTTGTATAATAATGTATACAGTTTTGTTAGTTACTGTGACATAAAAACAGTCTAATAAGAATGAAAATATTAGTAGTATTTACGGCTAAGTTTTTACTGTGACGTACTGTAGTGTCTAATCTGCGCACAGTGTGCTATATGGTAACCAGTTCTTAATAAAATCATGATAGCGCATTTCCATTATATGTGCATGCTTTTCTATTTGATATCTATGTTTAAGTTCGCATGTAAATTCAGACAGTCTTGGTATTGCATTAATAATTCTACTTTCTACTGAAACTCTGTCACAGAGTTTTGGTATCAAATATACTTCTAAAAAGAATGGGTCTCTCAGACAGCGATAAATGTAGTTTTTGCAAAAATGAAAGAGACACAATTCATCACTATTTGTGGTATTGTCCAATAACACAAGAATTCTGGAAGGAATTGGAAAGATATTTGAAACAGAAATGTGAACATTGTTTCAGATTGTCACTGAATGTTGAGCTGATCTTGTTCGGAACCGACGAGAGAACAAAAACAGACCAAATTTTTGATCGTATTTTACTATGGACAAAGTTTTTCGTCTATCTCAGAAAGTACTTGACCGATCTTTCTGAAAGTTTGTAGGTATGTTCATTATGGATCACAGATGATGGCCAATGTTTACTAGAATAGCCGTTACTAATGGCTATAACGGCCCCAAATGGTTTTTCCTCTTTATGGAATATCTCACGCGTATTCAAGATAAATTGGGAGTACTGTTATATGCTTTGCATCCTGTTTTGTTGGTTCAATTGTTCTCCAAACATGCGTAACTATATGCTCTTTCCCACACCTCACTCTTGCCACTCTCCGTCCCTCTCTCTCTCTCTCTCTCTGTCTCTCTCTCTCTGTCTCTTTCGTCTTTCCCTGCACTCCTTCCACTCCTGTGTCTCCTTCTCTCTCTCTGTCTCTGTTTTTCTTCCCTGGTGCTTCAAAAACGATTGTCTTGCATCTCCTTGGAATTTTTTGATTGTCAGATTGTTCTTATCATGCTCTTTCCTGCAACCACTCTCGCCTCTTTGTCCACCCTCCCTCTCGCTCTCTCTATCAACCTTTGCTGCACTCCTTTTGCTTCTGCGTTCTCTCTCTCTCTCTCTCTCTCTCTCTCTCTCTCTCTCTCTCTCTCTCTCTCTCTCTCTCTCTCTCTCTCTCTCTCTCTCTCTCTCTCAAAAATGTTGCAGTCCACAAGACATTCTAATATACATTCAAACTGGGCAAAGTCTAAAAAAAAATTGTCTTGATTCACATGGTTTTTCTTTTGTCTGGCTTAACGGTGGAGTTGGTCATGAAAAGCTGTTTCTACAGGAACTAAAACAACGAATGATTGATTGCTATCAGCAAGAGTGGAACACCAAACTGTCAAATAGTGACAGGTATTCTACTTATCGTTTGTCTAAATCATTACTACAGCCTGAAAAGTATCTTGCAGATATCACAATCCCAAAGTTTCGAAAAGTTCTTGTAAGGTTTCGACTAGGAATCAGTGATATAAAAGTCCACAACAGATACAAAAATAACTCAAAAAGCTGCCCTTTTTGTGTCAAAACTGAAGATGAAATACACTTTTTGCTGGAATGTCCATCATATCAAGATTTAGTATGTGTGTGTGTGTGTGTATGTATGCTTGTGTACGTGTATGTGTGTGTGTGTGTGTGTGTGTGTGTGTGTGTGTGTGCGTGCGTGCGTGTGTGTGTGTGTGTGTGGTTTGCGCGCGCAATTGTAAGTGCGAGCGAAATTGTATGTGCGAGCTGTGCGAGTCTGGGGGAGTGCTACATACGGGTGTGATTTTGTAAGTATCTTTCGGTATTCTCAATTTACGATTATACAGTTGGTGTGAGCAAGTTTTGTAAATGAGGGTGATCAGTAGAAATGTTACAGCGTCAGTGTGTGTGATTTCATTTTTGTTTCTTGACCTCATTGCAGATAGGTCAGTGGCCTTTGCAATTAAAATTTTCCGAGTTCCGAGTTCTCTCTCTCTCTCTCTCTCTCTCTCTCTCTCTCTCTCTCTCTGTCTCATTTTACTTTTTTTTTTTTCCGTATCGTATGGTAGTTCTAGTCTCTTTTTGCATGCTTCTTTTGTTGCCTCATCTTATTTTGCATTGTTGACCCAACTCAGGGAGAGGACTGGATGTAAAAAAGCACATCAGTGCTTATGTATTATCCTCGTAAATAAAGAATTTTGTCTTGTCTTGTCTTGTCTTGTCTTGTCTTGTCTTGTCTTCTCTCTGTCTGTCTGTTTGTCTGTTTCTGTTTCACTATTTCTCTGTCTGTCTGTCTTTCTCTTTGTCTCTGTCTCTCTTCTCTCTCTCTGTCTGTCTTCTCTCTCTCTCAGTATCACTCACTCACCCTGTCTTTCGTTGTGCAAGTGACCTGGCTGTGATTGGTTGTGTGGCCAGTGCACCCTGTCTTTTGTTGTGCAAGTGACCTGGCTGTGATTGGTTGTGTGGCCAGTGCACCCTGTCTTTCGTTGTGCAAGTGACCTGGCTGTGATTGGTTGTGTGGCCAGTGCACCCTGTCTTTCGTTGTGCAAGTGACCTGGCTGTGATTGGTTGTGTGGCCAGTGCACCCTGTCTTTCGTTGTGCAAGTGACCTGGCTGTGATTGGTTGTGTGGCCAGTGCATCCTGTCTTTCGTTGTGCAAGTGACCTGGCTGTGATTGGTTGTGTGGCCAGTGCACCCTGTCTTTCGTTGTGCAAGTGACCTGGCTGTGGTTGGTTGTTGTGGCCAGTGCATCCCGTCCTGCATGACGTGGTCTTTGGTGAGACCTACCACCCGGACATTCTCCAGCATCAGCTCAACCTGCTGAACTTCTTCATGGAGGACATCGCTGAGCACGTCAACCCCATGCTCCTGCTGCCCTTGTTCTACTCCAGGAAGCTGATGAATGTGGAGAACTGTGAACATCTGCGTGCCCTGAATGAGCGCTATGGGCAGACCTTGAGCGCCATCTACATGGTCTGCAACATCCATCGGCTGCGGTCAGACTGGTATGAAGTCTTTTTGGAGCTGCTGGTGGAAAAGGACTATGGGGAACTGGTGAAGGACATTGACGACAAGGTGTATGACAGTGAGTGTCTTCCTTGAGATTAGTGATGGTGATTATGATAATGATAATGATCACAAGATACATGGTGAAGGACATTGACGACAAGGTGTATGACAGTGAGTGTCTTCCTTGAGATTAGTGATGGTGATTATGATAATGGTAATAATCACAAGATACATGGTGAAGGACATTGATGACAAGATGTATGACAGTGAATGTCCTCCTTCACAATAGTGATGGTGATTATGATAATGATAATGATCATAAGATACATGATGAAGGCCATTGACGACAAGGTGTATGACAGTGAGTGTCTTCCTTGAGATTAGTGATGGTGATTATGATAATGGTAATGATCATTAGACACATGGTGAAGGCCATTGATGACAAGGTGTATGACAGTAAGAGTCTTCCTTCAGTGATAATGAACATTAGATACATGGTGAAGGACATTGATGACAAGGTGTATGACAGTAAGAGTCTTCCTTCAGTGATAATGAACATTAGATACATGGTGAAGGCCATTGATGACAAGGTGTATGACAGTAAGAGTCTTCCTTCAATGATAATGAACATTAGATACATGGTGAAGGACATTGATGACAAGGTGTATGACAGTAAGAGTCTTCCTTCAGTGATAATGAACATTAGATACATGGTGAAGGACATTGATGACAAGATGTATGACAGTGAGTGTCTTCCTTCACAATAGTGGTGGTGATAATAATAATGGTAATGATCATTAGATACATGGTGAAGGACATTGACGACAAAGTGTTTGATAGTGAGCGTCTTTCTTCCTTGAGATTAGTGATGGTGATCATGATAATGATCATAGATCATTGGTGAAGGACATTGACGACAAGGTGTATGACAGTTAAGTGTCTTCTTTCAATGATAATGATCATTAGATACATGGTGAAGGACATTGACGACAAGGTGTTTGACAATGAGTGTCTTCCTTCACAATAGTGATGGTGATGATTATAATGGTAATGATCATTAGATACATGGTGAAGGACATTGACGACAAGGCTTTATGACTTTCAATGTCTTCCTTGATAGTACTTATAGTAGGATAATCACAAAGGTGGTAAGGATAATAAGGTACCATGGAAGACCTTGATATCAAAGCTTTTTAGCACTATATATCTTCCTTCATAAAAACAAAAAGAATAATGATAGTAATAATGATAAAGTGAGCGGTTGTGTAGTGGAAGACATGGCTGTTCAAGCTTTTGACATTTTTTTTTCATTATGGTAATTGTTTTTTTGTTTTTGTTTTTTTATCAAATTTTGATCAGATAAGTTGAGAAATTACAGATGCGCCAAAAGAAGACAGTGTGCAGAGATTTTAACTCATAAGGGACACGCACCTGTAGGACACACACCTGTAGGACACACACCTGTAGGACACACACCTGTGGGACACACACCTGTAGGACACACACCTGTGGGACACACACCTGTAGGACACACACCTGTGTGGGGACACACACCTGTGGGACACAAAAATACATATACGTAGTATTCATTATGAATTACAATATAAGTGAAAACAGAAGAAGAAGGTAAAACATATCATAATTGTTGTAATAATGATATTCTTGGCTGTCTGGTGAAAGAGGTCGTCCACAAGGTTTTGGACAATGTCATCTTTCATCACACAGTATACGTAACTGCTCACTCAAAGACACTGACGATTGTGACATTTGACAGTGTAGGTCTTACTTCACAATATTGATAAGAAAAACAGTAATAATCGTAATGATGATGATGATGACGATGGCCATCATCATCATCATCATCATCAACATCATCATCATCATCATCATCATCATCATCACCACCACCCCAATTATTATCATTATTACTATTACTGTAATGATGATGATGATTATGATGGTGGTGATGATTGTTATTGTTATTATAATATTAGTATAATGATGATAATAGTAAATTGGCTTTGTGGTGAAGGATGAAGATGCAGACGATACATGTCCTCCATCATAATGATAATGATGAAAATAACACTGATAGTGATGATACGCCAACCACTGTTACTACTTACTACCACTACCAGTAACACTGCTGCTGCTGCTGCTGCTACAATTACTACTACTACTACTGCTGCTGCTGCTGCTGCTACTACTATTACTACTACTACTACTACTTCTACTACTACCACTACTATTTCTACCACTACTCCTACTACTCCTACTACTCCTACTAACTACTACTACTACTACTACTCCTACTCCTACTACTACTACTACAACTACTGCTACTACAGTCATTACTGCACACCACACAAGGCTGTCTACTGCAGGACATGGGTGATATTATCAAGGCTGTCAACAGCCTGTATCTTCCTTTATGACAATGACAACAGCGATGATAATAACATAACAAGGTTTTTGACAGAACATTAATTCTTCATGATAATGATCATAATGATAGTAACATTAATGGCTTTTTTTTTTTTTTAAGTTCCATCGTATCAGTATTGATAATTATGGCATTAGTGATGATGATAATTATGACAAACATGGCTGCCTGATGCAGGCATGGATGACAAAGCTCTTGACTGTGTGTGACATTCTTCATCGTGATAATAATGAAAATAACAGTTACGGCTTTCTGATGAAGACATTGACAAGGCAGATGACAGCGTGTGTCTTCCTTCAACATGACAATAATGATGATAATGGATGACAGCGTGTGTCTTCCTTCAACATGACAATAATGATGATAATGGATGACAGCGTGTGTCTTCCTTCAACATGACAATAATGATGATAATGGATGACAGCGTGTGTCTTCCTTCAACATGACAATAATGATGATAATGGATGACAGCGTGTGTCTTCCTTCAACATGACAATAATGATGATAATGGTCATGGCTGTGTGGTGAAGACATTAATTAACATTGATGGCTGTGTGGTGAAGACATTAATTAACATTGATGGCTGTGTGGTGAAGACATTAATTAACATTGATGGCTGTGTGGTGAAGACATTAATTAACATTGATGGCTGTGTGGTGAAGACATTAACATCCACAGCTGTTTGATGAAGACATTGATAGACATTGATTGCTATGTGACAAAGACAGTGGTTGATATTGATGAGACATTGATTGCTATGTGACAAAGACAGTGGTTGATATTGATGAGACATTGATTTGCTATGTGACAAAGACAGTGGTTGATATTGATGAGATATTGATTGCTATGTGACAAAGACAGTGATTGATATTGATGAGATATTGATTGCTATGTGACAAAGACAGTGGTTGATATTGATGAGACATTGATTGCTGTGTGACAAAGACTGGTTGAAATTGATGAGACATTGATTGCTATGTGACAATTCAGTGGCTGATATTGATGGCTAGATGACAGAGACATTGTTTAACTTGGATGACAAGGCTTTGGACAAAATTTAGAAAGAGAGGGTGTTAGTTACCGCCAATGACATTGACAAACAAAGCACATGACAAGACACGATGCATTTCAACCTCTTGGGTCTTCTTCAGGCGAAAAAATAAATCACATTTAACATTTAAGACAGTACAAACAAAGAACGAAAATGACTGATCTGTTGTTGTCCATGTGGTGGGTCACAAAGATATCACACCACCCCACTAAACTAGACACACACAACCCTATCGTATCACACAACCCCCCCCCCTCCCCCCACCAGCAGCCCCCCCCCCCCCTCCTTTTCCTCTCCCATAATGCCCCTTGTCATTTCCGCCTAGCGGCTATTCTCCCCACCACATGGACAACAACAGATCAGTCATTTTCGTTCTTTGTTTGTACTGTCTTAAATGTTAAATGTGATTTTTTTTTTCGCCTGAAGAAGACCCAAGAGGTTGAAATGCATCGTGTCTTGTCATGTGCTTTGTTTGTCAATGTCATTGATGGTAACTAACACCCTCTCTTTCTAAATTTTGCTTCGTTCGCCGCCGTCAGTCACTCCATTTTGAAGGCTTTGGACAGTCTGTCTATATTCATCATGTGATGGTCATTGATGACAAGGCTTTGGACAGTCTGTCTATATTCATCATGTGATGGTCATTGATGACAAGACTTTGGACAATCTGTCTATATTCATCATGTGATGGTCATTGATGACAAGGCTTTGGACAGTCTGTCTATATTCATCATGTGATGGTCATTGATGACAAGGCTTTGGACAGTCTGTCTATATTCATCATGTGATGGTCATTGGTACTTTGATGACAAGGCTTTGGACAGTCTGTCTGTATTCATCATGTGATGGTGATTGATGACAAGGCTTTGGACAGTCTGTCTGTATTCATCATGTGATGGTCATTGATGACAAGGCTTTGGACAGTCTGTCTGTATTCATCATGCGATGGTCATTGATAACAAGGCTTTGGACAGCCTGTCTGTATTCATCATGTGATGGTCATTGATAACAAGGCTTTGGACAGTCTGTCTGTATTCATCATGTGATGGTCATTGATAACAAGGCTTTGGACAGTCTGTCTGTATTCATCATGTGATGGTCATTGATGACAAGGCTTTGGACAGTCTGTCTGTATTCATCATGTGATGGTCATTGATGACAAGGCTTTGGACAGTCTGTCTGTATTCATCATGTG
This sequence comes from Conus canariensis, assembly GCA_033310375.1. Classification (NCBI taxonomy): domain Eukaryota; kingdom Metazoa; phylum Mollusca; class Gastropoda; order Neogastropoda; family Conidae; genus Conus; species Conus canariensis. Next base: position 3,888,649 of record CM065718.1, on the reverse strand, counting down.
ATGGTCATTGATGACAAGGCTTTGGACAGTCTGTCTATATTCATCATGTGATGGTCATTGATGACAAGGCTTTGGACAGTCTGTCTGTATTCATCATGTGATGGTCATTGATAACAAGGCTTTGGACAGTCTGTCTGTAGTCATCATGTGATGGTCATTGGTAACTTTGATGACAAGACTTTGGACAGTGTCTATATTCATCATGTGATGGTCATTGATGACAAGACTTTGGTGGACAGTCTCTCTGTATTCATCATGTGATGGTCATTGATGAGAAGGCTTTGGACAGTCTGTCAATATTCATCATGTGATGGTCATTGATGACAAGGCTTTGGACAGTCTGTCTATATTCATCATGTGATGGTCATTGGTAACTTTGATGACAAGGCTTTGGACAGTCTGTCTATATTCATCATGTGATGGTCATTGATGACAAGGCTTTGGACAGTCTGTCTATATTCATCATGTGATGGTCATTGGTAACTTTGATGACAAGGCTTTGGACAGTCTGTCTATATTCATCATGTGATGGTCATTGATGACAAGGCTTTGGACAGTCTGTCTATATTCATCATGTGATGGTCATTGATGACAAGACTTTGGACAATCTGTCTATATTCATCATGTGATGGTCATTGATGACAAGGCTTTGGACAGTCTGTCTATATTCATCATGTGATGGTCATTGATGACAAGGCTTTGGACAGCCTGTCTGTATTCATCATGTGATGGTCATTGATGACAAGGCTTTGGACAGTCTGTCTGTAGTCATCATGTGATGGTCATTGATAACAAGGCTTTGGACAGTCTGTCTATATTCATCATGTGATGGTCATTGATAACAAGGCTTTGGACAGTCTGTCTATATTCATCATGTGATGGTCATTGATGACAAGGCTTTGGACAGTCTGTCTATATTCATCATGTGATGGCCATTGATGACAAGACTTTGGACAGTCTGTCTGTAGTCATCATGTGATGGTCATTGGTAACTTTGATGACAACGCTTTGGACAGTCTGTCTATATTCATCATGTGATGGTCATTGGATAATCTCTCTTTATCCCCCTCCTGTATTTCTTTTTTTTTTTTTTGTGGTTTCTCCTTTCTTCAATAAAACATTTGATTTATGTCTGTGAAGATCATATTAATTCTAGTAAACTGTGGTTTGAAACAGAGATTTGTGTCTGACACAGAAATCATGGCCAAAAAAGAGAATGCACCACAATCAGAAATCAGCTGTGCTAAGGAAGAGGCTTTACTGGAAGGTAATGATCAACAACAAATCTGTCTGTCTCTCTGTCTGTCTTTCTGTCTCTGTGTATGTGTGTGTGTGTGTCTGTCTGTCTCAGTGTGTGTGTGTGTGTGAGTGGGGTGTGTGTGTGTGTGTGTGTGTGTGTGTGTGTGTGTGTGTGTGTGTATGCATATTCCGTTTCCATGTGTATGTATGTGTGTTGCTGTTGTTATTGTTTTTTATGTGTGTGTGTGTGTGTGTGTGTGTATGTGTGTGTGTGTGTGTGTGTGTGTGTGTGTGTGTGTGTGTGTGTGTGATTGAATAACCACCTCATATGTGCACAAGTATACTTAATGCAAAATGTCCTGTTTGATGTGCAGTCCCTATTTGCTATATAGTGTTAGGCTTTACAGCAGACTCTTCGTCATACACTGTTTGCTGTGCGGTCCCTATGTGCTATATAGTGTTAGGCTTTACAGCAGACTCTTCGTCATACACTGTTTGCTGTGCAGTCCCTAAGTGCTATATAGTGTTAGGCTTTACAGGAGACTCTTCGTCATACCTCTTTCAGTGAACAAGCACGAGTCAAACTTGCTATGTGCTATATAGTGTTAGGCTTTACAGCAGACTCTTCGTCATACCTGTTTCAGTGGACAAGCGCAAGTCAAACTTGCTGACCCCCTCTCTGCTCTCAGTGGATATCTTGATGATGGGGGTTGACCCACAAAGCCCCCCAACAACATAACACCTGCACAGAGCACTGACACAAAAAGCTCCCCAACAACATAACACCTGCACAGAGCACTGACACACAAAGCCCCCCAACAACACAACACCTGCACAGAGCACTGACACACAAAGCTCCCCAACAGCATAACACCTGCACAGAGCACTGACACACACAGCTCCCCAACAACATAACACCTGCACAGAGCACTGACACACACAGTTCCCCAACAACATAACACCTGCACAGAGCAGTGACACACAAAGCCCCCCCCCCCAACAACATAACACCTGCACAGAGCATTGAAACACAAAGCCCCCAAACAACATAACACCTGCACAGAGCACTGACACAAAAAGCTCCTCAACAACATAACACCTGCACAGAGCACTGACACACACAGCTCCCCAACAACATAATACCTGCACAGAGCACTGACACACAAAGCCCCCCAACAACATAACACCTGCACAGAGCACTGACACACAAAGCCCCCCAACAACATAACACCTGCACAGAGCATGGACACACAAAGCTCCCCAACAACATAATACCTGCACAGAGCACTGACACACAAAGCCCCCCAACAACATAACACCTGCACAGAGCACTGACACACACAGCTCCCCAACAACATAACACCTGCACAGTGCACTGACACACACAGCTCCCCAACAACATAACACCTGCACAGAGCAGTGACACACAAAGCCCCCCAACAACATAACCCTTGCACAGAGCACTGACACACAAAGCCCCCAACGACATAACACCTGCACAGAGCACTGACACACAAAGCCCCCAACAACATAACACCTGCACAGAGCACTGACACACAAAGCCCCCACAACATAACACCTGCACAGAGCACTGACACACACAGCTCCCCAACAACATAACACCTGCACAGAGCACTGACACACAAAGCTTCCCAACAACATAACACCTGCACAGAGCACTGACACACACAGCTCCCCAACAACATAACACGTACAGAGAGCACTGACACACACAGCTCCTCAACAACATAACACCTGCACAGAGCACTGACACACACAGCCCCCAACAACATAACACCTGCACAGATCGCTGACCACAAAGCCCCCAACAACATAACACCTGCACAGAGCACTGACACACACAGCTCCCCAACAACATAACACCTGCACAGAGCACTGGCACACAAAGCCCCCCAACAACATAACACCTGCACAGAGCACGGACACACAAAGCCCCCCAACAACATAACACCTGCACAGAGCACTGACACACACAGCTCCCCAACAACATAACACATACACAGAGCACTGACACACAAAGCTCCTCAACAACATAACACCTGCACAAAGCACTGACACACAAAGCTCCTGACTAACATAACACCTGTACAGAGCACTGACACACACAGCTCCCCAGCAACATACCACCTGCACAGAGCACTGACACACAAATCTCCCCAACAACATACCACCTGCACAGAGCACTGACACACAAAGCCCCCCAACAACATAACACCTGCACAGAGCACGGACACACAAAGCTCCCCAACAACATAGCACCTGCACAGAGCACTGACACACAAAGTCCCCAACAACATAACCCTTGCACAGAGCACGGACACACAAAGCCCCCCAACATCATAACACCTGCACAGAGCACGGACACACAAAGCCCCCCAACAACATAACCCTTGCACAGATCGCTGACACACAAAGCTCCCCAACAACATAACCCTTGCACAGAGCACTGACACACAAAGCTCCCCAACAACATAACCCTGCACAGAGCACTGACACACAAAGCTCCCCAACAACATAACACCTGCACAGAGCACTGACACAAAAAGCTCCCCAACAACATAACACCTGCACAGAGCACTGACACAAATCTCCCCAACAACATAACCCTTGCACAGAGCACTGACACACAAAGCCCCCAACAACATACCACCTGCACAGAGCACTGACACACAAAGCCCCCAACATCATAGCACCTGCACAGAGCACTGACACACAAAGCTCCCCAACAACATAACACCTGCACAGAGCACTGACACACAAAGCTCCTGAACAACATAACACCTGCACAGAGCACTGACACACAAAGCTTCCCAACAACATAACACCTGCACAGAGCACTGACACACAAAGCTCCCCAACAACATAACACCTGCACAGAGCACTGACACACACAGCTCCCCAACAACATAACACCTGCACAGAGCACTGACACACACAGCCCCCCAACAACATAACACCTGCACAGATCGCTGACACACAAAGCCCCCAACAACATAATACCTGCACAGAGCACTGACACACACAGCTCCCCAACAACATAACACCTGCACAGAGCACTGACACACACAGCTCCCCAACAACATAATACGTACACAGAGCACTGACACACAAAGCTCCTGAACAACATAACACCTGTACAGAGCACTGACACACACAGCTCCCCAACAACATACCACCTGCACAGAGCACTGACACACAAAGCCCCCCAACAACATAACACCTGCACAGAGCACTGACACACAAAGCTCCCCAACAACATAACACCTGCACAGAGCACTGACACAAAAAGCTCCCCAACAACATAACACCTGCACAGAGCACTGACACACAAAGCTCCCCAACAACATAACCCTTGCACAGGGCACTGACACACAAAGCCCCCAACAACATAACACCTGCACAGAGCACTGACACACAAAGCTGCCCAACAACATAACACCTGCACAGAGCACTTACAGACAAATATGATAATAATGATAATCATACATGGTGACTTGTATTATGTAGGCCCCCTCTCAACAAACACACTCAGCATGCTTTGCAAAAGCAAGCAGACTAGTTAAAGTGAAATAAATAAAATTACTGTAAATGACATGCACAATATGTAAATGCTCACTTCATTGAGATTACTAAAAACATTGCTGAGAATCAAGAAAAAGCAGACAAGCAAGAAGTGGAATAAAAAAAAAAAGGAATGTCACACACACAACTTAACTTTCATAAGCTCTGATAAGTCTGGTACTGCTGCGAATGGCATAACCAGCTGAACCAATGACAGAAAAGGCAGCCTCAGAACTACATTGAAAATCAGTAAACAGTTCCGATGATATGTGAACGCTTCTAATACGCATGGTTAAGCTGAAGGCTGAGAAAGCAAAGAGACTTGGGGTGGTTAGTTTGAGTTGTGCAGCTGAAACTGGTATGATTTGGGTGCTGTGTGAAATTGCAGTTTTAGATGTCGCGAGCAGTTCTTAGGCTGTGTGCATTGAGGATCCTGACTCAGCCGTCCACAGCTCTGGTTCATCTCTGTTCCAACTTACTGGCGATGGCCAAGCCGTGCATAGTACACCCGGCCTGACCCGTCTGATGAGAGCCGTGATTTTGCTGGTCAGGCAAACCGTACTTGCCCGGGCCGTCCGGGTGAAGGGACTGAACTCCTCCTCTGATTTTTTTTTTCGGGTCATTTATTTACATAAAAAGTGACAAGAATCATACCAACAGAGATATTGTCTCTGCTGCTTGGGACAACATACAAACAGAAATATTCTCTCTGCTGCTTGACAAAAATCACACCAACAGAGATATTCTCTCTGCTGCTTGGGATAACATTGCACGAGAAGTGGGAGAAAATGGTTACTACAAAAAATGTTTTTTTGTTTTTTTTTACCAAATGAACAAAATTACCAACAAATCTTCAATGTTATGTCCAAAACTATTCATATTAAGAACAAATGACAGTCACCGATATAATTTCTACAAAAAGTAAGAAACATCCACATTAATTCAAAAGTCCTTGAAGATTTTTATGAATGTTTTATTCAGTCCATTTTACGTTTTCTTTTACATTTTAAAAATGAGAATGTTTGAAATAGATTGGTTAATCTTCAACTTTAGATCCAATACTATTCATATTAACGAAAAGTGCCAGTATCTGTCTGGGTCTGCTATGCATGCTTCCAAGGACCCACACAAATGGATGGGGCACAGCCTTGTAATCCATGGCCGTGTTCGGGTCCACTATGCATGCAGCCTTAGTTCCTTTGGGGCAATGAGTGAAAAAGTCTGGAAAAAATTTTTCAAGTACTGTGTCCGCCAAACATTAAACAACAAATTACAAGACAAAACACATGTTTGGACCTCTTAGGTCTTCCTCAGACAAGATAAAGCCAAACATTAACAAACAAATCACAAGACAAAACACATGTTTCGACCTCTTAGGTCTTCTTCAGGCAAGATAAAGCCAAACATTAACAAACAAATCACAAGACAAAAACACATGTTTTGACCTCATAGGTCTTCTTTAGGCAAGATAAACAACACTCAGGACAACAAGAATGAAGAATGAGCAATCACTTATCTCATTCTTTTCGGCTCCAGATGGGCATGAATGAAAGGGTGTTCGGCATATGTCTGTATGGGTTTTTGAACTGGGCAAATTGAGGTGATCTGTCCATGTATGGTTTGCTGCATGTGAATGTGCAGTGGAGGAGCCAGCCTATGAGGGAAGACCCAAGTACTATGCTGCCGCCCCATTGGCTGAAGGAAGGGATGGAGGGGAGGCAGGCAGGCAAAGGGAGGGCACTGAGCTCGATGCTGAGGAGACAGAAAGGAAATATGTCTTGTCCAGGTTGGTCCTTAGTGAGGAGGTGTCATCAGGTAATGGGTGTTGTGTTTGTGTGTGTGTGTGTTTGTGTGTGAATGGTATGTATGGGAAACCCTGATTGGAGATAGGTGTGTAATTCGATCAGGCCCACTTGTGCTGTATGAATCTGGAGTTAACGACTTGCATGTAATGTGCAGTTGCTGACAGTGTAGCTATGAACAAGGGAAATAAGCCATTAGTCCTAACCTTGATACATTAACGTGTGTAATGTGCAGTTGCTGACAGTGTTGCTATGAACAAAGGAAATAAGCCATTGGTCCTAACCTTGATACATTAACATGTGTAATGTGCAGTTGCTGACAGTGTAGCTATGAACAAAGGAAATAAGCCATTGGTCCTAACCTTGATACATTAACATGTGTGTAATGTGCAGTTGCTGACAGCATAGCTATGAACAAAGGAAATAAGCCATTGGTCCAAACCTTGATACATTAATGTGTGTGTAATGTGCAGTTGCTGACAGCATAGCTATGAACAAAGGAAATAAGCCATTGGTCCTAACCTTGATACATTAACATGTGTGTAATGTGCAGTTGCTGACAGCATAGCTACGAACAAAGGAAATAAGCCATTGGTCCTAACCTTGATACATGAACATGTGTGTAATGTGCAGTTGCTGACAGCATAGCTATGAACAAAGGAAATAAGCCATTGGTCCTAACCTTGATACATTAACATGTGTAATGTGCAGTTGCTGACAGCATAGCTATGAACAAAGGAAATAAGCCATTGGTCCTAACCTTGATACATTAACGTGTGTGTAATGTGCAGTTGCTGACAGCATAGCTACAAACAAAGGAAATAAGCCATTGGTCCTAACCTTGATACATTAACATGTGTGTAATGTGCAGTTGCTGACAGCATAGCTATGAACAAAGGAAATAAGCCATTGGTCCTAACCTTGATACATTAACATGTGTAATGTGCAGTTGCTGACAGCATAGCTACAAACAAAGGAAATAAGCCATTGGTCCTAACCTTGATACATTAACATGTGTGTAATGTGCAGTTGCTGACAGCATAGCTATGAACAAAGGAAATGAGCCATTGGTCCTAACTTTGATACATTAACAACATGTATGTAATGTGCTGTTGCTGACAGTGTTACTATGAACAAAGGAAATAAGCCATTAGTCCTAACCTTGATACATTAGCGTGTGTGTAATGTGCTGTTGCTGACAGTGTTACTATGAACAAAGGAAATAAGCCATTAGTCCTAACCTTGATACATTAACTACTCACTTTTTCCATCCTGCTTGTGTTTGACCCGTTTTCCTCCCTCCCTCCCCACCCCTATCTTCACTTTCTATCTAGAACCCTCTTACCTTTCTCTCTACCTGCCCCCCTACCCCTATCTTCACTTTCTATCTAGAACCCTCTTACCTTTCTCTCTACCTGCCCCCCTACCCCTATCTTCACTTTCTATCTAGAACCCTCTTACCTTTCTCTCTACCTGCCCCCTACCCCTATCTTCACTTTCTATCTAGAACCCTCTTACCTTTCTCTCTACCTGCCCCCTACCCCTATCTTCACTTTCTGTCTGGAACCCTCTTACCTTTCTCTCTACCTACCTCCCTACCCCTGTCTTCTTCACTTTCTGTCTAGAACCCTCTTACCTCCCTACCCCTATCTTCTTCACTTTCTGTCTAGAACCCTCTTACCTTTCTCTCTACCAACCTCCCTACCCCTATCTTCTTCACTTTCTGTCTAGAACCCTCTTACCTTTCTCTCTACCTACCTTCCTACCCCTATCTTCTTCACTTTCTGTCTAGAACCCTCTCACCTCCCTACCCCTATCTTCTTCACTTTCTGTCTAGAACCCTCTTACCTCCCTACCCCTATCTTCTTCACTTTCTGTCTAGAACCCTCTTACCTTTCTCTCTACCAACCTCCCTACCCCTATCTTCTTCACTTTCTGTCTAGAACCCTCTTACCTTTCTCTCTACCTACCTTCCTACCCCTATCTTCTTCACTTTGTGTCTAGAACCCTCTTACCTCCCTACCCCTATCTTCTTCACTTTCTGTCTAGAACCCTCTTACCTCCCTACCCCTATCTTCTTCACTTTCTGTCTAGAACCCTCTTACCTTTCTACCAACCTCCCTACCCCTATCTTCTTCACTTTCTGTCTAGAACCTCTTACCTTTCTCTCTACCTACCTTCCTACCCCTATCTTCTTCACTTTCTGTCTAGAACCCTCTTACCGTAAAGTTCGGACTATAAGCCGCGACTTTTTTCCCCATCTTTAAACCCTGCGGCTTAAACAACGATGCGGCTTATTTGCGGATTTTTCTGATTTCAGAAGCATCACACCCTCGTCTATTCTTAGCTTCTCTGTAACTCACCATATCGTGTTTACTGTTCATGAATTTTTATGATGCTTTTAACTACGATTTTCTCTGTAATTGTGTAATGGAATCGGTAACCCGTTCAGAAATACAGGAATCGACATAAGTAAAGCCCATTACTGATACCTTTTTTCATCAGTTTGTCTTCTACAAAAATACGATCGCTTCGAACGGCGCAATGTGTGGGCCGTTTCCGACCTGTTTAATCTTGACTAACACTAGCTGAATTACGAACAAAATAACTAAGCATTGGCACGGTATTAAGCGAAGTAAAACAATCGAATCGTTTCATTAATGTTCTGGTTTGTTATTATATGCGTCATCTTACCAAGTGCGTCTTGCAATTCAAAAACGATTAGCACATTCGACTCGGTCATTGTCAGACCTTGGCTTCGATCTGCCATTGTTGAAATCGTGGACAGGGAGTGAAGGTTTGCATTTGATACCTTCGCTTTGATTGGCCTGCGCTTTCGAGTACTCAGCCAATCGCTTAGCTTGATACACCAATGAATGCAGGAGTGAACTGCCTTTCTAGTGCATCGTTAATGTGTTGTTTTTTGTTGGTATTTTTTTTTTAAAGCAATGATGTTGGAAAGACAACACTTGTAAGAAGCCTCATAAAACTTCGATTCTAATTGATTTAAAACACATCGTACTAAAAAAAAAAAAAAAGACTGAAGTAAAGCTGGAAACATGCTCTTGTATTCTGACCTATTTAAACGCCAATGAATGCAATGAACACATTGTATGTGTTGATTTTCGAACACTCGGCCAGCTGCCGCCTGCGACACATCGGACTGTGCGGCTTATAAACCAGTGCGGCTTATTTGTGAAAAAAGTTCAGATTTTTAAAAAATTTAGTGGGTGCGGCTTATATACAGGTGTGCTCAATAGACCGAACTTTACGGTACCTTTCTCTCTACCTACCTCCCTACCCCTATCTTCTTCACTTTCTATCTAGAACCCTCTTACCTCCCTACCCCTATCTTCTTCACTTTCTATCTAGAACCCTCTTACCTCCCTACCCCTATCTTCTTCACTTTCTATCTAGAACCCTCTTACCTCCCTACCCCTATCTTCTTCACTTTCTGTCTAGAACCCTCTTACCTTCCACCTGTTGACATAACAGCTTGCTGACTAAGAATGCAGTAACACAAATAACACAGGTCCAGTGAGTCAAACAAACTGAGTATATTTAATCTTCTTCAGGTCAGCACAGACTTCAATGAATGATGTTGCTTGAAATATGACATGCACACTGTAACAACATGGCTCAAGTCATCTAGTAGCAACAGACGCGTTGTTTGATTTGCTGTTGGGGGAACTGGCCTACTAGCCAAGTACAGATGCTCATACATAATCACCTCTATGATTGTCACAAAACCAGTCCGACAGACAGGACAGAGGCAAGAAGTTTTCAGCTAATCCTAACATATATATATTTTTTTTTGCTGTCCCATCTTCTGTGCCACCTCAGTGGTATTGCACCCATGTCACTCATTCCGAACCCCTGTCCACAGCCATCAGCCCGCCCCGCCCCGTTGCAGCCCTGGCCCGGCAATCCACAGGGAGCAGTCATTGTCAGGTTGTCAAGAGTCAACCTGCTGGAGGAGACACTGCACTGCTGCTGAGTCACTTTGGTGGTGTTCAGTGGTGCCTGTTCTGATCTAACATATGCAGGACACCACCTACTAAATCCTCTACTTACGTCAATAATTGCTTAGTCACGGAACTGGTTTGAGTGAGCTCTCCTTCTGAAGGGCGCCACCATGTCAGTTCAGTTTCCGACCTGTTTAATCATTAATTCCCTGATGCCGGTGACCCCAACGGAATCAAACCAGGGCCATAGACATGCAGAGAACATTGAAACTAAGGTCACCATGAGAGCAGGGCATGAAGGGCCACAGAATTTGAACCCTTTTTTTTTTTCTCAATGCTGATCGATGAGAATGAGGATGATGAAGATGATGCTATGGATTTCCATTCTGGTCTGAGACTGCATGACAGGGCTGTACTCTACACTTACTTTCATAATATATCGGGATGTCAGCCAGGCCCGAGAGATACAGACACCTGCGGTGTTGGTCAGGAAATCTGAGCAACATTCGTAGAGACGCATCCATGTAGTGGATGAAACTCAGCAGTGTGGTCCCAGTCTTCACAATTGAGCCCATAGCAAACTCAACACTGGGCAGGAGCTTTTTGGGGCAGAAAAATCCCACAGTGCTCTGATGGGATTCAAACCCACAACCACCCAGTCAGGAGTCTGCAATCCTAACCACTTGGCCATGGTGGCTGGTCCTAACATAATTTTGGGTATTATTTTTTATACATGTCATGCATCAGAAACAAGGGGTAGAGAATGTTACCAATATTGCAGTGCCCCTCCCAAATGGTCAGTCAGAACAAGCTCAACAGAAGGGGAGTCTGACGATGAAGACGATGAGGATGAGTTCCATTCCTGTGATGAGGGTGAGGAGGTACCTGTCTTCACCCAGCTGAAAACGTGGCTGGCCTGGAATGACCCTGGCTGCAGGGACAGGGGAAGCAACCAGCCTGGGCAGCAGGTCTGGGAGAACCAGGAGAGGGCGCCAAGGAAAGAGTTCCGAGAGAAGAACATTCTGCCCATGGATGGTTCGTCAGAGCCTGTCATCCTCTGTGTGTGTCCGTCTGTCTGTTCAGATCTTTTTACTTTCTGATCTGCGGGATAGATCTTTAAGTGTGTGTGATTGCTCTGCTGGTTTGTCTGTCTGCCTGTCCTGTTTGTCCTCCCTGTAAGTGCGTCTTGTCTGTGTGTCCTGTGCTTTATATACATATGTCAGGCTGTCTGTCTTCCTTGACTGTGCTCTGTGTGTGTGTGTGTGTGTGTCATTGTGCGTGTGTGTATATGCATGTGTGTATGTGTGTGTGTGTGTGTGTGTGTGTGTGTATCAGTGTGTGTGTGTGTGCATGTGTGTGTGTGTGTGTGTGTGTGTGTGTGTGTGTTGTGTGTTTCTTGGGATGGTGAGTGCATGTGTGAAGACAGGGGACATTATTAGGACCTATGTGGACAGAATGGGCAGCAACTGGTCAGTCTGGATTATGAACTTGGTCAGCAAGCACAGTAAGAAAGGTGGGAAACATGACAGGATGAATACCATGTTTTTTTCATTATGGTTATAAACATATGCTCAGTATCTCAGTGATGCAGTAGCAGTCAAAACTGGGCCCATACCCCAGCCCACACTTTGTGATCAGTTCTTTGCACAAGCATTCTTGCACCATGGAAGCCTTCCCTGTTTTGAGGTGTCCAGTGTCGGGGTGACTCCCACCGCCCTGTGTGATGTGACATCTTGCTGCCCTGTGCTTCAGAGATGGCCTCATTCTCCGACGACAGCAACGAGGAGTGGGTGGACCCTGCGGCCCTGGAGGAGGTGAAGGAGGTGCAGCCAGAGCCCCTGAAGCTGAGGCCCTACCAGGAGGAGCTGGCCAGGGATGGGCTGCAGGGCAAGAATGTCATCATCGTGGCCCCCACGGGCTCTGGCAAAACCCACGTGGCTCTCCGAGTGATGGAGGTGAGTGAGGGACTGTTCAGGTGTACAGGTGATGATGAAGTCATGATGATGGATCCTCCGGTTGTGTCCGACACATGCATGTGCGCACTCACCACACACACACATACAGTGATAATGGCACAACCAATGTTAGGTAGGTACTTGAGGTCTGACCAGCCTGTTCGGCTAATGCGCAGGTCAGACATCTGCTAAGTCGTAGCCACAAGAACCTCTTCTTAAATTCTCTCATCTTAGTCATTAATTCATTTATCCATCAGCTTTAAATCATGTGCATTGTGGTCTCAGAACTTAGAAGATATGGTGTAGCGTTTATGGACTAGTCCGCATGCAGTGATGCCTCCTTGATGAAACTGAAACTGAAACCGACAGATGAGTAGGCAGGCAGGTCATCTGCTGATGTGGGTCCTCATGTGGGAATGAAGACCAATTCCTGAGGTACTATGTCATCCACAGACACTGCGTGGAATGGAGTCCTGCAAGAATGGGCCCCGTTTTCTCCTATTCTTCTTTTCCTGGATGGCGGCTTCTCTGTTGCGCTCGAATGTCTGCCCTGGGTACACCGTTGCTTCCCCTGTGTTCTGTCAAGGGAGATAAAGGATACACAATGCACAGCTGTACAGATTAAGTTATCTCTGTGTGTGTGTGTATGTGCATGTGTATCTGTGTGTGATGGTTGCCAACCCTCTTAAATTTTTCCTGACTTTCTCAAATTTAGGAATTACTCCTGAAATTGTGAATTTAGCGGGGAAAAAAAATCAGAATTTCAAAATTTTGTCTAAAAATGTTGGGCTTGGCGGTAATTTTTGAATAGGAATGATAAATGCAGAATAAAGCCCAAATGATGATATGTGTATTTTGGCAATTATGTATGTGGAAAACACAATTTCTCTTTGAACTCCACATTGGTAAACTGAAACACACAGGGGTTAGAAATGCATTGAGTGGAAAGCTGAACTACCCTCTCTTCAATCCACCTACCCCCGTCATCCTCTGGTTCCCCAATTTTGACTCCCGATGGTTGGCAGGTATGATTGTGGTGTGTGTGTGTGTGTGTGTGTGTGTGTGTGTGTGTGTTTCCTTTAGTGTGTTTTCAGAAGTAGTATTTTAAAGGGTTGTGTGGATGAGGTTTTTATTTTTCATTTTTTTTTTGTTAATTACTTGTGAGTTGACTTCAAAGCGGTGACAGCCCTGATATGGCCCTTTGCAGTCGGCTGGGCTCTAAGCAACATTACCTCTCTCTTTTGTTCTTCTTTTTGTCTCCCTTCCTCCCTTTTCTCATCTTATCTCCCCTTTTTCCCCATGGGAGTAACTTCCCCTCTGCCTGCGTGATGGCCTGCTTGTCAGTGTTGTGTGTGTTGGGATAGTGAGGGGTGGGATGGGAAGGGTGCTGTGTGTGAGGGGCAGGGTGGATGGAGGAGAGCATACACGATGATGATGAAACGATTGCTGTCTGACAGATGTGACTGAATGGTGTGCATGATGGAGTCGGGAGGGGTGGGTGGATGGAGGAGAGCATACACGATGATGATGAAACGATTGCTGTCTGACAGACTGACTGAATGGTGTGGATGGTAGAGTCGGGGTGGGGGTGGGGGGTGGATGGAGGGAGTGCATACATGATGATGATGAAATGATTACTGTCTGACAGGTGTGACTGAATGGTGTGGATGATGAATGAGAGTCGGGGGGGGAGGGGGGGATGAGGAGAGTGCATGAGGGATGGAACTGTGGTACCAGATATTCATGTGTTTTCCTTATTGCTTTTGTGTCTTTTCCCCTTGGATATGGTGTGGTACTTTTTTCAGGTTATGTGCTTTCTAACTTTGGTATTGAAAGAAAATAATCTGCTTTGGATGGGGAAAAAAGATACCCTTGTATCTCACTGCCTCACATTTCTGTGTCCCAATTTCCCTGCCACTTCATCTTCTGCCCTTTTACTTCGTATTTCTATCCATCTCTCTTCATCCATTTACCTGTCGCCAAACTGATGCCTTTCTTCCAATCAGAATCACCTGGACCAGAAAGGGGCTGGCGTGCGCAAGGTGGTGTTCCTGGTGAACCAGGTGGCGCTGGCGACGCAGCAGTATGAGGCGTGCCTCAAATACCTGTCCAGATGGCGTGTCAAACTGGTGACCGGCAACGCTGGGGTGGGGTCCACAGAGAAGGTGCCCCTCAAGCACCTGGTCATGAGGTAGGTGCATTGTACTGAACGGTGTGGTTTGTCTGTCTGTCTGTCCCTCTATCTGTCTGTATGTCGGTTGGCTACTTTAAAAAACGGGTTTGCAAATCATCTTTCAGGTTGAAAGTGATGGTGGTGATGGTGGTGGTGGTGGTGGTTGTGTGTGTGTGTGTGTGTGTATTGTGTGTGTGTGTGTGTGTGTGTGTGTGTGTGTGTGTGTGTGTGTGTGAGACCTCTGTGTGTATGTATGTCTGATCTGTGACCTGTGGGTGCAGGGCGGACATCCTGGTGATGACGGCACAGATCCTGCTGAACGCCCTGAGCCGCCAGGAGGTGGAGGGCATCGGCGAGTTCTCCATGGTGGTGCTAGATGAGTGCCACCACACCAACCATCTGCACCCCTTCAACTCAATCATGCATGGCTACATAGACATCAAGTACACCAACGCCAGCAACCACGACTCCCCGCCGCAGCCGCTGCCACAGGTCCGAGGGGGAGGGGTGGGGTTGGGGGAGGTAGGAAGGGAAGTGTGGTGGGGTTGGGAAGGGAGGAGAAAAAGGAGGGGGGCGGGGTGGGGGTGGGGGGGGCAAGGACATGGAACAAACAGCCGTTAACTTTAATTCATCTCCGTTTTAGAATCCATTTATTTTTCTAGTTGGTCCATAGCTAATTACCACAGGTGCAAATGGGCTCTTCTTCCCAAGTAGTGTCTTCCTATCACATAATCAGTTTCTGCAGACGTGATTTTATAAAAAAAGAAAAGGCACATGGAGTAAATTCAAATTAAGCCATGTTTGACAGTTGCTAAAAACTAATTTCGCTCCGTGGCCTAGACGGACTTGAAGAAAATATTAAAGAAATGAGTGCGCATGAAAACAACGATCCAAAAAAGTACAGCACAGTGACACAGCACAGTCAACATCCTGAAGGATGTTACGCAAGGGAGATAAGCATATAGGCATGGTCTTAACTGAAAATAATCGCACTTGTCCAAGTTAATTGGGCTGAGGTGGTGGCCATCTTGTTCCAGATTATCTTGTGAACCATCTGGAATGAGTTTAGTGATGCTGTTTTTCAGTGGCTGTCTTTTCTTCCATGTCATGCCATGATATTGCGGCCATGCTGCTAATTCCGGACCCCCGTCTGCACAGCTGTATCCCAGGTGTCTAATTGTCATATGAACGCCAGCAGTCCACAGGAAGCAGAAAAATGTCAGGTCGTCACAGAGCAGTGTTGCCAGAGGAAACTCTACAGCGCTCCTGAATCACCTGCCGTGCACATGGTGCTGCTGCACTGATCAGAAACTGAAACTGGGCCCTCCTCCACCACTTGTCCCTGCACACAGAGAGACCAGACAGTAGCGCAGTTAAAGTTGAAATGGCGCAGTGTGTCACCTGAACTGAACTGACTGTCTTTAAGAAGCAGAGGTGCTTGTTCTGATCCATCATACGCTGGACACCACCCACTAATCCCATTGCTGATGACGATCATTATCTGTGGGGCCATCGTGAGCGGGTGTTCTGTGGGAAGGGTGGCACCAGGTCTGTCCCAGACAAGTCCTCATGAAGTTGGGAATACCACAGACTCTGACAGGGAAGTGATCACAGGCAGTGGACAGATGTGCAGAGGTCAGTGACACTGAGGTCAACACAGGACCAGGGAACAATGAGCCACAGAATTGGATCCTGCAGTGACAGTAATGATGGAGGAGGACCAACGAAGTGGACAGTTTGCAGCTCCTTTGTAGTGTAACGCTCCATGACTGACTAACGAAGAGGATACTTTGCAGCTCCATTGTAGCGTAACACTCCATGACTGACTAATGAAGAGGATACTATGAGAACCTTTGAAGTTTAATGAAGAAGATACTATGAGAACCTTTGAAGTTTAATGAAGAGGATACTATGAGAACCTTTGTAGTCTGAACACTACATGACTGACTAATGAAGAGGATACTATAAGAACCTTTAAGTTTAATGAAGAGGATACTATGAGAACCTTTAAGTTTAATGAAGAGGATACTATGAGAACCTTTGATGTTTAATGAAGAGGATACTATGAGAACCTTTGAAGTTTAATGAAGAGGATACTATGAGAACCTTTAAGTTTAATGAAGAGGATACTATGAGAACCTTTGAAGTTTAATGAAGAGGATACTATGAGAACCTTTAAGTTTAATGAAGAGGATACTGTGAGAACCTTTGTAGTCTGAACACCACATGACTGACTAATGAAGAGGATACTTTGGAGCTCCATTGTAGTGTAACGCTACTGGACAAAAAATGAATGGGATACAAATAGAACCTTTGTAGTCTGAACACTACATGACAGAGCTGATAGAGACAATGGTGTGGAGTGCTTCTGTAACCTTACAGTGGGTGATAACAGAGACAGGCAAGGAAACCCAGCGCCTGCAAGCAAGAGCAGGTCTCCCACATTCCCTGTCCAAGCTGTCAACGCACATTCTGTGCATACATTGGCTTGATCAGCCATCTGCATGTCCACAAATCATCTCACTCCCCCCTCAACCCCAAGATGACTGAAGGGGTTCTCGTCGACTTGACGGATAAACAACACGACACATTAGGTGATATAGCTTTCCTCTTCTGTTTATTTCATCCTGTGCCACCTTGCCCGGAAATCAGAGCAGTGCTGTCAGACCAGTGACAGATTAGCAGAGCGGATGAAAGTACACTGTGTTGTGTCAGTCTTCCAGATGGAGCGACACAGTCAGAGTGGTACACTTCAGTGGCTGTGTGTACACAAAGGCTGGATATGACAGTAGATCATTTGGACAAGGTCACCTACTCCTCTGGGTTTACTGGATGCAGACAGTGAATGGGAACATAGACCATTTGTATTTTTAAATGATTCTCTAAGGATCTCCCCACTGTGAATGACTGACTGACAAATCCCTCCCCCCCCCCCCCACCCCCTCCCCTGACCTTCCCCCTCCCACAGGTATGGAGCTGATGGGGTCGGTGGGGTTGGGGAAGGCCAACGTTACTGAGTGACTTACTACCTCTCCAGGTATGGACCTGAGGGCGTCAGTAAGGAAGACAGAGAGAGAGAGAATGTTGCTTATGGCCCAGCTGACCACAGAGGGCCATATCAGGGCTGTCACCATGTTGAAATCAACCCACAAGTAAAAAACAAAAACAAAAACTTATTCATACAACCCTTTAAATACACCTTCTGAAAACACATTGGAAACTTCTTTAAAAATCTTTCTTCCGTAATGTTAACCTCTTTCAGAATTCAAAGATCACATCAGGTGTGACATCTCTGAACAAGGTTTTCATGGAGTCTGCTGTAAAGTGTTTATGTTTCACATCATGCAAGTCCCAACCCTCTAAAAGAACGTGTTTCACTGTGAGTGGAACATGACACAGAATGCACCACAGAGCTTCTTCAACTTTTAAATTAAAAGATAGGAATGGGTGTCAAAGGAGTGGCCAGTGTGTAAAGTCAGCAAGGCTGGGGAAGGTCAGTGTCACCGACTGACTGACTGACTACCTCCCCAGGTAAGGGTCTGATGCAGACCTGTTTACCCATACCATTTCACCGTATTTTGTTCACAGGTTTGGTTGAAATACGATGAAAATGATGAAACAAAAAGAAATATGACGAGAAAAATTCTGGAGATAAAGTTCTTGAGCGGTGATTGCACTTGCAGAGTCTAACCATGGTGGAGGCTTTCTCCAAAGAGTGACAACTCTTGCTAAATTCTGTGCCTAAAATAAACATTAGGCAGTATCTGTTGGTTGAAACATGGAAAAATCCTGTGAAAGAGCATGAGCGTGTGCTTAAGTATGGTGATGAATCAGGTTTGGAAAGTAATTTGTATTAGAAAGAACCTGTTTCACCATAGTTTATGCAAGATCAGGTGGTTACAACCGGGAAGATGGCCGTCTGGTGTGATGGCATGTACTCCCCCACCCCCACCCCCTCCCCCTCTCCACCTCCCGCTTTTACAGAAATTTAGAATTTTGTATGCACTATGGAAAATATGCTCATTTAAAAAAAAGAAAGTCCACGAAGAGCAGTTTTAGGGTGAACAGGTCAGATAGTTCCTAGTATTGTAATTGTCCACTGCTGTGATACAAACAATGCACGCTTGCTGCAGTGTGGTTTAAACTTTCTCGTCGGAGTACTCCTATTTTGAAGAGATTATTCTTATTTTGGATTTGGAATACTCTACCAGTGTCATTGGCTGACTACCTTCCCAGGTAAGGGTCTAATGGTGTCAGGGTCAGCCGGGGGGGGGGGGGGGGGGGGGGAGGCCAGTGTCACTGACTGACTCCCTTCCCAGGTAAGGGTCTGCTGGTGTCAGGGTCAGCCAGGGGGGGGGGGGGGGGAGGCCAGTATCACTGACTGACTCCCTTCCCAGGTAAGGGTCTGCTGGTGTCAGGGTCAGCAGGGGGGAGGGGGGGGGGGGGGCCAGTGTCATTGGCTGACTGCCTTCCCAGGTAAGGGTCTACTGGTGTCAGGGGAAGGGGGAAGGGGGGGGGGCAGTGTCCCTGACTGACTCCCTTCCCAGGTAAGGGTCTACTGGTGTCAGGGTTGGGGGGGGGGAGGGGAGGCCAGTGTCACTAACTAGCTACCTTCCAGGTAAGGGTCTACTGGTGTCAGGGTGGGGGTGGGGGGAGGCCAGTGTCACTGACTGACTGCCTTCCCAGGTAAGGGTGTACTGGTTGTCGGGGGGGGGGGGGGGGGGGGGGGGGGGGCAGTGTCACTGACTGACTCCCTTTTCAGGTAAGGGTCTACTGGTGTCAGGGGGGGGGAAGGGGGGGGGAGGCCAGTGTCACTGACTGACTCCCTTCCCAGGTAAGGGTCTACTGGTGTCAGGGTCAGGGGGGGGCAGTGTCACTGACTGACTCCTTTCCCAGGTAAGGGTCTACCGGTTGTCAGGGTGTGGTGGAGGGGGGGGGGAGAGGCCAGTGTCACTGACTGACTCCCTTCCAGGTAAGGGTCTACTGGTGTCAGGGTCAGGGGGGGGGGGGGCAGTGTCACTGACTGACTCCTTTCCCAGGTAAGGGTCTACCGGTGTCAGGGGTGGGGGGGGGGGGGAGAGGCCAGTGTCACTGACTGACTCCCTTCCCAGGTAAGGGTCTACTGGTGTCAGGGTCAGGGGGGGGGCAGTGTCACTGACTGACTCCCTTCCCAGGTAAGGGTCTACCGGTGTCAGGGGTGGGGAGGGGGGGGGGGGGGAGAGGCCAGTGTCACTGACTGACTCCCTTCCCAGGTAAGGGTCTACTGGTGTCAGGGTCAGGGGGGGGCAGTGTCACTGACTGACTCCTTTCCCAGGTAAGGGTCTACCGGTTGTCAGGGGTGGGGAGGGGGGGGGGGGGGGGGGAGAGGCCAGTGTCACTGACTGACTCCCTTCCCAGGTAAGGGTCTACTGGTGTCAGGGTCAGGGGGGGGGGCAGTGTCACTGACTAACTCCTTTCCCAGGTAAGGGTCTACCGGTGTCAGGGGTGGGGAGGGGGGGGGGGGAGAGGCCAGTGTCACTGACTGACTCCTTCCCAGGTAAGGGTCTACTGGTGTCAGGGTCAGGGGGGGTTGGGGGGCAGTGTCACTGACTGACTCCTTTCCCAGGTAAGGGTCTACCGGTGTCAGGGGTGGGGAGGGGGGGGGGGGGGGAGAGGCCAGTGTCACTGACTGACTCCTTTCCCAGGTAAGGGTCTACCGGTGTCAGGGGTGGGGAGGGGGGGGGGAGAGGCCAGTGTCACTGACTGACTCCTTCCCAGGTAAGGGTCTACCGGTGTCAGGGGTGGGGAGGGGGGGGGGGGGAGAGGCCAGTGTCACTGACTGACTCCCTTCCCAGGTAAGGGTTCTACCGGTGTCAGGGGTGGGGAGGGGGGGGGAGAGGCCAGTGTCACTGACTGACTCCCTTCCCAGGTAAGGGTCTACTGGTGTCAGGGGTGGGGAGGGGGGGGGGGAGAGGCCAGTGTCACTGACTGACTCCCTTCCCAGGTAAGGGTCTACCGGTGTCAGGGGTGGGGAGGGGGGGGGGGGAGAGGCCAGTGTCACTGACTGACTCCTTTCCCAGGTAAGGGTCTACCGGTGTCAGGGGTGGGGAGGGGGGGGGAGAGGCCAGTGTCACTGACTGACTCCCTTCCCAGGTAAGGGTCTACTGGTGTCAGGGTCAGGGGGGGGGGGGCAGTGTCACTGACTGACTCCTTCCCAGGTAAGGGTCTACGGTGTCAGGGGTGGGGAGGGGGGGGGGGGAGAGGCCAGTGTCACTGACTGACTCCCTTCCCAGGTAAGGGTCTACTGGTGTCAGTGGTGGGGGGGGGGGGGCAGTGTATGAGTCCTTCAGTAGGTCACTGGACGGTGGGGGGACGTGTAACGACTCCTTCCCAGGTAAGGGTCTACTGGGGATGCTATGATCTCAGGTGGGTTGGGGGGGGGGGGGGGGAGGCCAGTGTCACTGACTGACTCCTTCCCAGGTAAGGGTCTACTGGTGTCAGGGTAGGGGGGGGGCAGTGTCACTGACTGACTCCCTTTCAGGTAAGGGTCTACTGGTGTCAGGGGGGGGGGGGGGGGGGAGAGGCCAGTGTCACTGACTGACTCCCTTCCCAGGTAAGGGTCTACTGGTGTCAGGGTCAGGGGGGGGCAGTGTCACTGACTGACTCCTTTCCCAGGTAAGGGTCTACCGGTGTCAGGGGTGGGGGGGGGGGGGGGGGAGAGGCCAGTGTCACTGACTGACTCCCTTCCCAGGTAAGGGTCTACTGGTGTCAGGGTCAGGGGGGGGCAGTGTCACTGACTGACTCCTTTCCCAGGTAAGGGTTTACCGGTGTCAGGGGTGGGGGGGGGGGGGGGGGAGAGGCCAGTGTCACTGACTGACTCCCTTCCCAGGTAAGGGTCTACTGGTGTCAGGGTCAGGGGGGGGCAGTGTCACTGACTGACTCCTTCCAGGTAAGGGTCTACGGTGTCAGGGGTGGGGAGGGGGGGGGGGGAGAGGCCAGTGTCACTGACTGACTCCCTTCCCAGGTAAGGGTCTACTGGTGTCAGGGTCAGGGGGGGGGGGGGCAGTGTCACTGACTGACTCCCTTCCCAGGTAAGGGTCTACGGTGTCAGGGGTGGGGAGGGGGGGGGGGGGGAGAGGCCAGTGTCACTGACTGACTCCCTTCCCAGGTAAGGGTCTACTGGTGTCAGGGGTGGGGTAGGGGGGGGGGGAGAGGAGCCAGTGTCACTGACTGACTCCCTTCCCAGGTAAGGGTCTACTGGTGTCAGGGGTGGGGAGGGGGGGGGGGGGAGAGGCCAGTGT
This sequence comes from Conus canariensis, assembly GCA_033310375.1. Lineage (NCBI taxonomy): Eukaryota > Metazoa > Mollusca > Gastropoda > Neogastropoda > Conidae > Conus > Conus canariensis. The sequence goes on along the minus strand of CM065718.1, from coordinate 3,866,653 downwards.
CACTGACTGACTCCCTTTCCAGGTAAGGGTCTACTGATGTCAGGGGTGGGGAGGGGGGGGGGGAGAGGCCAGTGTCACTGACTGACTCCCTTCCCAGGTAAGGGTCTACCGGTGTCAGGGGTGGGGAGGGGGGGGGGGAGAGGCCAGTGTCACTGACTGACTCCCTTCCCAGGTAAGGGTCTACCGGTGTCAGGGGTGGGGAGGGGTGGGGGGGAGAGGCCAGTGTCACTGACTGACTCCTTTCCCAGGTAAGGGTCTACCGGTGTCAGGGGTGGGGAGGGGGGGGGGGGGAGAGCCAGTGTCACTGACTGACTCCCTTCCCAGGTAAGGGTCTACCGGTGTCAGGGGTGGGGAGGGGAGGGGGGGGGAGAGGCCAGTGTCACTGACTGACTCCCTTCCCAGGTAAGGGTCTACTGGTGTCAGGGGGAGGGTGTGAGGAAGGCCAGTATCACTGACTGACTCCCTCCCCAGGTGGTGGGTCTGACGGCATCGGTGGGCGTGGGGAAGGCAGGAAATGAGGACCAGGCCAGGAAGCACATCATGAAGCTCTGCGCCCACCTGGACACCGACAACATCTGCACCGTCACCCAGAACACCCCGGAGCTGGCCTTGTACTCCAACGACCCCAAGTATGGTAAGGTTCATCAGGATTAGTTCATGTTTCAAGCTTTTAGAATTTGGGATTTTACAGGTTGAGGGATTGTGGAGTGTTTCATTCCATAGAGATGTTGGAATGATTCAGGCTTTAAGGTCTATGAGATGTGTCAGGGCTAAGAGGTTGTGGGAGATCTCTAGTTTTAAGAGCAAAACTTTCAAACACACAGGAATCTAGTAGATTAATGTTGACTGGCATGTTTCTTGTTTTTGTATGTAACCCCATAGCATGCTTAATGACTCGGGGTCCTTGGAAAAAAAAGGAAAACAAACAACAAAAAACCAACCACAGAGAAAAGAAAAAAGGATCTTGCCAGCAATTGTTGTGATGGGACTTGAACTGTTGGTCGTGTTTATGGAAACTGTTTCAGCTTTAAATTTGTCTTGGCCTGCAGGTCTGTGAACTGTGTGTGTGTGTGTGTGTGTGTGTGTGTGTGTGTGTGTGTGTGTGTGTGTGTGTGTGTGTGCATGCGTGTATATATGTGTTTGTGTGTGTGTGTGTTTGTGCATGCATGTGTGTGTTTTTGTGTGTGTGTGTGTGCGTGTGCGTGTGTGTGTGTGTGTGTGTGTGTGTGCTCACAGGTGCAGTCATATTGTACTGGTGTCTACAGAGTTAAGGTGTGATGACTGTGTGGTTTTCTGCAGACCAGATCATCTGTGCCAAAAGAACAGACGACAAGTTCCAGGAGATGATTGAGGACATCATGAGGACCATTGAAACCAGGATGGAGAAGTCGGAGTGTGAGTGAGAGAGAGAGAATTGTCCACCTGTCACACACAGTCAAACCAAAGCAGTCACCGCACCAGACCACAAGCGCCATCTTTTGGGTCCTGAGAACAGAAGTAAAACCAGACAATGCTAAAAGTCCATCAGCAGTGGTAACAATGTTGACAAATGGAGAAATTATTCTATATTTGACAAATGGAGTACACATTCATTGTTTGACAAATGGTGTAAACATTATTTGTCAAGCAGAGTAAGCATTCTTTATTTGACAATTGGTGTAAACGTATTTGATTTGACAAGTGGAGTAAACATTCTTTATTTGACAAATGGAGTAGACGTTCTCTATTTGACAAACGGAGTAAACATTCTTCATTTGACAAACGGCATAAACATTCGTTATTTGACAAATGTAATGAACATTCTTTATTAATTTTGACGAAAGGAGTAGACATTCTTTATTTGACAAATGGAGTTTAAATTCTTCATCAATCCCAAGGGATCAAAAGCACATGTACCTGTTGAAAGCTTCCCTTTGTTTAGGTCTCTGTCTTCTTTGTTTGTTTCACCACCATGGTGCCTGTGGATAATCAGATCAACAGATAGATGTGCAGATATTGTCTTTTATTTGAGAGTGATTGTGAGTGGATGGGGTTGGGATGGTACAGTCTTTCCATTTCTTAGAGTGCTTTGGGTTTTTTTTTTTTTTTGTTTTGGTAATGTTTTCAATTCTAAGACTGTTCTTGATTTGTATCATATCTTAGACTGTTTTTCTTCCAGTGCTTTTATGGATTACTTTTCAGTGTTTTTATTTCTCAGAGCTATTCTCCATGGCAGCTAGGATAATATGCTGTAATGACCACAGACCTGTACAGCAGTGGCAGAGAACAGCTAGGATAATGTTGTGCTGTGATGACCACAGACCTGTACAGCAGTGGCACAGAACAGCTAGGATAATGTTGTGCTGTGATGACCACAGACCTGTACAGCAGTGGCACAGAACAGCTAGGATAATGTGCTGTGATGACCACAGACCTGTACAGCAGTGGCACAGAACAGTTAGGATAATGTGCTGTGATGACCACAGACCTGTACAGCAGTGGCACAGAACAGTTTGGATAATGTGCTGTGATGACCACAGACCTGTACAGCAGTGGTACAGAACAGCTAGGATAATCCTGTGCTGTGATGACCACATACCTGTACAGCAGTGGCACACAACAGCTAGGATAATCCTGTGCTGTGATGACCACAGACCTGTACAGCAATGGCACACAACAGCTAGGATAATGCTGTGCTGTGATGACCACAGACCTGAACAGCAATGTTACAGAACAGCTAGGATAATGTGCTGTAATGACGACAGACCTGAACAGCAATGTTACAGAACAGCTAGGATAATGCTGTGCTGTGACGACAGACCTGTACAGCAATAGCACACAACAGCTAGGATAATGCTGTACTGTAATGATAATAGACATGTACAGCAATGGCACACAACAGCTAGGATAATGACAACAGACCTGTACAGCAATGGCACAGAACAGCTAGGATAATGACAACAGACCTGTACAGCAATGGCACACAACAGCTAGGATAATGACAACAGACCTGTACAGCAATGGCACACAACAGCTAGGATAATAACAGACCTGTACAGCAATGGCACAGAACAGCTAGGATAATAACAGACCTGTACAGCACTGGCACACAACAGCTAGGATAATGACAACAGTCCTGTACAGCAATGGCACAGAACCGCTAGGATAATGACAACAGTCCCGTACAGCAATGGCACAGAACAGCTAGGATAATGTTATGCTGTTATGACCACAGACCTGTACAGCAATGGCACACAACAGCTAGGATAATGCTGTGCTGTGATGACAACAGACCTGTACAGCAATGGCACACAACAGCTAGGATAATGACAACAGACCTGTACAGCACTGGCACACAACAGCTAGGATAATGCTGTGCTGTGCTGACCACAGACCTGTACAGCAGTGGCACACAACAGCTAGGATAATGCTGTGTTGTTATGAGCACAGACCTGTACAGCAATGGCACACAACAGCTAGGATAATGCTGTGCTGTGATGACAACAGACCTGTACAGCAATGGCACACAACAGCTGGGATAATGCTGTCCTGTTATGACCACAGACCTGTACAGCACTGGCACACGACAGCTGGGATAATGCTGTCCTATTATGACAACAGACCTGTACAGCAATGGCACACAACAGCTAGGATAATGTGCTGTGATGACCACAGACCTGTACAGCAGTGACACACAACAGCTAGGATAATGCTGTACTGTGATGACAACAGACCTGTACAGCAGTGGCACAGAACAGCTAGGATAATGCTGTCCTGTTATGACCACAGACCTGTACAGCAGTGGCACAGAACAGCTAGGATAATGCTGTCCTGTTATGATAACAGTCATGTACAGCAATGGCACAGAACAGCTAGGATAATGCCGTCCTGTTATGATAACAGTCCTGTACAGCAATGGCACAGAACAACTAGAATAATGCTGTCCTGTTATCATAACAGTCCTGTACAGCAATGGCACAGAACAACTAGGATAATGCTGCCCTGTTATGATAACAGTCCTGTACAGCAATGGCACAGAACAACTAGGATAATGTTGTCCTGTTATGATAACAGTCCTGTACAGCAATGGCACAGAACAGCTAGGATAATGTGCTGTGATGACAGACCTGTACAGCAATGGCACAGAACAGCTAGGATAATGTTGTGCTGTTATGACCACAGACCTGTACAGCAGTGGCACCGAGGTGCTGAAAGAGAAGCTGAAGCTGCGGCCTCCCGTGCGTGGCACAGTTCAGTACACAGGCTGGGTCTCTGAGCTGGTCAAGGTCATCGCCATGCTGGACGATGCCGAGACTCGACGCTACATGGACGCTGCGAGGTGTATGCTGAAGGTGAGGAACTGTGTTGAAAAAACAGCCAGTGAGGAAGAGGGATGTGAGAATTAGTGGGTGTTCAACCCTCAGTTCACCCCCACACCCCCACCCCCACCCCCATCCATTGTCCTCTAGCTGTGTAACGTTCCAGGATTTGAGATTTGAATTGTTTTATGTGTTTTTTGACATGAATCAGACTTTCTTTGGGCAGGTTTTTCATTTTCTTTGTCCTACATTATTTAGGATTACAACTGTCATCGTTTTTTTTTAGGGGGGTGGGGAGGGGGGTTGTTGTTATTTTGATGTTTTTTTATTTGGGTCAGCAGTTTTCAGTTTTACATCTGTTCTGTTCTTCCAGTATTATATCCGTTTTAAGATTTCAGAGTGATATCTACCATTATTTTATCACTGTGACATCTGTCATTTTTCATTGTGATCATCATTTTCAGTGTGACATCTGTCATTATATTTTCAGTATGATATCTGTCATCATTTTCAGTGTGACATCTGTCATTATATTTTCAGTATGATATCTGTCATCATTTTTCAGAGTGACACTTGTCATCATATTTTCAGTATGATATCTGTCATTATTTTTAGTGTGACATCTGTCATCATATTTTCAGTATGATATCTGTCATCATTTTTCAGAGTGACATCTGTCATCATATTTTCAGTATGATATCTGTCATCATTTTTAGTGTGGCATCTGTCATATTTTCAGTATGATATCTGTCAAAATTTTTCAGAATGACATCTGTCATCATATTTTCAGTATGATATCTGTCATCATTTTTCAGAGTGACATCTGTCATCATTTAGTCAGGGCTACATTTGTGGCCATTTTTCAGTGTTGTGCTTTCCAGATGTCCCACCTGATGTGATCTTCGGGTTTCTGAGGGAGATTAACATTTTTCATCAGATACACAATTTTACAGAAGAAAGATTTTTTTAAGGAAATTTCCTGTGTGTTTTTAGAAGGTGTATTTTGAAAGATTATGTGAATTTCTTTTTTTTTTAAATGACTTGTGAGTTGACTTCAAGGTGGTGACAGCCCTGACATGGCCCTTTGCGGTCGGCTGGGCTACGAGCAGTATTACCTTATTACCTTACCTTTCCACCATTCCACATTACCTGACCTTTCCACCATTCCACATTACCTTACCTTTCCACCATTCCACATTACCTTATTCACCATTCACTTCCTACCTTTCCACATTCACATTACCTGACCTTTCCACCATTCCACATTACCTGACCTTTCCACCATTTCAGACTTCAGACTTCAGAAAACTTTATTATCTCTTGTTAAAAGAGAAATTACATTCGTGACCGCTGCTCTAAAAGTTAAGACATACATATTTATAGTTACAAACATGACACCAAAATTAAAATTACTTTCAAACAATAAAACATGCATATATCACAAAAATGGGAGTTTCATTCTTTCTCCTTTTTTGGTAGACAAATAAAACATGCACTCAGCCACATAATTATATATATATATATATATATATATATATAAAATTAAGGTTAAAAGACCTCTCAGTTTTCTAAAAATGCTCAACCAAGAATTGGGAGCGACACAACAGTTTAAAAGATTTAAAATATGGAAGTATAAAAACCACCCTACAGATCTGTTTGGAGCGGGAGCTCTCTTCAGGGAATGCGTAATCTGGGCCCGCCACGAATGTTATAATGTGTGGGTGTGTGAGCTCTGCACGTGTAGCACGTGGCCTGTAGATTTTCTTTTTGGGGGCGCGTTCAGGGGGGACGTGCCAAGGGATGGTGTATTGACAAAGATTTCCATTTGTGCCTGCAACTATTGATCATTTCTACTCTAGAGTTCAGGGATGCCAGATGGGGTTTACATAGTATCAACCACTTTTCTGTAGTACATAAGTTGCATTTTTTTGAAATGTTGTTGTATGGTGTTGCTCTTTTTGTAATTTTCCATGATATGTTGTAATTTATTTTCTTATCTTTAAGCTTCCAAATATATTTACTTAGTTCTGTTTGGTTTTTATGTTTTTCATTTTTAAAGGACTGTTTATGGTTTGCATATCTGGTTTTAAACTGGTTTGCCGTGATCCCTATGTATGTTTCTTTATCACTGTCTGTTGTTATCGTAGCTTGGTACACAGTGTTGCTGTAGAGACATTTGTTATTCAGAGGGCACTGGTCTTTTTTTGTGCAATTGCAAGATTTCTTTTCGTCACCCTCTTTGGTTGTGTTGTTTTTGGTTTTATTGGAAGAATCAATTATCATGTTGTCTCATATACAGAAAATACTTGGTAAACAGGTTGGCTTATACAGAGATGACGGCCTCGCCACATTAAACAATAAACCAAGAATCATTGAAAACAAGAAAAAAGAACTTTGTAAACTCTTTCAAAGCTACAACCTAAAAAGTCACAGTAGAAGCCAACAAAAAAATAGTAAATTATTTAGACATAACATTAGACCTTAAGGACCACACATATAAACCATACAAAAAACCAAATGACACGCCTGTCTATGTACACATTAAGAGCAACCATCCACCCTCCATTTTGAAAACCATACCTAATGGTATAAACAAAAGATTATCCAAACTGTCATGCAATGAGAAAGAATTTAACAGTGCAGCAGCCGAATACCAAGAGGCGCTGAAGAAAAGTGGCTACAACTACAAATTGCAATATAACCCAGATAACAACATGAACAGTAATAAGAAAAACAGGAAAAGAAAAATTATATGGTATAACCCTCCTATGATGGAAGAACAAAAACCAACGTAGGAAAAGAATTCCTCAAAATCCTTAAAACATCATTCCCAAAAGAACATGTACTATCTAAAATATTCAATAAAAACACTGTCAAGCTGTCGTACTCGTGTATGCCCAACCTTAGAAACATAATTGATTCTTCCAATAAAACCAAAAACAACACAACCAAAGAGGGTGACGAAAAGAAATCTTGCAATTGCACAAAAAAAGACCAGTGCCCTCTGAATAACAAATGTCTCTACAGCAACATTGTGTACCAAGCTACGATAACAACAGACAGTGATAAAGAAACATACATAGGGATCACGGCAAACCAGTTTAAAACCAGATATGCAAACCATAAACAGTCCTTTAAAAATGAAAAATATAAAAATCAAACAGAACTAAGTAAATATATTTGGAAGCTTAAGATAAGAAAATAAATTACAACATATCATGGAAAATTATAAAAAGAGCAACACCATACAACAACATTTAAAAAAATGCAACTTATGTACTACAGAAAAGTGGTTGATACTATGTAAACCCCATCTGGCATCCCTGAACTCTAGAGTAGAAATGATCAATAGTTGCAGGCACAAATGGAAATCTTTGTCAATACACCATCCCTTGGCACGTCCCCCCTGAACGCGCCCCAAAAAAGAAAATCTACAGGCCACGTGCTACACGTGCAGAGCTCACACACCCACACATTATAACATTGGTGGAGGGCCCAGATTACGCATTCCCTGAAGAGAGCTCCCGCTCCAAACAGATCTGTAGGGTGGTTTTTATACTTCCATATTTTAAATCTTTTAAACTGTATATTATATATATATATATATAGGTCAGTGTGGTTAAAAAGCCTAGAGTAATTTTACAAGTGCTCAACCCCTTGGGGAGCAACATTAGATAAGACAAGTATTAAAAGAGGTATTAAAATATCTACAAATTTGTTTCTAGCGCTTGGTTATCGTCGATAACCAAGCACTAGAAACAAATTTGTAGATATTTTAATACCTCTTTTAATACTTGTCTTATCTCTCTCTCTCTCTCTCTCTCTCTCTCTCCTCTCTCTCTCTCTCTCTCTCTCTCTCTCTCTCTCTCCCTCCCCCCCTCTCTCTCTCTTTCTCATGCATGAGGGCACGTAGAGAAAGAGAGAGAGAGAGAGAGAGAGGAGAGAAAGAGAGAGGTGATTTATTATTAAAAATCATTAAGATAAGACATATTCCAGACATTTCTATTCCTCACTGCTCCAGGACATGCACACATAACACACACACACTCCAGCATCTATACTTTCCCGCTTGCTCACAGACATACACACACGCGCGCATGCTTATTATATCACAGGTGATCCACCATCTCTGCTTCTTACATGCTGCGTTTGTTTAAAAACGCAATGGATTTGAACACAAAGCTCTTTTTTGTGCGCGTCAGCTTAGCTCTGGGGACACAAAATCGTCTGCCTGATGGAAGGAGCTCATACTGTCGCGCAAGCGTGTGCCCACTGTCACCAACAATCACACGAGCCTCGGTCACCGCACGCCTTTCGTACAACTCACTCATACTCTCCTGTCTCTCACCAACAATCTTACCACAGATGTTCACAATGCTATCCAAGAGTTTGCTGTTTTTCAAACTAAGATTTCCATACCAGCAAATGCATGAAAAAGTCAAGACAGACTCAATAAAACTCCTGTAAAATGTTTTTTAAGTATTTTTGGCTGGACTTGCAGATTCCTCAATTTGAGTAGGAAATACATTCTGGTTTGACATTTTTTGTATGTGGACCTGGTGTGTGTATTGAAAGTGAGCTTATTGTCTAACGTTGTGCCCAGATATTTGTATTCCTCTACCCGTTCCACTTTTTCTCCATCAGTATAAAGATCCGGCATGTAATTTTTCGCTTTCCTAAAATCTGTGATCATCTCCTTTGTTTTTTTCACGTTAAGCTCAAGATAATTTTCTTTACACCAGGTGCTGAAATGCTCAACTTCATCAAAATATGTTATATCAGAATTGGAGAGGTCTTCAAGGGCTATATCATCTGAATATTTTATAACTGGTGTTTCTCCTGTACCAATGCAGTCGTTGGTGTACAGAGTAAAGAGGACAGGAGAAAGAACGGTACCTTGAGGGGAACCTGTGGAACAAAAGAGGACAGATGACATGACAGATTGATAGTGCACTGACTGGGATCTGGAGATGAGGAAATCTGTGATCCACAGGATAAGCCTGGGTCTGACATTTAAGGATAAAAGTTTGTGCGCTAAAAGGTGAGGTTGGATGGTGTTAAAAGCTGATGAAAAATCAATAAAAAGAATACGAACAAAAGAATCTTGTTTTCTCCAGGTGAGTGTAAGCGTTGTGTAAAAGTGTGAGAGTGGCATCCTCTGTGCATCTGTTGCATTTGTATGCAAACTGATAAGGATCTTGATGACTGACTGTATCAGTGAGGAGGTGACTGAGTATTGCTCTTTCGAAACACTTCATCACAATGGATGTTAGAGCGACTGGACGGTAGTCAGTGAGGGAAGATGGTTTAGACTTTTTTGGTATAGGACAGATCACTGAGGCTTTCCAGAGAGAGGGGACAGTTGAAGTTTTAATAGACCAATTGAACAGTCTAGTGAAGACATGACAGAGTTGAGATCCACAGTTCTTGAGTAATACACTACTAATATTGTCTGGTCCAGGCGCCTTTCGGATATTTAATTAATGATCTCATCTTCTATCTTTGCTTTGATTTCCTCTTTTATCAGTCCCAATGCATCAGTGAAATCATGAGCATCAAAACGACAGTAAAATTCGTTGAGTTCATTAGAGAACTGTTGTTGTTGTTCTTTTGATAAGGCACAATAATGATGGGATTTAGTTTGACCAGTTAACTTTTTTAGACCTTGCCATGCGTTTCGCATATTACCGCACTGAAACTGCAATTCAGCCTTCTCCACATTACCTTACCTTTCCACCATTCCACATTACCTTACCTTTCCACCATTTTCAGTTTTACAATGAAACCCTGGTGATCAACGACGAGTGCGAAACGCTGGAAGCTCTGGCCTTCCTGGAGCGGCAGTTGAGGGAGTACGACCCTCTGGGGAAACGCACCACCGACATGGACTGCTTCCTGCAAGAACTCTTTGACAGTAAGGACACTGGAACAGACTGCAGTGGTACCGAAAATGAGGCAAAATGCAAGTGAACACACAAAGACACTGAATAAAGTAACACCAAGTTGATAAACACCGTGAAGCAGATGTAAAGCTTTGACAAAAATGTCATCTACAGGTTACATACAATGTACGTAGTGAACACACAAAAATGGTGAATAAAGTAGCGCCAAGTGTATGCCACACCATGAAGCAGACGTAAAGTTTTAGACAAAAATGCTATTTACAGGTTGCATACAACAGACGTATGCATGAAACAACACTCCCCAGACAGCAGTGAGCAGTTGTGTGTGTTGTTTGAAATGTCTGACTAAGTCATTTGTCGAAAATCGACTAGTCTGCTTTGTGTTATTGAACTGGCAAGATGTAGCTTCTTGTTTCGTTCGTTCATTTGTATTTTGCTTTCTGTAACAGTCTGTCCACCATGGCTCTTTTTCCCCGATGTCTCTTAGTTATAGAGCAAAGTGTGCCTCTGGTGTTAGGTGTGATTCATATTTGAAACAAGTAAATGTGTGTGTGTGTGTGTGTGTGTGTGTGTGTGTGTGTGTGTGTGTGTGTGTGTTAGTTTGAAATGTAACATCTATCTACTCTAGGTGATATTAGACGAGAGAAAAAAAGAAACAAAAGAAACACCCCAACAACCCCAAAACAAACAAACAAACAAACAATCCAAACCCTAATGATAAAACTAGAAAACTGCAAATGGTTTTGATGTGGGAAGGTCGGGGACGGATGAAGATGGTCCTTTCATATTTTTTATGTAGATTTAGCAGTGTGTGTGTGCATGTGTGTGTGTGTGTGTGTGTGTGTGTGTGTGTGTGTGGTGTGTGCATGTGTGTGTGTGTGTGTGTGTGTGTGTGTGTGTGTGTGTGTGTTTGAGTGAGTGTGTGTGTGTGTGTGTGCATGTGTGTCTGTGCATGTGTGCATGCATGTGTGTGTGTGTGTGTGTGTGTGTGTGTGTGTGTGTGTGTGTGTGTGTGTGTTATATAAGGTAGTCTTAACTCCAATACCATGTCATGTGATTCAGCGCCAACAGTGACCAGGCTTTAACTACCATGTCCATGTCTGTGTGAGTTGGTTGATTCATCAATTGATGTTCTTGTTGACATGTCCGTTGTCTGTCCTTCATGCACTGAGTGACCAGGTGTGTCCTTTGTGTGTCCTTCATGCACTGACTGACCAGGTGTGTCCATTGTGTGTCCATGCACTGAGTGACCAGGTGTGTCCATTGTGTGTCCTTCATGCACTGAGTGACCAGGTGTGTCCCTTGTGTGTCCTTCATGCACTGAGTGACCAGGTGTGTCCCTTGTGTGTCCTTCATGCACTGAGTGACCAGGTGTGTCCATTGTGTGTCCTTCATGCACTGAGTGACCAGGTGTGTCCCTTGTGTGTCCTTCATGCACTGAGTGACCAGGTGTGTCCATTGTGTGTCCTTTATGCACTGAGTGACCAGGTGTGTCCATTGTGTGTCCTTCATGCACTGAGTGACCAGGTGTGTCCCTTGTGTGTCCTTCATGCACTGACTGACCAGGTGTGTCCATTGTGTGTCCTTCATGCACTGACTGACCAGGTGTGTCCCTTGTGTGTCCTTCATGCACTGACTGACCAGGTGTGTCCCTTGTGTGTCCTTCATGCACTGATGACCAGGTGTGTCCCTTGTGTGTCCTTCATGCACTGACTGACCAGGTGTGTCCCTTGTGTGTCCTTCATGCACTGAGTGACCAGGTGTGTCCCTTGTGTGTCCTTCATGCACTGAGTGACCAGGTGTGTCCCTTGTGTGTCCTTCATGCACTGACTGACCAGGTGTGTCCATTGTGTGTCCTTCATGCACTGAGTGACCAGGTGTGTCCATTGTGTGTCCTTCATGCACTGAGTGACCAGGTGTGTCCATTGTGTGTCCTTATGCACTGAGTGACCAGGTGTGTCCTATTGTGTGTCCTTCATGCACTGAGTGACCAGGTGTGTTATTGTGTGTTCCATGCACTGAGTGACCAGGTGTGTCCATTGTGTGTCCTTCATGCACTGAGTGACCAGGTGTTCCCTTGTGTGTCCTTCATGCACTGACTGACCAGGTGTGTCCCTTGTGTGTCCTTATGCACTGAGTGACCAGGTGTGTCCATTGTGTGTCCTTCATGCACTGAGTGACCAGGTGTGTCCTTTGTGTGTCCTTCATGCACTGAGTGACCAGGTGTGTCCATTGTGTGTCCATGCACTGACTGACCAGGTGTCTATTGTGTGTCCTTTATGCACTGAGTGACCACGTGTGTCCATTGTGTGTCCTTCATGCACTGAGTGACCGGGTGTGTCCTTTGTGTGTCCTTCATGCACTGAGTGACCAGGTGTGTCTATTGTGTGTCCTTCATGCACTGAGTGACCAGATGTGTTTCAGAGAACCTGCCCTACCTGTCTTCGCTCAGCCAGCAGCAGAGGGACACCAACCCCAAGCTGATCATCCTGGAGGACGAGATGCTGAAGGTACCGGACACCACACTGTGGACACTGGGGATGGGATGGGGAAGGGAGTGTGTTGTGGAGGTGCCTGTTGGCACCCTTTGTGGGTATGGTGGAGTGGGGTTGGTGGGGAACGGGTGAGGTACCTGTTGGCACCCTTTGTGGGTATGGTGGAGTGGGGTTGGTGGGGAACGGGTGAGGTACCTGTTGGCACCCTTTGTGGGTATGGTGGAGTGGGGTTGGTGGGGAAGGGGTGAGGTACCTGTTGGCACCTTTTGTGGGTATGGTGGAGTGGGGTTGGTGAGGAAGGGGTGAGGTACCTGTTGGTACCCTTTGTGGGTATGGTGGAGTGGGGTTGGTGAGGAAGGGGTGAGGTACCTGTTGGCACCCTTTGTGGGTATGGTGGGGTGGGGGTGGTGGGGAAGGGTGGGGAAGGGGTGAGGTACCTGTTGGCACCCTTTGAAGGCAGGGTGGGGTTGGGCTCTGGAAGCTCTCATTACCATCACATGGAGGGAGGGTTGGGGTGATGGGGCATTCTGGAGATAACTGTCGTCATCCTTTGGAGGTGGGGATAGGTGGGGTGAGTTGAGAGTTAGGGTGGGGTGGGGGGTGGGGTGTTCTGGTGTACCTGAAAGCATCCTTTTGGGGGTAGGGGTGGTATGGGGATGAGGTGAGGTTGGGTGGGGTGGGGAGGGGGTGTTTTGTGGAGGTACCTGTTGGCATCCTTTGGGGCTGGGGTGGGGGGTGTTGTGGAGGTACCTTTTAGCACCCTGTGGGGTAGGGATGGGGTGGGGTGGGGTGGGGGTGGGTTGTGGAGGTATCTGTTTGCACCCTTTGAACGCAGGGTGGGGTTGGGCTCTGGAAGTTCTTATCACGATCACATGGAGGGAGGGTTGTGGTGGTGGGGCATTCTTGAGGAACCAGTCATCATCCTTTGGAGGTGGGGATAGATGGGGTGAGTTGTGGGTGTTCTGGAGGTACCTGTCTCCTTCAAAGGCGGGAATAGATGGGGTGAGTTGTGGGTGTTCCGGAGGTACCTGTCTCCTTTAAAGGTGGGGATAGATGGGGTGAGTTGTGGGTGTTCTGGAGGTACCTGTCTCCTTTAAAGGAGGGGATAGATGGGGTGAGTTGTGGGTGTTCTGGAGGTACCTGTCTCCTTCAAAGGTGGGGATAGATGGGGTGAGTTGTGGGTGTTTCGGAGATACCTGTCTCCTTCAAAGGCAGGGATAGATGGGGTGAGTTGTGGGTGTTCCTGAGGTACCTGTCTCCTTTAAAGGTGGGGATAGATGGGGTTAGTTGTGGCTGTTCTGGAGGTACCTGTCTCCTTCAAAGGCGGGGATAGATGGGGTGAGTTGTGGGTGTTCTGGAGGTACCTGTCTCCTTTAAAGGTGGGAATAGATGGGGTGAGTTGTGGGTGTTCTGGAGGTACCTGTCCCTTTTGGAGGCGGGGATAGATGGGGTGAGTTGTGGGTGTTCTGGAGGTACCTGTCTCCTTTAAAGGTGGGGATAGATGGGGTGAGTTGTGGGTGTTCTGGAGGTACCTGTCCCTTTTGGAGGTGGGGATAGATGGGGTGAGTTGTGGGTGTTCCTGAGGTACCTTTCTCCTTTAAAGGTGGGGATAGATGGGGTGAGTTGTGGGTGTTCCGGAGGTACCTTTCTCCTTTAAAGGTGTGGATAGATGGGGTGAGTTGTGGGTGTTCCGGAGGTACCTTTCTCCTTTAAAGGTGTGGATAGATGGGGTGAGTTGTGGGTGTTCTGGAGGTACCTGTCTCCTTTAAAGGCGGGGATAGATGGTGTGAGTTGTGGCTGTTCTGGAGGACCTGTCTCCTTGAAAGGCGGGGATGAATGGGGTGAGTTGTGGGTGTTCTGGAGGTACCTGTCTCCTTCAAAGGCAGGGATAGATTGGGCGAGCTGTGGGTGTTCTGGAGGTACCTGTCTCCTTCAAAGGCGGGGATGAATTGGGTTAGTTGTGGGTGTTCTGGAAGGATGTACCTGTCTCCTTTAAAGGCAGGGATAGATGGGGTGAATTGTGGGTGTTCTGGAGGTACCTGTCTCCTTTTGGAGGCGGGGATAGATAGGGTGAGTTGTGGGTGTTCTGGAGGTACCTGTCTCTTTTTGGAGGTGGGGACAGATGGGGTGAGTTGTGGGTGTTCCGGAGGTACCTGTCTCCTTTTGGAGTTTGGATAGGAGGGGTGAGTTGTGGGTGTTCTGGAGGTACTTGTCTCTTTTGGAGGTGGGGATAGATGGGGCGAGGGGTGAGTTGTGGGTGTTCTGGAGGTGCTTGTCTCTTTTGGAGGTGGGGATAGATGGGGCGAGGGGTGAGTTGTGGGTGTTCTGGAGGTACCTGTCTCCTTTTGGAGGCAGGGATAGATGGGGTGAGGGGTGAGTTTAGGGTGTTCTGGAGGTACCCATCTCCTTTGGTGTCGGGGATAGATGGGGTGAATTTAGGGTGTTCTGGAGGTACCCATCTCCTTTGGTGTCGGGGATAGATAGGGTGAGTTGTGGGTGTTCTGGAGGTACCTGTCCCTTTTGGGGGCGGGGATAGATGGGGTGAGGGGTGAGTTGTGGGTGTTTTGGAGGTGCCTGTCAGCAATCTATGGAGGTGGGATTGGGTTGGGAAAAGAAGTGTTCTGAAGGTATGTGTTGGCTGCCTTTGTGCGGGGGAGGGGAGTGGAGATGGGTCTGGCTGGATCAATGAGTTCTGGGGGTACTGGTTGACATCCTTTGGAGGCAGGGATGAAGTGGGGTGGAGTGAAGGGGTGTTCTGGAGAGACCTTTCAGCACCATCTGGAGGTGGGGATAGGGATCGGAGGTGTTTACCGAAGTTACACATGTAGGCACACAATTGTGTATGCAATTTTTGTATATTTGAATATGTGTGTAACCACAAAAGAGAGTGTATAACTGCATATGTGTATGTGTGTGTGTGTGTGTGTGAGTGTGTTTTAGATATGTATGTGCATGTTTATGAGTGTGAATGTATGCTAGACAACTGTTTGCGTTAACCATAATTTCTGGAAAGGAGAGAAGAAAAGGAGAGAGGTGATTTCTTGCCGAAAGACTTGCCTTAGTGGGGCTTCTTCTCTGAAGACCTGCTGTCAAGCTGTCTGTTGGGTTTCTGTCTACTTGCACATGGCTGGACCGTTGACTTCCAGCATTGGTCTAGAGGACGTCCAGGAAAAACTTGGTGACAAAGGGAAAGACCAATCTTACAGGCTGTGTGGGCTGGCTTCCCATGTTGCCCTTCTCCAAATTTTCCACTAGTGCAAAAAACGAAAGATGCTGCTAATATTCACCCAGAGGGGGAGAGATCCAATTTCAGACACCCGTTCTCAGTTTCATAAAGGTCCGTGAACAGGCCACTGTTGATTTGGAAGTTATTACGACAAGCATTAAGGACAACAGCGTTGCGTTACAGTGCACATTGTATGAAATGTCTGTGTGTACATATCACATGCATGCAAGATCCACCTGTGTGTCTTTTTTCTGATCAGACGTTAATTGTGCGTTTGCAGGTGTGCATGCTTTGCTTTGTCACTGCCAAGATGTTGGGCAGCAAGCAGGAAGAAAGTGTGACCAGCGGTCAGTGTATTTGTGTGGCAGGTGTTCCGAGAGGAGCCGGACTCTCGGGCCATCGTGTTTGTGAAGACCCGGGACCTGGCCTCTGCGTTGCTGAAGTGGATGCTGAGACGGCCTGATCTGAAGGCCCTGAAGCCAGGACGCATGGTGGGCGCCGGTCCCTCCACCGACAGAGGGGGTGCGTGTGTCCACTTTCCCCATGCCATGGCCACAAACACATATAAAGACATTTTTGAAAGAATTATTGTTAAGTCTGCCAGGGAACAGGGTCAGACAAATTACCAGACAAAACATGAAGCGTTTCGACCTCTTAGCTCTTCTTCAGGCAAGAAATTAAAATGACAATGGAAAGAAAGAACGAGCAAGATGGGCTTTGAATCAAGAAGATAAGTGATTGCTCGTTTTTCGCTTTCATTGTCCTGAATGTTGTTTATCTTGCCTGAAGAAGACCTAAGAGTTGAAACGTGCTGTGTTTTGTTTTGTGATTTGTTTGTCCCTGTTGTTCGGCAGATTTACTTATAATTCCTTTCAAAGTTGTTTCAGTTTCCACTTGCATTCACCTCACTTTGATACTAATATATGTAAAGACAGTTATACTCCTAAAGATCGCTCAAGGTGTTTGCAAATACATGTTAAGCATCTCCTCGACTCTGCCAGTCTTGTTCTCCATGGCGGCCTGTCCTCTACTTCTAACAGGAGTTCTGGCAGCCTGAGGTTGGTCCATACCATCATGTTCTCTGACCAGCTCTTTCTCTGCCTGCCTGCGTGTTAGGCATCACTGAATCAGAGAGAATCTGTGTGGATATGTTGTATTCTAGTAGGTAGTGTAATCACCAAAGAGCAACAGTTTGTTCAACACAGCTTGCCCCAGATAACTAATTTTTTTGACATGGACTCTGATGTAGTAAGAGTTTTTCTCTGGAGGGAGGAGGTGTGGGAAGGCGGGAGGTGGGGGGGGGGGGGAGGACTACCATGTCCGTCCAGCAACTGTTTCCATGACGCTGCCTTGACCACAGTCTGTGACAGTGTTGGCAAATCCCTATCTGCAGTCTTCTTAGCAAATGGCCAATGACAGAACACAAAATAGCAGCCATGTTGAGAGGAGTCAGTCAACAGAGAGAATGACTCTGCCATTGTGCGTTTGATTGAAATACTTCCAGGAAAGTTGCTGGGTGTTTTATTATGCAAAACTACAAGAAAGCTGGGGCTGCGTTGTGTCTTCATGTTTTTGACAGGTGGACAACACCACACTTTCCTCGTCTAGGACTAAAAGATTGTATGTGCCATAATTGAAAGTTTGTGTTAATACAATTGCATTAATCAGCTAATGTGAACTGTTTCCCTATGTATACCAGCAAAACCAAACATACAATGTGCATATGTAGATACATGATTGCACAACCATTGCCTACATATCAGCTTGCTTATCTTTTTATTTCTTTATTAAACTTTTAACCAACTTTGATAATCCGTATTTTTTAGATAGACAAATACAATGTGTACTACCTAAAATTAGTTGCAGACGATGAAAGAGTTGCCTGTGTTTGCTGTGCATTGATACTGTGGAATCCTGTATTGAGGGGTGCATAGAGAGCAGAGCAGAACTTTGGAGCTTGAAGGCAGGAGGTATGTAGGGAAAATGATAGAGAAAAAAAGTGTTCTTCAGGGAAACCAAATGAGGTAGAGTAAACCAGGTGTGTTGTGTTCTCAAGATAGGCGCTAACTGGACTAGCGGGATGCTATTTGACAGGCATGACCAAGACGCAGCAGGTGGACGTTATGGAGTTCTTCAGGTCGGGCGACCACAAGATCATGATTGCCACCTCCGTGGCCGAGGAGGGTCTGGACATCCGCAAGTGTAATCTGGTCATTCGCTACAACCACGTCACCAATGAGATTGCCATGGTGCAGGCACGAGGTAAGGTGTACCCTGGGTAGCTCAGGTAGGGCTGGAAACCTGAACACTCACTGTGATGAACAAAGGGCTTAGGACACAGTATACTGAAGGACTGTGTGTGTCCATTCAGCATAACACACATGGGTTTAGGACACAGTATACTGAAGGACTGTGTGTGTCCATTCAGCATAACACACATGGGTTTAGGACACAGTATACTGAAGGACTGTGTGTGTCCATTCAGCATAACACACATGGGTTTAGGACACAGTATACTGAAGGACTGTTGTGTCCATTCAGCATAACACACATGGGTTTAGGACTCTGTGTGTCCATTCAGCATAACACACATGGGTTTAGGACACAGTATGCTGAAGGACTCTATGTGTCCATTCAGCATAACACACATGGATTTAGGACACAGTATACTGAAGGACTCTGTCCATTCAGCATAACACACATGGGTTTAGGACTCTGTGTGTCCATTCAGCATAACACACATAGGTTTAGGACACAGTATACTGAAGGACTGTGTGTCCATTCAGCATCACGCACATGGGTTTCGGACTGTGTGTGTCCATTCATCATAACACACATGGGTTTAGGACACAGTATACTGAAGGACTCTGTGTGTCCATTCAGCATAACACACATGGGTTTAGGACTCTGTGTGTCCATTCAGCATAACACACATGGATTTAGGACACAGTATACTGAAGGACTCTGTGTGTCCATTCAGCATAACATACATGGGTTTAGGACTCTGTGTGTCCATTCAGCATAACACACATGGGTTTAGGACACAGTATGCTGAAGGACTGTGTGTGTCCATTCAGCATAACATACATGGGTTTAGGACTCTGTGTGTCCATTCAGCATAACACACATAGGTTTAGGACACAGTATGCTGAAGGACTCTATGTGTCCATTCAGAATAACAAACAAGGGTTTAGGACTCTGTGTGTGTCCATTCAGAAAAACTAACAAGTTTTAGGACTCTGTGTATTGAGGATTCTGTGTGTCCATTTAGAATAATAATAAACGAGGATTTAGAACACAGTGTGTTGAGGACTCTGTCCATTTAGAATAACAAATAAGGATTTAGGACACAATGTATTGAGGACTTCAAGTGTCCATTTAGAACAACAAATGAGGATTTAGGACACAATCCATTGAGGACCTCGTGTGTCCATTTAGAATTACAAATGAGGATTTAGAACACAGTGTATTGAGGACTCGTGTGTCCATATAGAATAACAAACGGGGATTTAGAATACAGTGTACTGTAGACTGGTAAATTGCGTATTTTCAGCACAATTGCCTTCTTCAAGTGGAGGGATAAAGACATCAAACACCTTAAGCAGGAAAATGTCAGTGATAAACCCTTGGGATGTCCACATCACGTGATGAGATAGTGTTACCCAGCTCCGCTTGCTTAGCTCAGGTGGACTTATGATGACCAGACCCACCTTGCCACAAATTTGTGTATTTCAAAGGGAGGTAAACTGAGAAATCCTCCTTCATGCCATTCTCACATGATGACCTCATTTGCGATGTCCTCTCCACGTGTATCGGCACGCTCATGGGGATTGTGGTTGGACGGATGTGGTGGGGTTCTGTGACAGAGCGATTCTTGTTGTCAGTTGGGGAATTAGTAGGAGGAGTCCTGCATACGTTGGATCAGAACAGGCTCTACTGGACACCAGCAAAGTGACGTGGCAGCCCTGCAGCGTCTCCTCTGGTGGGTTTCCTCATAGCGACATGACATGGGCTGCTCCCTGTGGGTAAGCTGGGATGTGGTTGTCAATGGGGAGCTGGAAAGAGCAGAGTTGGGATAATGCCATTGAAGTGGAACAAAAAAGGATGAAAAAAAAAAAAAACTTGAAAAATAGTTCAGGCCAAAAAAAAAATCAGTGGGAAAGAAGGAAAACTGGTAGCAGTATAGACTGAGTAAACTGATGAAATACTAGATTTTAGTATTCATTGAAACTGCTTCAAAACGGAAATGGAATATACCTGTTTTTTCCCCAAATACAGCTGGATATGTGAGAAAGTACACCGTGGACATTTTTAGGGTAGGCATGTGTGGAAGTGGTTGCTACATGTTCCCTCTTTCAGATCACTTTGCAGCTAGCAGATGAACAGATCAGATGAGAGCACTGTCCACAACTGTGACCTCTCCTTGACTGACCCTGAGACATTGTTCAAGTCATCAGAGCTTCATGCTGATTTGTCCCGTGACAAGACAGCAGGGAGGTCATGTCAAGGGTCAGAGTTGAAGCACTGTGCGGTGTCGGATGTGCAGGTCGGGCCAGGGCAGAGAACAGTCAGTTCATGACGCTGGCCAGCCAGAACCAGGGCGTGCAGGTCAAGGAGGAGGTCAACTTCATCCGGGAAATGATGATGCAAGAGGCCATCAAGAAACTCCAGTCCGAGATCAGCAGCAAGTAAGACTGACCTCCCCTGTTTGCCCACTGTCATGTGTTTTAGTCCTGGATGTGTCATGTCCACTGTCGTGTGTTAGTGTTGGATGTGTCATGTCCACTGTCATGTGTGTTAGTGTTGGATGTGTCATGTCCACTGTCGTGTGTTTTAGTCCTGGATGTGTCATGTCCACTGTCATGTGTGTTAGTGTTGGATGTGTCATGTGCACTGTCATGTGTTAGTGTTGTATGTGTCATGTGCACTGTCATGTGTTAGTGTTGGATGTGTCATGTGCACTGTCATGTGTTAGTGTTGTATGTGTCATGTGCACTGTCATGTGTTAGTGTTGGATGTGTCATGTCCACTGTCATGTGTTAGTGTTGGATGTGTCATGTCCACTGTCATGTGTGTTAGTGTTGGATGTGTCATGTCCACTGTCGTGTGTTTTAGTCCTGGATGTGTCGTGTCCACTGTCATGTGTGTTAGTGTTGGATGTGTCATGTGCACTGTCATGTGTTAGTGTTGTATGTGTCATGTGCACTGTCATGTGTTAGTGTTGGATGTGTCATGTCCACTGTCATGTGTTAGTGTTGGATGTGTCATGTCCACTGTCATGTGTTAGTGTTGTATGTGTCATGTCCACTGTCATGTGTTGGTGTTGGATGTGTCATGTCCACTGTCATGTGTGTTAATGTTGGATGTGTCATGTCCACTGTCATGTGTGTTAGTGTTGGATATGTCATGTCCACTGTCATGTGTTAGTGTTGGATGTGTCATGTCCACTGTCATGTGTTAGTGTTGGATGTGTCATGTCCACTGTCATTTGTGTTAGTGTTGGATGTTTCATGTCCACTGTCATGTGTTAGTGTTGGATGTGTCATGTCCACTGTCATGTGTTAGTGTTGGATGTGTCATGTCCACTGTCATGTGTTATGTTGGATGTGTCATGTCCACTGTCATGTGTGTTTGTGTTGGATGTGTCATGTCCACTGTCATGTGTGTTAGTGTTGGATGTGTCATGTCCACTGTCATGTATGTTAGTGTTGGATGTGTTATGTCCACTGTCATGTGTTAGTGTTGGATGTGTCATGTCCACTGTCATGTGTGTTAGTGTTGGATGTATCATGTCCACTGTCATGTGTTAGTGTTGGATGTGTCATGTCCACTGTCATGTATGTTAGTGTTGGATGTATCATGTCCACTGTCATGTGTTAGTGTTGGATGTGTCATGTCCACTGTCATGTATGTTAGTGTTGGATGTATCATGTCCACTGTCATGTGTTAGTGTTGGATGTGTCATGTCCACTGTCGTGTGTGCTGGATGTGTCATGTCCACTGTCGTGTGTGTTAGTGTTGTTTTTTTAATGTCTGATATTCAGCTAACTCAGTTCAGCCAATGTTCATTAACATGTGTTGAAGTGAAGTATTTGTTTTTCTCTCATATTGTCTCTCCTCTATCATCTGACACAAAGAGCAGCAAAGTATCATATTGTCTCTCCTCTATTATCTGACACAAAGAGCAGCAAAGTACAAAGTGAGTGCTGTACACATTAATATCCAGGGCATATACATTTCTAGCATTACAGGCCTTGCCTTCGACTCTTCACAGGAACATTATAAACACCAAATCGAACTGTGCCGATGAGCATGTAGTAAAACGATGTAATTCTATGCTGAGTATGACTTGACCAACTTTGTTATTCCACCAAAGGACTGGACTGATAGCTTTGAAGTGGACCAGGAGAACCTCTAGGTATTCTGAATCCCAGTCATGCTGTAATGCAGTATTTTGAAAGGGAAAGGAGATGGTGCCCAGACATTTGTATTGTGCAGCGTGAAGTCAACTGTGTGCAGACCTGCTAGGTTCCGGAGTGAGCTGGATCAAATCCAGCGAGAGGAGAAGTCCAAGCGGGATGCGGAGCTGGCGGCACGAAGCGGCAGACAGCTGCACCAAGGGGAAGTGGTTTTCCGATGTCGCAAATGTAACGCCTACGCCTTCGTGTCGTCGGACGTGAGGAGGATCGACGGTATCCATCATGTCGTCGTGGACCTGGAGTACCGTGACCGCAACATCGAGCGAATCTACCCCCCTAAAGAGTATGGTGAGTGGAGATTGTTGACACCTGAAAGAGCTTGGTGAGTCCAGCAGATTTGTATTCCCCTTGAAGAGTTCACTAAGTCTAGCAGAGTGTATTCCCCTTAAAGAGTTTACCGAGTCTAGCTGAGTGTATTCCCCTTAAAGAGTTTAATGAGTCTAGTGGAGTGTATTCCCCTTAAAGAGTTTACAGAGTTTAGTGGAGTATATTCCCCTTGAAGAGTTTACTAAGTCTAGCAGAGTGTATTCCCCTTAAAGAGTTTACTGAGTTTAGCGGAGTGTAATGCCCTTAAAGATTTAATGAGTCTAGCAGAGTGTATTCCCCTTAAAGAGTTTACCGAGTCTAGCGGAGTGTATACCCCTTAAAGGTTTATCCCCTTCAGTAGGTTGATCAGTATGACAGATTATGTCCCTTTCAGTAGGTTGATCAGTATGACAGATTATGTCCCCTTCAGTAGATTAATCAGTATGACAGATTATGTCCCCTTCAGTAGATTGATGAGTATGACAGATTATGTCCCCTTCAGTAGATTGATGAGTATGACAGATTATGTCCCCTTCAGTAGATTGATGAGTATGACAGATTATGTCCCCCTTCAGTAGATTGATGAGTATGACAGATTATGTCCCCTTCAGTAGATTGATGAGTAGGACCGATTATGTCCCCTTCAGTAGATTGATGAGTAAGACAGATTATGTGCACTTCAGTAGATTGATGAGTAGGACCGATTATGTCCCCCTTCAGTAGATTGATGAGTATGACAGATTATGTCCCCTTCAGTAGATTGATGAATATGACAGATTATGTCCCCTTCTGTAGATTGATGAATATGACAGATTATGTCCCCTTCAGTAGATTGATAAGTATGACAGATTATGGTCCCCCTTTCGTAGATTGATGAGTATGACAGATTATGTCCACTTCAGTAGATTCATCAGTATGACAGATTATGTCCCCTTCATTACATTGATGAGTATGACAGATTATGTCCCCTTCAGTAGATTGATGAGTATGACAGATTATGTCCCCTTCAGTAGATTGATGAGTATGACAGATTATGTACCCCTTCAGTAGATTGATGAGTATGACAGATTATGTGCCCTTCAGTAGATTGATGACTATGACAGATTATGTCCCCCTTCAGTAGATTGATGAGTATGACAGATTATGTCCCCTTCAGTAGATCGATCAGTATGACAGATTATGTCCCCTTCTGTAGATTGATCAGTATGACAGATTATGTCCCCCTTCAGTAGATTGATGAGTATGACAGATTATGTCCCCTTCAGTAGATTGATGAGTATGACAGATTATGTCCCCTTCAGTAGATTGATGAGTGTGACAGATTATGTTCCCTTCAGTAGATTGATGAGTATGACAGATTATGTCCCCTTCAGTAGATTGATGAGTATGACAGATTATGTCCCCTTCAGTAGATTGATGAGTATGACAGATTATGTGCCCTTCAGTAGATTGATGAATATGACAGATTATGTCCCCTTCAGTAGATTGATGAGTATGACAGATTATGTCCCCTTCAGTAGATTGATGAATATGACATTATGTACCCCTTCAGTAGATTGATGAGTATGACAGATTATGTCCCCTTCAGTAGATTGATAAGTATGACAGATTATGTCCACTTCAGTAGATTGATGAGTATGACAGATTATGTCCCCTTCAGTAGATTGATAAGTATGACAGATTATGTCCCCTTCAGTAGATTGATGAGTATGACAGATTATGTCCCCTTCAGTAGATTGATAAGTATGACAGATTATGTCCCCTTCAGTAGATTGATGAGTATGACAGATTATGTACCCCTTCAGTAGATTGATGAGTATGACAGATTATGTCCCCTTCAGTAGATCAATGAATATGACAGATTATGTCCTCTTCAGTAGATTGAGTCAAATGTTTCAGGCAATATCCAGGTGTGCTTTTTCAGCCAATCATCTCAACATGATGTGTTTCAGGCAATATCCAGGTGTGCTTTTTCAGCCAAACATCTCAACATGATGTGTTTCAGGCAATATCCAAGTGTGCTTTTTCAGCCAGTCATCTCAACATGATGTGTTTCGGGCAATATCCAGGTGTGCTTTTTCAGCCAATCATCTCAACATGATGTGTTTCAGGCAATATCCAGGGGTGCTTTTTCAGCCAATCATCTCAACATAATGTGTTTCAGGCAATATCCAGGTGTGCTTTTTCAGCCACTTATCTGGATATGATGTGTTCCAGACAATATCCAGGTGTGCATTCTCAGCCAATCGTCTTGTGATCATGTGTTTCAGGTAATATCCAGGTGTTTATTCTCAGCCAATCATCTAGAAGTGACGTGTTTCAGGCAACATCCAGGTGCGGGGCCGGGTGCTGTGCAAGGACTGTGGGGAGGACTGGGGCCCCATCCTGCTCTTCCAGAACTGCAAGTTCCCCGGCACCCGGCTGGAGGGTTTCCTGCTGACCGACGAGCACGGCCGCAAGGACGTCCCCAAGAGGTGGAAGCAGGTGCAGTTCACGGTCAGCGACCTGCAGCCCGAGGAGCTGACCAGCTACAGGCAGCGGGCCATCGCTGTGGACTACATTGACCTGGGAGACTAGCGCCCTCTGCTGGGGGATGGCCACGAAGTGGGGGTCTGCCTGTACAGTGAACGATTCAGTGTCTGGGGTGGCTTCATAGCAGAGATCTTTCTGACATGGGTTTCAGGACACAGATTCTTTCAGTCACCGACAGTCACTGAACCAGCTAGTTTTTGTCTGGATTTATTTTGTATCTTGTGAGATATGGTGTCTGCACCTTTTCTCCAGCAGGCCAGTGGCTGCTTCATTTTCTGTTAGTTTTAGTTTCAAAGCCAGGTGACTGAAGGCGGAAATTTAAGCAAATTTTGAAAAGAAAGGATGTTAGTTCGGCAAGACCGTCCAGACAAACTGTAATCTGTTGGTCTGGATTGCCTCAGTTTGTGTGGATTGTCTTGCGGAACTAATCACCTTTCTTTTAAAAATCTGTTAAAGTCAAATTTTGAAAAAAGTAATTTCAAGTAATTCCGCCCATCTTCATTGAAACTAGTTGCGGTCAGTTGTCAATGAGCGATACCTTTCACATGGTAAATCTCATCATGTACTGTACAGTGGAAACCCCCCCCCCCCCCCCCCCAAAAAAAAAAAAAAAAGATTAGGGAGTGATTTTCTTTGGAAAGAATGCTGTTTTTTCAGATTATCTGTCATCTCTAAAAGTAGGGGCAGGACGTGAGTTTTGGATTGCATCTTTTATTAAACATATTAGCCTATATCTAGAGTTAACATACCTATTTATATGCAGTGTCTGGTATCGGCCTATATCTAGAGTTAACATGCCTATTTATATGCAGTGTCTGGTGTGAAGGATGTCGGATTCTGTCTTTATACAGATTTCAGAATACTTGTGGAAAGTATTGAAGATGATGTGGCACGAAAGGATTTTTTAATTTGAGGTCGTGTCTCGTGTAAGCGTACGAGAGGATGTTGTGTAAAACCACTTTGATTGATCTTGTGATCTTTACTACTTCAATTCATGTCTTATGAAAGCTGCTTTATGTGATTTGTTTGTGTAAACCACTGTAAATGATGCCTTGATCTTTACCGCTTAAGCTGATTTCTTATGAAAGCTACTTTACGTGAGGTGTTGTGTAAAATCACTTTAATTGATCTTGTGAACTTTACTGCTTCAATTCATGTCTTATGAAAACTGTTTTATGTGACGAATTGTGTAAAGCTATTGTAAATGATGATTTGATCTTTACCGCTTCAATTCATGTCTTGTGAAAGCAGCTTTATGTGACATGTTGTGTAAAACTACTGTAAAAGATGCTTTGATCTTTATCACTTTGATTCAAGTGTGCTTCTTGTGATGAATTGTGTCAACCGTTTCAAACAATGTCCTGTATAAACCACTTCAGACAATGACTTCTGTGAAAACAACTGTGGTAAATTTGCTGGTGCACAGAGCCAGGTGAATAACTGTGCTTTGTATCAGGTGCTGCACCTCTTGACTTGGTGGGCAGCCTTGCAGCATGATGCACAGGAAATGTGGCAGTTCTGTGGTTGCAAGCTATTTCTTCCCATCCTTTTTTAATTCCCCTGTGTTATTGGTCTGATCACTGTTTGATTATCTGTTGGCCTGATTGCTTGACTTTCATTGAATGTTGACAGATGAATGTGAGGAATGATTTGATCATGTGAGGAATTTATTGTATGATGTATGCAGAAAGTGAATAAAAGGTTGAGTACAGAAACAGAATACTTGTTCCGGTTCGTTACACTTAAGTAATAAATCTCAGTTGGCTGATGATTTTTTTGTTTGTTCTTGAGTTCAAAGTCCAACAATAGACTAGCATTTCTGGCACTGATACTCCCAAGAAAATTGGTCAGCCAGTGGTGTTTGTGTGATGGTGGGGGCAGTGTGTATTCTCTACACAATACTAGTCGGCCAGTGGTGTTTGTGTGATGGTGGGGACAGTGTGTATTCTCCACACAATACTAGACAGCCAGTGGTGTTAGTGTGATGGTGGGGGCAGTGTGTATTCTCCACACAATACTAGTCAGCCAGTGGTGTTTGTGTGATGGTGGGGGTAGTGTGTATTCCACACAATACTAGCCAGCCAATGGTGTTTGTGTGATGGTAGGGTAGTGTGTATTCTCCACACAATACTAGCCAGCCAGTGGTGTTTGTGTGATGTTGGGGGTAGTGTGTATTCCACACAATACTAGCCAGCCAGTGATGTTTTGTGTGATGGTGGGGGAAGTGTGTATTCTGCACAATACTAGTCAGCCAGTGGTGTTTGTGTGATGGTGGGGGGAGTGTGTATTCCACACAATACTAGCCAGCCAGTGGTGTTTGTGTGATGGTGGGGGGAGTGTGTATTTCACACAATACTAGTCAGCCAGTGGTGTTTGTGTGATGGTGGGGACAGTGTGTATTCTCCACACAATACTAGTCAGCCAGTGGTGTTTGTGTGATGGTGGGGACAATGTGTATTCTCCACACAATATTAGCCAGCCAGTGGTGTTTGTGTGATGGTGGGGGAAGTGTGTATTCTCTACACAATACTAGCC
Organism: Conus canariensis; assembly: GCA_033310375.1. Taxonomy (NCBI): domain Eukaryota; kingdom Metazoa; phylum Mollusca; class Gastropoda; order Neogastropoda; family Conidae; genus Conus; species Conus canariensis. The sequence continues at coordinate 3,838,879 of CM065718.1, read as the reverse complement.
AGCCAGTGGTGTTTGTGTGATGGTGGGGGCAGTGTGTATTCTCCACACAATATTAGTCGGCCAGTGGTGTTTGTCTCATTATAAGGGGATGTTTTCCTCCACAAAGTTGGTGGAAATCTGTGTGACGGACACACACACACACACACACACACACACACACACACACACACACACACACACACACACACACACTGCACCTGCAGGAAATTAAGGACAAACAGAATGACCATGTGTCTTCTCAAATCGAGAAGAAAAAACAACAGAAGACAACAACATAGGGCATGGACAGAAAGGTCCAGTGATTTTCTTATCTAATGTGATTCAGTTTTTGGGAAAAAAAGAAACAACTCTCTCTCTCTCTCACTCTCTCTCTCATGCACACAGACACACACACACATACAAACACACACACACGCACATACACC
>CM065718.1:3808454-3830954 GCA_033310375.1 Conus canariensis | reverse complement strand
GTACCCTGGCTAAAATAGCCGGAATAGCTCAGTTGGTAGAGCGCCGGACTTGTGATCCTGGGGTCGCAGGTTCGAATCTCCGCCGGGCCGTTTCGGTACAGGGGGATTTTTCCCTCGGAGTTAACATTGGTTCTGACTCCATTTCCCATACAGTCCTTCGAATGAGACTATAAACCGAGGTTCCGTGTGTGAACGCACACATAACATCTTGCACACACGAAAAATCCCATCACCAACTTTCGGAAGAGAAGGCCAGTTTGGCCGTTGGTATGGATGACACGTTACACATAGTATGCACCCTGCGTGAGAAATGGAAAGAATGAAGGAAGTAAGGAAATTGAGTGAACGATGTTGGACGACATTGACTGGATGACACGGGAAACGACTGAATGAAGCGTCAGCTGGCAGCTCTTCAGTCGGCACTACCCAGGTAGGCAGCCCGTTGTGTAAACGAGTGTGGATTGTAAAGCGCTTAGAGCTTGGTCTCTAGCCGAGAATAGGCGCTATATAAGTATTCATTATTATTATTATTATTATTATTAAAAGACTCCAGGGATCATCCGAACACCCGAAGTACTTGAACACTATGGTACAAATGCATCAGCTAGGAACGAGAACATTACGTGTGGGACCGTTTTTGATTACCCCACCACGTGGGTAGCCACACTCCGACGTCAAGGGATTTGGGAGACTGATAATGTTATGATAGGAACTTGTCACAACTGAAGACAATCCCCGCATAACTATGCAGAGCATGACAACATTTTGATGTAGCCTTGGTGTTCTAACCTATGTCGATTGGTCCAACACAGTCGGACCCTGCCTGATGTAGTGAGAGTTCTTCCAACATTTTGATCTAGCCTTGGTGCTCTAGCCTAAGTCATAACAGACAAAAAACACACGGTGACAGATTTTAAAGCATTAAAAGCCTAAGGCGACATAAACGTTTAGCCGACTGTTTTTATTGCTTGGTGTCATTAAAACGATGAATTTTAATTCACTTTTATATACACAGGGATAAAATCATTCTCTACATCGTTCAGTTTTGTGTTAAAAAAGAAAATAAAATGGACTCTGATGCCTCGTGATCTAATGATTAAACAAATCATGAACAGTAACAGTGAAGATATATGCGTAAGATGCTAAATCTAAACTGCCAAACCGCGTACACACTTAAATTCTGGAATGCAATGCGCGTGGTAGACATTAAATCTAACATTTTCCTGGACAGAAGAATAGGTCTGCCATCTTTGCGATCAGTCTGTGTCGGAATTCACGACTAAAACCACCCATATTTACTACGACATGATTCTCGCTCTCGCAGCCATTCTGTCAGACTCTCATTCGTGTAATGTTGACACGTGACCAGTCAAATAAACATAAAAGATTCCCCTTTTAATTTACTACTAAATCTGTATATTACTTACATATAAAATTTGCTATGGCTTCACATCAAAAATTCTCTTTTCGCCACAAATTCCATGGTTCACATAGACCTGTAAAATAGCTTTCTTTCCTGGGTTTGGGCTTACAAACCACAAAAACTTTACGATCTCCGCGACTTCACATCAAATTCTGCGCGCGCGCGCGCGTTCGTACGTGCGTACGTGTGAGTGAGTGACTGTGTGTGTGTGTGTGTGTGTGTGTGTGTGTGTGTGTGTGCGCTCTCTCTCTCTCTCTCTCTCTCTCTCTCTCTCTCTCTCTCACACACACACACACACACACACATTGCCGATCAAATAGTTAAGAAAGACAGATCTGATATGAATGACTTAAAAATGCTGACAGATTTTTGTGAATCCAAAACTGTCAAATCTGTATGTATTATTCCACCAGTAACGATGTATGATGTTTATGTTCATCTTGTACATATGAAACAGACAGGTACTCGTGGCCTTGACGATCTGGATGGAAAAATCCTTAAACTAAGTGCTTCTCTCATTACTGACACATTGACCTATTTGTATAATCTTTGTATTGATAAAAGTTATTTTTCCTAAAATTCTCAAACAAGCCAAAGTAACACCACTTTTTAAATCCAGAGATAAAACTAATCCTTCAGATTATAGACCCATTTCACTTTTATCTCTTATCTCTAAACCACTAGAAAAGCATATCAATGAATACTCGTCTCATATTTTAAAACACGACATGCTGCATCCGAACCAGTCTGGATTTAGAGCCAACTACTCTTGCCACACAGCACTAACAAATCTCATGGATCAATGGCTAACAAATATAGATGATTTGAAATTCACTGGTGTTCTTTTTATTGACTTTGCAAAAGCATTTGATGTTATTGATCACAAATTACTTTTGAAAAACATTAGCTGTCTATAAAATTTCCAATCAAGTCCTTTCTTTAGTAAAATCGTTTCTTACTAATCGTCAACAACCTGTTTTGATAGGCAAGAAGCTGTCTGCTTTTGCACCACAAAACTTTGGTGTACCACAAGGTTCAGTTCTCGGTCCTTTTCTTTTTTCTTTTTTTTTTTACTCTATATTAATGACCTTCCCCTACATATCAAACGCTTTTGTGAACTCTTTGCAGATGTTACATCTATCCACTCTAACCATTCTGACCTAAATGAGCTATCAATGAAATTGCAAGAGAATGTTGATCAGTTGGTTAGCTGGTGTGAACTCAGTCACATGTCCCTTAATGAACAAAAAACAAAGTATATGGTCATAGCTTCACGTCAAAAAAGACAAAATTTAACTTCTGGTATGCCTTCTATATACATCAGCGACAAGCAGCTCGATGAAGTCAACACTCATAAAGTTTTAGGAGTCACCTTGGACAATAATCTCTCTTGGTCACCTCATATTATGGGTTTAAGCAAACGTGTATCTCAAAAGTTCTTTATCTTTCAAAAATAAAATAAAATCTAGATGTAAACGCGCGTACACATTTTTACCACGCATGTATCCAATCATCTATCGATTATACCTCAACTCTTTATGATTCTTGTGTTTATACACTAAAACCTTTACACAGGCTCCACAAGCGTGCTCTGAAAGCTATACTTATGAAATCGTCATCATTAACACCACAGGACTACATCAAATTAAATATTCTACCTTTAACATACAAACTCCAGTACAATAAAGCATTAAAGTATAGAATCATGAACGGTTTTGCACCTTCGTCATTAATTGCTAAATTTCCATTAAATCAGTCAAGATACACCAATAATATACTAATCCGAAAACCCAGAATTGATCTGTTCAAAACTAGCCTTGTTTATTCAGGTGGAACGCTGTGGAACTCTCTACCAATAAATATCAAACAAAAAAGTAGCGTTGATTCTTTTAAGGTAGCGTATAAAAATTCGTTATTTCAAGCAATAAGATAGTAGAAAGAAACTCGTGGAGAGCGTGGCAGCAGAGAGTCCTCAGAAGAGAAGCCCCCTTCAAGCAAGTGTTTCGGCCCTTATCTCCTGACACTCTAGGGGGGGTTGGGCCACACCCGGTTCATGACTCCGGATGTCCCTCTGCTGCCCCCCCCCCCCCCCCCCCCCCCTACTATGTCTGGTCTCATGCCACTCTTGCTGATGATCTCTGGGTGACTCTTCCATTCTGGGAGGTCTGCAGTGCACTCCCAGTCATCTGCCCCGTCCAGCAGACTCTGCCTGCATGTTCCGAGTGGCACTGTTGTTCTTGGCCATGATTTGCCGCCCCCTGCCGTGACGAATGTTGCGGGTGCTTTTGGAGTCTTGATTTTCCCTTTTGTGGTGTTGGTACTAGCCCAGACTACTTGTACAATCTCTTTGAGCACTTGGTTGTGCCTCCATGTGTACCTTCCTTGAGCCAGGGCTACTTTACATGAGCTTAGGACATGCTCCACTGTTTGTTTTTCATAGCAGAGGGGGCATGCAGGATCGTCTGTTTTTCCCCACTTCACCAGGTTTGCATTTGAGGGCAGAAGGTCATATGCAGATCTGAGAATGAAGCTGATCCTGAGAGGGGCCATGTGCCAAATGTCATTCCAAGTGAGACTTCTTTGGAGTGCATTCACCCACGTTGTCCATTGCCCTTGCTGGCTCTGCTGGACTGCTTTTTGGAGTCTTTTTTGGTCTTCTTTTCTCACCCCCTGAATCATCATGTTTCTTTTGGCTTTTCCTTTGGCCTTTGACCACCATTCAGTTTTGGTCACCCCCAGTCCTTGTCTGTTGGTCTGTGTGTGTCCTGTTATTTCTCTGATCTTGAGACTTTCTTTTGCAGAATCCATCGCCTCTTGAACTTTCCATTTTCTGCCTGTCTTCAGCTGGGGCTTGATTGCTTCTACCACCTTGTCTCCTGAGTCCTCCAGCATGCTTTGAAGTCTGATCTTTCCTGCTTTGTATTCTTCCAGGATGGATTTAAGTGGTAGTTTCAGCTTTGCTTGGCGACAGTACAGCGCTATGTCAGTCAGACAGGGTGGGACACCAAGCCATTTCCTTGTGAACTTGTTGATTTTGGCTTCCATTGCCTCCACTGTGCTGGTGCAGATGTATATCATCAGAGGCCATAGCAGCTTTTGTATCAGCATGAACTGCAGACACCAGACCTTGTATTTGCCAGGGAGCCCACACTGGGCAATGGTTTCCAAGCCTTCTTCCGACATCTGTTTGGTTTCTTTTGCTCTTTGTGTGTCTTCGTATCATCATACCATCTTCCAAGGCTCTTGACTGGCTTTTCTGTGACTGTTGGAATGGCCTGGTTGGCAACACTGAAGACCACAGATTCGGCCACTTTTCCTTTCCTCAGTGAGAGACTCCGTGATTTCTTTGGCTTGAACTTCATTCTGGATGAGGCAACTATGTCGTCCAGCCTTTCCAGCACATGACGTGTCTCGTCTTCTCTGGATGAAATCACTGTAGTGTCATCCATGAAGGCCTTGAGAGGGGGCATCGCCAAGGTCTGTTTGTCTTGCGTTGCTTGTCGCTGCTTTCAAGATGACTTCCACTGCCAACACGAACAGTATTGGGGAAATTGCACAGCCCATTGCAATGCCCACTTCCAAGTTGATCCAATCTGTTGTGTACTCCTTGGTAGAGAACCGCATTGAGAAGCCATTGAAGTACTTCTTGAGCATGTCGCGGATGTTCTTTGGCACATGGTACATCTCAAGAGCCAACTGTATCATCTCATGGGGTACAGATCCATATGCGTTTGCCAGATCAAGCCACACTACGTCCATGTCTCTCTTTTCTGTTTTTGCTCTTTGGATTGCGTCCCAGATCATTGTGGCGTGTTCTACACAGCCAGCTACGCCTGGGATGCCACCTTTCTGGACTGACACATCCAAGTACTTGTTTTCCATGAGGTACTTGGTCAGCCTTGCTGCCATGACAGAGAAGAAGATTTTCCCTTCGACGTTCAGTAGTGATATTGGCCTGAACTGGCTGATGTCACTTGAGTTTTGCTCTTTGGGGATGTACACACCATCTGCCGTCATCCACTGGCCGCTGATCTTCTGGTTTCTCCAAGCTGATCGCAGCAGCCTGTGGAGTCACTCCAGCACCTTGGGACATTTCTTGTACAGCTGGTAAGGTATTCCGTTTGGTCCTGGTGATGATTTGGCTCTGGCTTTGTCGACCACCTTCTTGATTTCCGCCAACGTTGGAGGCTTGTCGTTGAACTGTTCCTCAGGGTTGGTTGGCCACACCAGACCTTGAATGTCGAGTGGTGCTTTGCTCTGTGAGTCAGAGTATGTTTTCCTCAGATGCTGCTCAAGAACTCCTTTGTCCACACTTAGGGTCCCAGATTTTGGCTGCTCAAACAGTGTTCTGGCAAACTGGAAGGGGTCTCTGAAGAAGCGCTCTTGTGTCTTCTTCTTTTTGCTCTTCCTCTTCCTCACAGATTCCGCTTTGCTGAGGGCGCTGTGTTTTGCTTTCAGGTCTTTCCAGAGTTTTTCCAAGCCTTGTTTTTCAGCTGGCAGTGCGGTCTCCATTTGCTTCTTGAGGTTTTTCTTTTGGACCCTGATCTCATCCATCTCTTCTTGGCGTCTGGATTTCTTTGGAGGTGTTTTCTCTTTGGGTAGTTCTGCTTCATAGGCGTCTCTACATGTGGCATACACAATGTCCCCATATGTGGCTAGTTTGTGTTCCAGGGTGCTTTTCCCTATCAGTGCATCGAGTCTTTGGACGATTTTTACATCCAGTTTCTCCCAATCTTCAGTTTCGTTTGCTCGTGGCAGGTTGAGTTTCAGGCGCCTGGCATCGAGGGCCTGTGCAAATTCCTCATCCGAACCAACAGCATAGACGTCCTTGGCACTGTGGTTTAAATCCTGGCCTTGGTCTTCCGACGTCTTATCTGCTGATGCAGTGCGCTGCTGCTCATTCAGATGAGTCTTCACACATCCCATCTTTGTTCTGTGGATCTTCATGCCACGGGTGGTAGCGAAACGCTTTCCACAGACACATGGATATTCCATTTGGTCCATGTTCATAGTCCGTTTGGGATTTGCAGTCGTGATTGGTTGAGCACCGATGGATTCATCATTCTCTCCCCCTTTCGGTGAATCCTGGGAGCATCTTTTGTTTTTGTACTTAGTAGCCACATATTGAAGGCAAAGTGGGGAGCCAGCCCACAGAGCCCTTGGTTCTGGTCTTTCCCAGTGTCCTCCGGTCTTTCCCGGACGTCCTCCGGCCTATTCCCGGAAGTCAATGGTTTACCCATGCATCAGTAGAAAGAAACTCGTGGAGAGCGTGGCAGCAGAGAGTCCTCAGAAGAGAAGCCCCCTTCAAGCAAGTGTTTCGGCCCTTATCTCCTGACACTCTAGGGGGGGTTGGGCCACACCCGGTTCATGACTCCGGATGTCCCTCTGCTGCCCCTTTAATACGTCAATGGCAACTATATAAATAGTTTATCTTTATCAAGCAACATTAGTTCTATTATCTTGCATTTTCTGTGTTTGTCTGTAGATATATGTATGTATATGTGTACACATGCGACTACCACTCCCCCACCCTCCCCTTCTTTCTGTTTTAAGTTAATGTCTTTTATGTAACATATATTGTGTATGATTGCTGTATGCTGCCCTTCCCTTCATCCCCACCCGACTCCCCCCCCCCCCCGTCCCCCGTCCCCCTCCGCCCAATTCCTTCTCCTGCCTTTCCCCGTTTACCCAATGTCCACATTTTTCCCACTGCGTTCGTTTGACAGTGGTGTTGACAGCAGTTTATTTGTATTGAATTTTGTATTATCATGCTATTTCTTGGTTTATTTGTTCTTGTTCTTCTCATACGTCTTTGCCTTGATTTGCTATGAATGACTTCTTTCCTTTTGCCCCAGGGCTGGGTGGAAAAAAGTATGTATATTGCTTATCTCATTACCCTGGTTAAATAAAAATTTGTTTCGTTTCTCTCTCTCTCTCTCTCTCTCTCTCTGAGTTATCTCTCTCTCTCTCTCCTCTCTCTCTCTCTCTCTCTCTCTCTCTCTCTCCTCAACACCTTGTCATCAAGCCTTCTTTCTTCTGGTAATTAAATCCGTGTTGGAAACTTACAGCGAGTTGTGCTTCTGTCACCGTATGAATGGTCTGACCACCACAAGTGAAGCACGGCCCCATCCCCAAGACTGTCCCTCTCCCTCCACCTCTCCATTAAAACAACGGAAGAGAGAGGAGAGAGGAGAGAGAGAGAGAGAGAGAGAGAGAGAGGAGAGAGAGAGAGAGAGAGAGAGAGGGAACATAATTTAAGCTTGCTGTCAATGATGTCATACGGAGAACTGAAATATTCAAAGATGCTGTGCCTATAGCTATGTGTGGATTGTCGATTGAATACATGATTTCCTTCAGAGGTTGCCTGGCGGGAATGGAAGGCCTATCAACACCTTGTCATCAAGCCTTCTTTCTTCTGGTAATTAAATCCGTGTTGGAAACTTACTGCGAGCTGTGCTTCTGTCACTGTGTGAATGGTCTGACCACCACAAGTGAAGCACCATCACCATCCCCAAGACTGTCCCTCTCCCTCCACCTCTCCATTAAAACAACGGAAGAGAGAGAGAGAGAGAGAGAGAGAGAGAGAGAGAGAGAGAGAGAGAGAGAGAGAGAGAGAGAAGAAGAAGAAGAAGAAGAAGAAGAAGAAGAAAAAGATGAAGAATATAAATAACGCTACATGATTTTGTTGCTAAGTCACTTTAACGACTAGACCTACTCTTTACCCGAACCACCAGACATAAACTCGGTCAGTCTGAACAGTGGAGAGAAAAGTGCAAGGCACTTTAACAAGTTTTCAGACTTCCGGTGTTTTAGAGTTATTACCCTTCACATGAAAAGGCACTCCCAGTAGTGTACCAATACCAAACCACACACACACACACAAAAACAGCCTGAAATCAGTAACAGATCTTCTTCTTCTTCTGAAGACAAACATAAAAGAAGGTGTCAGTGTTTACCACTTCACACTGCATTGTACAAGGTAAACTGAACTGAAATACCGTATGGCTCCAGTACCTCACAGTGACGACCGCTGGCCGTAACAAATGAGATAAACTTTAATGGCTCATGTGTATCATCGGCAGACCGCGGGACAAGGTTTGTGATTCCTTTCCCAAAGCAAACAAAAAGAATATGTATATCAAGTAAAAAGTTTCCATATTTACTTTTGAACTTTATGCAACAATGTTATGATAGTTTTAGAACTTGCAGTAGTCATTCTTCAATATCGTAATGTGTAGATAGAATTCCAGATCATATCGCAAATCCTAAAACAACAGCAAAATCGGAAGGGACATAGCATTGGAATGAAGCACCTACTAGTTCTACACCATGGAGTGAACATTCTTATAAAGTAGTGTAACGCGGTGCCTTGATAGCACGACCACTGTTCTGCATGCGATATTTCAATTATCAGTTCACGAAATCACATTCTGTGTGAGAAATATTAGATCCACCATTTGCTCAGACTGCAGCAAGGAAAGTCTTACAGCTGATAGCGGTTTTGATATACAGATTAAGTCTCCATTCGTGGAAATCTAAGTGATCACCCAGTGTGTGCATAGCTGCACACAAAATGTCTATACATTATTTTTGGTGTTGAGGTTTTACTCTTAACTGTCACAATATCAAAGATACGATGCAGACTGTTTTCAAAATTATGACAAAGTCAGGGATACTTTGTAAAACCTGGACATTGACATTGATTATACACCAGTTCATTTTCTCTCCTGTTGGAAACATGTTGTCAGTTGCAATTGGTTTTCTAAGTTGGAAGTAGTAGTAGTAGTAGTAGTAGTAGTGGTAGTAGTAGCAGCAGCAGCAGTAGCAGTGATATATGATTATTAAAAGTACTTATTCAGCGGCTATACTCATCCTTGGCTAGAGACCAAAACTCTGTACAATCCGAACTCTCGTTTACACAGCAGCCTTCCTCTCTCTCAATGCCCCCCCCCCCCCCCCCCAATGCTCCTGTCAGATTATGTGGAACACAGTCTTAAAGTGTATGGAGAGATGGTAGAGCGTCCTCTGATGCTGGAGATGGTTTTCCAAAGGGTGCCTAGGTTAAAGGCCTGTTCGACGATTGGTGGCGCCCTCTGGAGGGAGGCTCACTCACGCCGGCTCCTCGACTAAGCTTAGTAGGTGATTTCCTGCGTATGCTGGATCAGAACAGGCAGCACTGAACACCACCCAAGTGACTGGGCAGCACTGCAAGCAAGCAAGCAAACATTCAAAGCCCATCTCCTTTCTTCACGTTGACCATGTCCGTGCGCACTGTCTGTCCAGGTTTAAGGACATGGACAACGTGTACCCTTTCAAGTTCTCCTGGAACCCCTGCTACGACTTCTCTGAAGGCCACTGCCGGGGCGTGGCTGGGTGCCAGATCGTGGTCTACCCCCACCAGTACTACTCCCTGGGCTCGCAGAGCACGGCCAGATTCCTGAGGGACGAGGAGGGGCAGCTGCAAATCATGTACCAGGCCAACTACCACCACGGCTTCCGGCGGTGAGGGCAGCTTCCACCCCCACCCACACCACCAGGACTGCTGGCTGATCACCACCATCAGCCTTATTACTATGTGACCATCAACCTTATTACTATGTGACCATCAACCTTATTACTATGTGACCATCAACTTTATGTGACCATCAACCTTATTACTATGTGACCATCAACTTTATTACTATGTGACCATCAACCTTATTACTTTGTGACCATCAACCTTATTACTTACTATGTGACCATCAACCTTATTTATTACTATGTGACCATCAACCTTATTACTATGTGACCATCAGCCTTATTACTATGTGACCATCAACCTTATTACTTACTAACCTTATTACTATGTGACCATCAACCTTATACTATGTGACCATCAGCCTTATTACTATGTGACCATCAACCTTATTACTATGTGACCATCAACCTTATTACTATGTGACCATCAGCCTTATTACTATGTGACCATCAACCTTATTACTATGTGACCATCAGCCTTATTACTATGTGACCATCAACCTTATTACTTACTAACCTTATTACTATGTGACCATCAACCTTATTACTATGTGACCATCAGCCTTATTACTATGTGACCATCAACCTTATTACTTACTATGTGACTGTTACGGATGGTGTGCGGTGCGCGTTTGCTGTCTGACTCGCGCTCTCAAAAGTTTGGATGCGTGTAATAATTATTCCCTACACACACCCACACCATACGCACATGGATAGCCAGGCAACACACGAGTTAGATTTTTTTTTTCTTTATAATTATGCTGCCTGAACCATCAAAACATAGATTCATGTGAATTAGTACAAATCAATACATGTCACTACATAGCATATAGATCAAGATATCAATACATAGGGACTTCAATCATCAGATATCAGCGTATCATATTACATATCTTGATATCACTGACAGATCTCGCCGGCGCCGTCCACAGTGTCTCACATATACAATCAACATACTCAGTTCCACAGTACCGAAGCCACAGTCTACAGCACTAAAAGAAGACATAGAAGGATAACCAAGGTCCCCACATGATAAGCACAGCCGTTCACAAACACAAGCGATGAAGAAGAAGAAACAGAGTCTCCACACAAGCACAATAAATCACGTAGAACTTTCAGAAGAAGAACCGCAAATTTACATTCACAAGGCACAGTAATCCATAGAAGAAGAACCGCAGATTCACAAAGCACAGCAATCCATTGAAGAAGAACCGCAGATTCACAAAGCACAGTAATCCACAGAAGAAGAACCGCAGATTCATAAAGCACAGTAATCCATAGAAGAAGAACCGCAGATTCACAAAGCACAGTAATCCACAGAAGAAGAACCGCAGATTCATAAAGCACAGTAATCCACAGAAGAAGAACCGCAGATTCACAAAGCACAGCAATCCATTGAAGAAGAACCGCAGATTCATAAAGCACAGTAATCCACAGAAGAAGAACCGCAGATTCATAAAGCACAGTAATCCACAGAAGAAGAACCGCAGATTCACAAGGCACAGTAAACCACTGAAGAATTGCAGATTCACAAGGCACAGTAATCAATACTGAATCCCCGGAGAACACGATTTCGGCTAAGTCCCATAGAACACAATAAACTTCGATTCGACGTATTGTTGATCTAAAACAAAAATTAGTTAGCTTCTCCGTGTATTGATATTACAACCTTCACATCAATAAACTCAGCCCACCGACACACATGAGGTGGTACAATTAGAGCACATAAATATTCTTGCAGGAGTTTTAAGTCACTCTCGGCGACACAGCATTCACAACATTTTTATAACAAATCAATTTCCTGGTACATATTTCGCTGGTACCGTCATCAGAAGTATCGCACATACACAGTGAACATCGACGTACTACTGACTTGAAAGTCAGCCTCTCCACATAGTAACACTACGGAGAAAACGACGATTAAAACAAAATAAATTAGGCTGGACACCAAAGCCTCGGCCGTTAGTTCTTGCTCTCGTCTCTCGTCCAATATTATTATTTTCGTCATGTAGTTAACTATGTCATTTCAAGTTGACGTCATAATTTACGTTGACGTCACAATACTCCCCTTCCTCAAGAAAAAGCAATGACCGAATTGTTTTTTGAAAAAGAATTAAACAAACAGCAGAATACACAAACCCAGAAATCACATTCACTCGACGGAAAACGAAGCCGCTCACGGAAGCAGTTCGAGGAGTCCTTCCAGGGACTCCCATACAACAGAAGAACACAAGTTGTCGTCCCAACGAACTCTGAATCCCTTTGACATGCTAGCTCGTTGCTGACCTCACGGACAACCTTTCCATACCCACACGGGTAGAGACGGCGGCTGGGCATGGGCTGCACCCCACACCCGGATGGCAATGCACATACGATGTCTACTGACCACTTGGTCAGCCTCTCCATACCCACACTGGGTAGAGACCACACATATCTACTGACCACAGTATGGATTTCTGTCAAACTGACCAGGAGTTTTGTACCCAACAGAAGCAAAAATGTTTACATCAGCTTTCCTAGAAAGCACCTTAGTTGGATGAGCACGTCTGTATGACTCTGCCGACTTGATCATTTCATCAAAAGTGTTCACACCTTTTTCACACAAAAAGGTAGCCAGGTCCTTAGAGACACACTCCAAAAACTGCTCACGCAAGATAAGATCCACCAGACCTTCAAAAGACTTATCATTTTTTGACAAAGAGACCCAACGGTCAAACAAACGCCTAAGTTCAACTGCAAAGGTCTCGAAAGGTTCATCTGAGCTAGGTTTAGCCTCACGGAAACGCTTACGAAAACCATCTGGAGTACATTAAAAATTTTTCAGCAAGCTCTCTTTCAAAAGCTCGTAAGACACAACATTATTTTCAGCGAGACTGTGATAGAGAGTTAATGCGGAACCCTCAAGTAGTGCAGACAGGTATGTAACCCACAAACTCTCAGACCATCCTAAGGACCGAGCATGGGTTTCAAAAAGAAACAAGTAACTGTCTATATCATCAGTTCTTTCCTTGAAAGGGGGCAACTTAGGAAAAGTAGGACGAGGGGCGTTAAACCTGGAAAAACCGGAACTCTGATTCTCACTGTCCTGTCCTGAGATCGCACTCTGCTGAGAAGTTATTTGTAACTGTATTCTTTTAGTTTCCTCTATCTCTCTTTGCTGAATTCTTTTAGTTTCCTCTTGCATTCTTTTAGTTTCCTCTTCCTCTTGCATTCTTTTTGTTTCCTCTTGCATTCTTTTAGTTTCCTCTTGCATTCTTTTAGTTTCCTCTTGCATTCTTTTAGTTTCCTCTTCCTCTTGCATTCTTTTTGTTTCCTCTTGCATTCTTTTAGTTTCCTCTTGCTCTTGTATTTGTATTTGCTCTCTTTTAGTTATCTCTTCTTCCTGCATTCTTTTCATTTTGATTCTTTCCTCTCTTTCCATGTCCTGGGCAATACATTTATCCACATAGGCCAACAGATCTTCTCCCTCCAGACCACATACTTTACCTCGTTGTAAATATTTAGCGAAAACTTTGTCCTCGTCCACAGCGGACACAACAGGACTTTCTTCCTTAGCCTTCTGTGCCATAATGAAAATATGAAATAATGTCCTGTCAAACCTGAGACACACACGCTAGTGGATCAAATACATGCAATTGCTATCACAAGCAAAAAAGGTTTGAAACCCCTGTCCACTAAAATATGTTATGAATTCTAAAGAAGATTTTTTTTTCAAACAAACATTAACGACAATCACTCTCAAAAAGACTAAGTATTATCAAACCCAACTAACAAAAAGATAGAGATAAACAATGAAACAGAAATTCAGGGATATGGGGAGAAAGAAAAACACAATCGGTAATCAATGCCAAAAAATCAGCAACAAGTATAGATCAAGCAATGACATGAGAGTAATAACGAATATAATCAATGTACTGTTGTTGTTGTTTTTTTCACACACTAAGCATTCAAAATGAAACAACTAATTTTTTTTTTTAAACTGGTTCAGGGCAGCCACTCACACACTCACTCATTCAAGAGAAAAGAACCCTAAGAATGCTGAAGAAGCAACACAATCCCCAAGTAAAGATAGAAACAGAAATAATCTGAGGGGTAACAGAAGTAACAAAAATAAAGCCCACAAAGGAAGGAAGAACTAGGAACTAGGCCCTCGTATCTCCAGAAACTATACAGAAGGAGATACCCCGTTACGCTGGAGACGGGAAAGAAAGTAGACAAAAACAGTCATAAAACAAAACAATACAACACAACTCAATTGTTCAAAAGGAAAGTCTGTGAACGTGACCTATCACGTCTAATTGGGGCAATTATAGGGGCACAAAAACAAATCCTACCACTAAGGCGATTTTTAATTCAATAGCAAAAGAAATTTAACTACGGGGTCACCAGATGTTACGGATGGTGTGCGGTGCGTGTTTGCTGTCTGATTCGCGCTCTCAAAAGTTTGGATGCGTGTATTATTCCCTACACACACCCACACCATACGCACATGGATAGCCAGGCAACACACGAGTTAGATTTTTATTTCTTTATAATTATGCTGCCTGAACCATCAAAACATAGATTCATATGAATTAGTACAAATCAATACATGTCACTACATAGCATATAGATCAAGATATCAATACATAGGGACTTCAATCATCAGATATCAGCGTATCATATTACATATCTTGATATCACTGACTGATCTCGCCGGCGCCGTCCACAGTGTCTCACATATGCAATCAACACACTCAGTTCCACAGTACCGAAGCCACAGTCTACAGCACTAAAAGAAGACATAGAAGGATAACCAAGGTCCCCACATGATAAGCACAGCCGTTCACAAACACAAGCGATGAAGAAGAAGAAACAGAGTCTCCACACAACAAGCACAATAAATCACGTAGAACTTTCAGAGGAAGAACCGCAGATTTACATTCACAAGGCACAGTAATCCATAGCAGAAGAACCGCAGATTCATAAAGCACAGCAATCCACAGAAGAAGAACCGCAGATTCATAAAACACAGTAATCCACAGAAGAAGAACCGCAGATTCACAAAGCACAGCAATCCATTGAAGAAGAACCGCAGATTCATAAAGCACAGTAATCCACAGAAGAAGAACCGCAGATTCACAAAGCACAGTAATCCACAGAAGAAGAACCGCAGATTCACAAAGCACAGCAATCCATTGAAGAAGAACCGCAGATTCACAAAGCACAGTAATCCACAAAAGAAGAACCGCAGATTCATAAAGCACAGTAATCCATAGAAGAAGAACCGCAGATTCATAAAGCACAGTAATCCACAGAAGAAGAACCGCAGATTCACAAGGCACAGTAAACCATTGAAGAATTGCAGATTCACAAGGCACAGCAATCAATATTGAATCCCCGGAGAACACGATTTCAGCAAAGTCCCATAGAACACAATAAACTTCGATTCGACGTATTGTTGATCTAAAACAAAAATTAGTTAGCTTCTCCGTGTATTGATATTACAACCTTCACATCAATAAACTCAGCCCACCGACTCACATGAGGTGGTACAATTAGAGCACATAAATATTCTTGCAGGAGTTTTAAGTCACTCTCGGCGACACAGCATTCTCAACATTTTATATAAAATCAATTTCCTGGTACATATTCCGCTGGTACCGTCATCAGAAGTATCGCACATACACAGTGAACATCAACGTACTACTAAATTAAAAGTCAGCCTCTCCACATAGTAACACTACGGAGAAAACGACGATTAAAACAAAATAAATTAGGCTGGACACCAAAGCCTCGGCCGTTAGTTCTTGCTCTCGTCTCTCGTCCAATATTATTATTTTCGGAAATGAAATGAGGCAGGGAACAGTAAACGATAAACAAGTTGGGTATTTTTTGCTCCCATAAGAAAACCTAAAACAGAGTAACTTTTATTCAAGACTGGCACAGCCTTTTAAACTTGAATAAAGTCAGACAAATACATAGACGAACAATCTAATAGTGGGGGAAAAAACAAGTGCAGGCCAACAACTGAACTATCTTCATAGTAATGAATTGGCAAAGATTTGGACTTAAGGAGGGAGGGGGGGGGGGGGGGGGATTTGAAGATGGAGAAACTGGGAACATGAAATTAAGAAAATATATAACAAATATGAAAACTCTTCACTAGCTGCATAAGGGAACCATCGCAATCCCTTTTGAAGGCAGATATATTTGTATTGCCTGCTCCGAGGCCTTTCGTCCCCTGGGTGGGACTCATCAGGGAGACACGGCTGGTTGTGTCTGCGCTCCTGGCGTCAAATAGAGACACACCACAGTCCATAATACTGTGGTGTTCTCACCACCAAGGGTGCAAAAAAGAATCCAATAGCACCCCCAAAGCAGCCAGCGAAGAGTAGTAAATGAAACCAAACGAAAGTGCGGGGAGGAAAAAAGTTGCTGAAAAACTAAAGACATTATGCAAATAGTATAAAATGTAGGGGTCAATCTTTGAGCCTATGCTTGAGGATCCACCCAAAGATGCAAGGAGATCAAAAGACAAACACACAGACGGACAGAAACAAATACAAATAACCTCAATTTAATCAAAACAAAATCGGAAATGAAATGAGGCAGGGAACAGTAAACGATAAACAGTAAACAAGTTGGGTATTTTTGCTCCCATAAGAAAACCTAACACAGAGTAACTTTTATTCAAGACTGGCACAGCCTTTTAAACTTGAATAAAGTCAGACAAATACATAGACGAACAATCTAATAGTGGGGGAAAAAACAAGCGCAGGCCAACAACTGAACTATCTTCATAGTAATGAACTGGCAAAGACTTGGACTTAAGGAGGGAGGGGGGGGGGGGGGGGGGGGGGGGGATTTGAAGATGGAGAAACTGGGAACATGAAATTAAGAAAATATATAACAAATATGAAAACTCTTCACTAGCTGCATAAGGGAAACATCGCAATCCCTTTTGAAGGCAGATATATTTGTATTGCCTGCTCCGAGGCCTTTCGTCCACTATTGGATTCTTTTTTGCACCCTTGGTGGTGAGAACACCACAGTATTATGGACTGTGGTGTGTCTCTATTTGACGCCAGGAGCGCAGACACAACCAGCCGTGTCTCCCTGATGAGTCCGACCCAGCGGACGAAAGGCCTCGGAGCAGGCAATACAAATATATCTGCCTTCAAAAGGGATTGCGATGGTTCCCTTATGCAGCTAGTGAAGAGTTTTCATATTTGTTATATATTTTCTTAATTTCATGTTCCCAGTTTCTCCATCTTCAAATCCCCCCCCCCCCCCTCCCTCCTTAAGTCCAAATCTTTGCCAATTCATTACTATGAAGATAGTTCAGTTGTTGGCCTGCACTTGTTTTTCCCCCACTATTAGATTGTTCGTCTATGTATTTGTCTGACTTTATTCAAGTTTAAAAGGCTGTGCCAGTCTTGAATAAAAGTTACTCTGTGTTAGGTTTTCTTATGGGAGCAAAAAATATCCAACTTGTTTACTGTTTATCGTTTACTGTTCCCTGCCTCATTTCATTTCCGATTTTGTTTTGATTAAATTGAGGTTATTTGTATTTGTTTCTGTCCGTCTGTGTGTTTGTCTTTTGATCTCCCTTGCATCTTTGGGTGGATCCTCAAGCGTAGGCTCAAAGATTGTCCCCTACATTTTATACTATTTGCATAATGTCTTTAGTTTTTCAGCAACTTTTTTCCTCCCCACACTTTCGTTTGGTTTCATTTACTACTCTTCGCTGGCTGCTTTGGGGGTGCTATTGGATTCTTTTTTGCACCCTTGGTGGTGAGAACACCACAGTATTATGGACTGTGGTGTGTCTCTATTTGACGCCAGGAGCGCAGACACAACCAGCCGTGTCTCCCTGATGAGTCCCACCCAGTGGACGAAAGGCCTCGGAGCAGGCAATACAAATATATCTGCCTTCAAAAGGGATTGCGATGGTTCCCTTATGCAGCTAGTGAAGAGTTTTCATATTTGTTATATATTTTCTTAATTTCATGTTCCCAGTTTCTCCATCTTCAAATCCCCCCCCCCCCCCCCCTCCCTCCTTAAGTCCAAATCTTTGCCAATTCATTACTATGAAGATAGTTCAGTTGTTGGCCTGCGCTTGTTTTTTTCCCCCACTATTAGATTGTTCGTCTATGTATTTGTCTGACTTTATTCAAGTTTAAAAGGCTGTGCCAGTCTTGAATAAAAGTTACTCTGTGTTAGGTTTTCTTATGGGAGCAAAAAATACCCAACTTGTTTACTGTTTATTATTATTTTCGTCATGTAGTTGCCTATGTCATTTCAAGTTGACGTCATAATTTACGTTGACGTCACAGTGACCATCAACCGTATTACTATGTGACCATTAACCTTATTACTATGTGACCATCAACCTTATTACTTACTATGTGACCATCAACCTTATTACTATGTGACCATCAGCCTTATTACTCTGTGACCATCAACCTTATTACTATGTGACCATCAACTTTATTACTATGTGAACCATCAACCTTATTACTATGTGACCATCAGCCTTATTACTATGTGACCATCAACCTTATTACTATGTGACGATGATGACGATGATCAGAGTGATATGAAGAAGAAGAAGAAGATAGAGCGGGAGTAGTAGTAGTAGTAGTAGAAGAAGAAGAAGAAGAAAAAGAAGAAGAAGAAGAAGAAAAAGAAGAACAAGAAGAAGAAGAAGAAGACGACGACGACGACGACGACGACGAAGAAGAAGAAGAAGAAGGAGATGATGATGATGGTGACGGAGGAGGAGGAGAACATGAAGATCCTTACATTACCAGCCGCCGTGGCTCAGTGGTTAGCGTCACGGCTGGGAGGTCATGGGTTCGATTCCCATTCTGTTTGTTGTCCTGCAGACGTTGTATGTCCCCTTGATGTGTTGTTGTTGTTGTCGTCGTCGTCGTTGTTGTCGTTGTTGAGCCAGAAATTTGATGTCCCCTTGATGTTTTGTTGATCGTGTTGTCCAGGAAAGAGTTGTCTTGCACCTTAAGGTTGTTGTTGTTGTTGTCGTTGTCACTGATTTTGCTCTTGTTGTTGTCCAGCAGGACGTCGTATATCATTTTGAGGTTGTTGTTATCCCGAAGGCGCTGTATGTAACTTGGATATTATTGTTGCTATTGCTGTTGTTGTTGTTGTTGTTGTTGTTCTTGAGATTGTTGTCCAGCAGAACATTACATGTATATCATCTTCGTGATGATGATGATGATGATGATGATGATGATGTTGTTGTTCTTCTTCTTGTTGTTATCGTTGAGTAGGAGGCTGTTTGTCACCTTGATGATGATGATGTTCCTGATGCTGTTGTTGTCGAAAATGAAGTTGTATGTCACCTTGATGATGATGATGATGATGATGATGATGATGATGATGATGATGTTGTTGTTGTTGTTGTTGTTGTTGTTGTTGTTGTTGTTGTTGAAGAGCAGAAAGCTGCATGTCACTTTGATGATGATGATGATGATGATGTCGTCGTTGTTGTTGTTGTCGAAAAGGAGGCTGTATATTACCTTGATGATGATGATGTTGTTGCTGTTGTTGCTGTTGTTGTTGTTGTTGCTGTTGTTGTTGTTGTTGTCATTGCTGTTGTTGTTTTGTTGTTGTTGTCTCCGAATAGTTGTTTTGTTGTTGTTGTCTCCGAATAGGAGATTGTATGTCACCTTGTTGATGATGTCGTTGTTGTTAGTTGCAAAGTGAGGTGACTGCGGGTGGAAATGTTTACAAATTTTAAAAGGTATTTGAAACAACTCCGCCAGATATCAAGGACAAACGAATCACAAGACAAAACACGACGCGTTTCGACCTCTTAAGTCTTCTTCAGGTAAAACAAACAACAATCAGGACAATGAAAACGAAGAACGAAGAATCACTTATTTATCTCCTCATATTGTCTTAAGCGTAGTTTGTTTTACCTGAAGAAGACCAAAGGGATTGAAACGTCTCGTGTTTTATCTTGTTATTCGTTTGTCCATGTTATCGCGCGGTGTTGTTCTAATGCTTTTAAAAAGTTGTCGTTGTTGTCGGACAGGAGGCTGTATGTCACCTTGGTGATGATGATGATGTTGTTGTTGTCGGACAGAATGCTGTATGTCACCATGGTGATGCTGTCGTTGTCGGACAGGAGGCTGTATGTCACCTTGGTGATGATGATGATGTTGTTGTTGTCGGACAGGAGGCTGTATGTCACCATGGTGATGCTGTCGTTGTTGTCGGACAGGAGGCTGTATGTCACCTCGGTGATGATGATGTTGTTGTCGGACAGGAGGCTGTATGTCACCTTGGTGATGATGATGTTGTTGTTGTTGTCGGACAGGAGGCTGTATGACACCTTGGTGATGATGATGTTGTTGTTGTTGTCGAACAGGAGGCTGTATGCGACCATGGTGACGCTGTCATTGTTGTCGGACAGGCGGCTGCATGTCACCTTGGTGATGATGTTGATATTGTTGTCGGACAGGAGGCTGTATGACACCTTGGTGATGATGATGTTGTTGTTGTTGTCGAACAGGAGGCTGTATGCGACCATGGTGACGCTGTCATTGTTGTCGGACAGGAGGCTGCATGTCACCTTGGTGATGATGTTGATATTGTTGTCGGACAGGAGGCTGTATGTCACCATGGTGATGTTGTTGTTGTTGTTGTCGGACAGGAGGCTGTATGTCACCTTGGTGATGTTGTTGTTGCTGTCGAACAGGAGGCTGTATGTCACATTGGTGATGATGTTGTTGCTGTTGTCGGACAGGAGGCTGTATGTCACCTTGGTGGTGATGATGTTGCTGTTGTTGTCGGACATGAGGCTGTATGTCACCTTGGTGATGATGTGTTGATGTTGTCGGACAGGAGGCTGTATGTCACCTTGGTGATGATGTCGTTGTTGTTGTTGTTGTCGGACAGGAGGCTGTATGTCACCTTGGTGATGATGTTGTTGTTGTCGGACAGGAGGCTGTATGTCACCTTGGTGATGTTGTTGCTGTTGTTGTTGTTGTTGTCGGACAGGAGGCTGTATGTCACCTTGGTGATGATGTTGTTGTGGGACAGGAGGCTGTATGTCACCTTGGTGATGATGTTGTTGTTGTTGTTGTCGGACAGGAGGCTGTGTGTCACCTTGGAGATGATGTTGTTGTCGGACAGGAGGCTGTATGTCACCTTGGTGATGATGTAGTCGTTGTTGTCGGACAGGAAGCTGTATGTCACCTTGGTGATGATGTTGTTGTTGTTGTTGTCGGACAGGAGGCTGTATGTCACCTTGGTGATGATGTTGTTGTTGTTGTTGTTGTTGTTGTTGTTGTTGTTGTTGTCGGACAGGAGGCTGTATGTCACCTTGGTGATGATGTTGTTGTTGTTGTTGTTGTCGAACAGGAGGCTGTATGTCACCTTGGTGATGATGTTGTTGTTGTCGTCGGACAGAAGGCTGTATGCCACCTTGGTGGTGATGATGTTGTTGTTGTCGGACAGGAGGCTGTATGTCACCTTGGTGATGATGTTGTTGTTGTTGTTTTGTTGTCGAACAGGAGGCTGTATGTAACCTTGGTGATGTTGTTGTTGTTGTCGGACAGGAGGCTGTGTGTCACCTTGGTGGTGATGATGTTGTTTGTTGTTGTCGGACAGGAGGCTGTATGTCACTTTGTGATGATGATTGTTGTTGTTGTCGGACAGGAGGCTGTATGTCACCTTGGTGATGATGTTGTTGTTGTTTTTGTCGGACAGGAGGCTGTATGTTACCTTGGTGAAGATATTGTTGTTGTCGGAAGGAGGCTGTTTGTCACCTTGGTGATGATGTTGCTGTTGTTGTCGGACAGGAGGTTGTATGTCACCTTGGTGATGATGTTGTTGTTGTCGGACAGGAGGCTGTATGTCACCTTGATGATGATCTTGCTGTTGTTGTCGGACAGGAGGCTGTATGTCACCTTGCTGATGACGTTGTTGTTGTTGTTGTTGTTGTTGTGTCGGACAGGAGGCTGTATGTCACCTTGGTGTGTGTGTCGGAGGAGGAGGGGACAAAGGTGATGGTGAAAGGGGAGCGACCGACGGAGCGCGCTGTCTACGTAAGTGATTATGTCCCTTGTTGGTGCCTCCAGCTCACGAGCAAAGTGTAACAGACAATATCAGGCCTTCCTCTCAACTGTCGCTTTGGTTTGTGTCACTTCTTGCGACATCTGTGTACAGACATTATCAGGCCTTCCTCTCAACTGTCGCTTTGGTTTGTGTCACTTCTTGCGACATCTGTGTACAGACATTATCAGGCCTTCCTCTCAACTGTCGCTTTGGTTTGTGTCACTTCTTGCGACATCTGTGTGCAGACAATATCAGATCTTCCTCTGAACTGTGCTTTGGTTTGTGTCACTTCTTGCGACATTTGGATTCTCAAATGGTCGTGGATACCAGACTTGCAGGGGCAATAACCCGTCACCTTGCTCTACTGAAACAGCGGAGCAATAGGCTGCCATTTGGTTATCTAGATACTAAAACAATGACGGGACATCTGTCATTGTGTGATCTAGATACCAAAACAATGACGGGACATCTGTCATTTTGTTATCTAGATACCA
>CM065718.1:3790954-3803454 GCA_033310375.1 Conus canariensis | reverse complement strand
AAACAAAGCAACTGACCGTTGTCATGTTATTTAGAAACCTTACCAGAAAAAAAGCATTAATCCAATAAAAAAGAATATGGGAGCCACTGTGTAACGAACTTTGTGAGGGACATTTGAAGACATGCAGCATACTTTTCTATTTCATATCTTGCTTTCAAATACACGATGAAAACTTGAAATAATGGCAAATCTTTTTCATATTTACATTTGTAAATATAGAATTTGGCATGTAACAGGATTCAATCAAATGTTTTATCTGATCTAAAATCATTGTCACAACCAAACAGGACAATATTTGCATTCAACAGTAGATTCATAGTTTCGCATTTTCTATTCATTTCATTTTGAAATTCTTGCCAAAAAGTTTGAACATGAGGGCAGTACCAAAATAAATGTTGAATGTTTTCTGTTTCTCTCTTACAAAAAGAACATTTTTCTGAATTTTCAATGCCCATGTTTTTCAAAACAATATTGGTTGCTAGTATCCTATTGTTAATTCTAACCTGAAACCATCTTAACTTAATATCTTTTATCTGTTGGATTTTCTGAAAAGTTTTAGCCCAATTGACATCCTTCGGTAATCTTTCATTCCATTTATTGCAAAAAGTTGGCTCTAGAGTGTCTTGATTCAGTAGATCATAATAAAGTGAGGCTCCTCTTGAAACTGAACATATCACAGACATTAGTTTACTTGACTCACCTTCTTCATAACATGTTATTTCTACTCCAGCTTCTCTCGAATACTTTTTTACAGCACTAATATAACCGTTGTATGTTACAAAATCTGTATTGATGTTATACCTATCAACAAAGGAATGGAAACTCAAAAAATCACCATTTTCGTCTAAAAGATTCCGTACGCAGAATACACCATTTTCTATCCAGTTTTTATAAAATTTAGATCTGCCCCCAATCATCAAGTTCCTATTACAAAATAAAGGCTCTAAACAGAATTCATCTGCAGTTTTGACACAAACAATCTCATCTAGTTCTTTATATGCTTTGAATACATCTCTCCAGAAATTGTTTAACTTATCCTGCCCAGACAAATCAGCACCTAATTTATGAATAATTTCTGCCTTGTAATATAATGAGAAGAGTATTTTTTTCCAACAGTGGTTACTTGATGAAAGTTTCCGAATCCAAGTTAATTTTAATGCTTTTATTTGCTTCCATATATTTGGTATTCCTATACCCCCATGCTGTATACTTTTTACAGATGTTTTTCGCTTAATTTTATCTCTCTTTTTACCCCATACAAACTTAAATGTAAATTTCTGAATTTCATCAATTATGTAGTCTGGTGGGTTTGGTAGTAACATCCATAGATGGGTTAGTTTTGATAAGATCAGGGATTTAAGTACTGCTACTCTGCCAAGAGGTGTTATCTGCCTTTTTAGCCAAGTTTTGTACAATGTTTTTATCTCTGCAAATTTTTCTTCGAGATTCATAGTTTCACAATTTTTTAAATCACTCGTAAACCAGATACCTAAAATTTTAAATTTAGGAGGGTTCCATTTGATATTTAAATGTGGCATATACTTAACGGGCGAGTTTCGTTTACTTCCTAACCATACTGCATTCGTTTTTTCCGCATTTAGTAAGAGTCCAGACACTCTTCCGAATTTTTCAAGAACCATAATCGATTCTTCGAATGATTTTCGATCGCCTTCTTGTAAAAGTTCAGTATCATCTGCATACTGTGATATTTTATTCTCAGTATTAGCTATTTTAATTCCTTTTATGTCTTCATTTTGTCTAATCATGTTTGCTAAGATTTCAACACAAATAACAAATAAATATGGCGAGATTGGATCCCCTTGGCGACATCCTCTCTCAACAGGAAACCAACCGGCTAGTTTTCCATTAACTGAAACAGCTGACTTAATATTTGTGTTATCCATTGACAAAAACTTGGACCAAAGCCAAAGGCATGTAATACCTTAAACATGAAATCATAGCTAACACTGTCAAACGCTTTTTCAAAGTCTAAACATAAAAGTATCCCAGGTTTTTTGGATATAATCATATAATCAAGTATATCATAAATAAGACGAATGTTATCTCCCAAATATCTATTTGGAATAAAACCAGTCTGGTCTTCATTGATGATAGAGGGAAGCACACATTTTAATCGGTTGGCTATACATGTGGATCCTATTTTATACACAGTGTTCAAAAGTGAAATTGGTCTCCAATTTTTGATTCGGTCTTTGGGCTTGTCACCCTTTGGAATGCATACGATAATGCCTTCTTTTTGTGTCGAAGATAGTTCATTTCTATCGAATCCATCGTTTAACGCTCTTACAATATATGGACCAAGTTGTAACCAGAAACATTTGAAGAATTCTGCTGTGAAGCCGTCGCTGCCAGGACTTTTCATATTACGCATGTGTTTAAGGGCAACACCGGCTTCTTCTAAAGTAATTTTGCCTTCCAAAGAAGTTACCTGACTCTCAGTTAATACTGGTAAATTATTTACTAAATCTAGAATTTCACAAGATTCAATATCTCTTTTAGAATATAATTTTTGATAGAACTTATTAACTTCTTCGGCAATTTCATCACTGTCACTTAAAATAGATCCATTATCCAGCGTAAGTTTCGTAATATTTTTACAAACGTAATTTCGTTTTTCAAGTCCACAAAAATAATTGGTTATTTTTTCCCCTTCTGCGACCCATCTCGCCCTTGAACGCAGCAACACACCTTCCATCTTCTTTTCCCGAAGTGTATTCAACTCTTGTTTATAACTTTCAAGTTCACGTCTTTCTTCTTCAGATAATACCACTTTCTTTTCAAGTAAAGAAATATTACTTTCGAGATGTTTCTGTTTTTCTCTGTCCTTCCGTTTCTTCATCGTTGCGTATGATATAGTTTTGCCTCGAATTTTCATAAGTAATGTATCCAAAAAAAGTTGATCAGAAATAACAAACTGGATTTCTGATTTAGGAATCTGGGCCAACCCACGGCGACAATATGGTAGAGCTGCATATTCCTCAATAACTGTTTGAATTACTTGGTTTATGTCTTCTATGTAATTGGTGTCTTTCAACAATGAACTATTGAATTTCCATAATAGATTTCTCTTTATCTCTTTACCTTGCTCTAGAGTTATTAGAATTAAGGAGTGGTCAGATCGATATCCTGGTAGAATATCTGCGTCTGTTACATGATTACATAACCAGTCGGAAATAAGAAAAAAATCTAAACGGCTCTGCTGACATGGGTTATTTCTCCTCCAAATATACCTTCGTAATTCGGGATTTGAATCACGCCAGATGTCAGTTAAGTCTAGGCTGTCCGTCATGTTTTCTATTTGCTCTTGTGCTTTAGGATTATTGTTATGTCTGTAATTATAACAGTCCAAGGAGTAATCACGTACCAAATCCCAATCACCTCCAATAATGACATTTTCAGCTCCAACTTCTCTAATGTGTTCTTCCAACTCCACATAAAACTCAGGCTCATCACGATTGGGCCCGTAAATACTAACAATAAGACATTCTTTATCCATTATTTTAACGGATGCAAAAATATAATTACCTGCCGTGTCTTTATAAACTTTTCTTAACTGCAAGTCAAAATTATTATTGAACAAAATAGCTACGCCCCTTGAATGTGAATTATGAGACGCAAAATAGCATTTGTAACCCCACTCTGAACGAATATAATTCTCTAACTTCGGTTTGAAATGAGTATCCTGCAGCAAATATATTGAGTATGCTTTCCCCCTTAAATAATTAAACACGTCTCTTCGCTTTTGTGGGTTGGCTAGACCCTGACAATTCATGGATGCAATTGTTACTTTGTTACTCATATTGACAGCTAAATGTAACATGAGTCATACCAACATATGGACACATTACCATGTTGACATATAAAACCGAACCAAAATGAAAACGAAAATCTGAGCAAATCGTGTACAAGTCCATAACAACAGTTGCTCCGCAAAGGTAATTTCTAGCCATATGCAGATCAGAGCTTTTTACATGACCATGCACAACGGCACACACCAAAAACAGCCTCAAGATCTCCGAAACATATACGTTAAAAAAAAAACTGATAAATGTTCATAAAAAGAAAAAATGAATACACAAGACATGCACATACACATACATAGAAACATAATAAAATAAAGTTTCTAGGTAGATCTGTCTCGGGCAGAGAAAGAAACAAACGGAGAAATAAAATGAAAAAGAACATTCCTTCTTTCCCTCCATCTTCAGCTGAGCAGCGCGCGCGCTTGTATGTGTGTGTGTGTGTGTGTGTGTGTGTGTGTGTGTGTGTGTGTGTGTGTGTGTGTGTGTGTGTGTGCGTGCGTGTGTATGTACGTGCGTGTGTGTGTATGTGTGCGCGCGCGCGCGTGTGTGTATATATATATTGTGTGTGTGTGTGTGTTGTGTGTGTGTGTGTGTGTTGTGTGAGTGTGTGTGTGTGTGTGTGTGTGTGTGTGTGTGTGTGTCTGTCTGTCTGTCTGCTGTCTGTCTGTCTGTCTGTCTGTCTGTCTGTCTGTCTGTCTCTCTCTCTCTCTCGTCTCTCTCTTCTCTCTCTCTCTCTCTCTCTCTCCAAACGGCTATTCCTTCTTTCCAAGTGGATCAAAAAGGAACACGATCATTTGAACTCTGAGGATTGTTTACAGCTGCGGTGTCGTGGAATAATCTGCAGATATCTTAGTACCATAGTGCTGTATCATGATCTGTGAAGAGATCTTAGTACCATAGTGCAGTAGCATGATCTGTGAAGACATCTTCCAGAATCTGTGTTGTAGAATGATCTGCGAAGAGATCTTAGTACTATTACAGCAGTATCATGATCTGTGAAGAGATCTTAGTACTATAGTGCAGTATCATGATCTGTGAAGAGATCTTAGTACTATAGTGCAATATCATGATCTGTGAGGAGATCTTTGTACTATAGAGCAGTATGATGATCTGTGAAGAGATCTTAGTACCATAGTGCAGTATCATGATCTGTGAGAGATCTTAGTACCTATGCTGTATCATGATCTGTAAAGAGTCTTAGTACCATAGTGCTTATCATGATCTGCGAAGAGATCTTAGTACCATAGTGCAGTATCATGATCTGTGAAGAGATCTTAGTACTATTACAGCAGTATCATGATCTGTGAAGAGATCTTAGTACTATAGTGCAGTATCATGATCTGTGAAGAGATCTTTGTACTATAGTGCAGTATCATGATCTGTGAAGAGATCTTAGTACTATAGTGCTGTATCATGATCTGTGAAGATATCTTAGTACTATAGTGCAGTATCGTGATCTGTGAGATCTTTGTACTATAGAGCAGTATGATGATCTGTGAGGAGATCTTTGTACTATAGAGCAGTATCATGATCTGTGAAGACATCTTCCAGAACTCCTGTGTTGTAGAATGATCTGCGAAGAGATCTTCCAGAACTCTAATGTTGTAGAATGATCTCTGAAGTTATATATTAGAATCTAATGTTGTAGAATGATCTCTGAAGTTATATATTAGAACTCTAATGTTGTAGAATGATCTGTAAAGATGTATATCAGAACTCTAATGTTGTAGAATGATCTGTAAAGATATAGATGTATCAGAACTCTAATGTTGTAGGATGATCTGTGAAGAGATGCTTTCAGAACTCTAATGTTGTAGAATGATCTTTGAAGAGAGTTTAGAATTCTAGTGTTGCAGATAACACGTGAAGACTGTTTAGAACTTCAGTGTTCTGGGAATGGAAAGTGGGCCACATAGTTCTCAGAACCGGACAATGGTTTGGCCATTTCAAGGAAAGGAAACGGAATCATTCAGTTTGGGTGTCATAAAAAAAACAAAAAACACTACATATGTTTTGGGAAGTGAAACGAGATCCCACGGTTATGGGTAGCGAAAACGACCCACTCAGTTCTCTACAGTAAAATAAGCCACTCCAACTGCTAAAGAAAAGTGGGCCACTCAAATTGCTAACGAAAAATGGGCCATTCATTTTTGTTGGGGGGTGGGTGGGAGTTGAGGATAAAAAAAAAAGAATATTTGAAGTGAAATTGGGTCACTCATTCCAAAATATGCCAGCAAGTTTTGCAAAGTAAAAATCAGCCACTGTGTGACTCGAAGAAAGAGCCGCTTAGTTTTGGGAAGTGAAAAAGGGCTGCTCAATCCTTGGAAGGAGACATGCCCCCGTCAGTTCTGAGAAACGAAAATGAAACAATCACTTCTGGGAAGTTGACTATTATAATCACTTCTGAGCTGTCTGAAAAGGCAAGAGAAGTGTTTGTAGTTTACTCAGTTATCCAGACCGTTAATCCCAAACTCAAATAGCTAGCTATTCCTACGCCGAAAAAATGCGTCGGGAATCTCAACAACGAGAACTGGGATCAGCAATTAGCGCCGAATAACTGTTCCATTTTGTGGCGTTATTCCTGAATACGTTCTGCGATCTTTGTTCATGCAAACCAGCCCAGGGGAGTACAGGCCATAGAGAACAGGTCTTCAGGGCTCTCTGTTCTGGGCTGTGATCCTTCTCTGTCTCTCTGACTGTAATTGAGTACAGGGGTCTCTGTTCTGGGCTGTGATCCTTCTCTGTCTCTCTGACTGTAATTGAGTACAGGGGTCTCTGTTCTGGGCTGTGATCCTTCTCTGTCTCTCTGACTGTAATTGAGTACAGGGGTCTCTGTTCTGGGCTGTGATCCTCTCTCTGTCTCTCTGACTGTAATTCAGTACAGGGGTCTCTGTTTCTGGTCTTTTGATATCCTTCTCTGTCTCTTTTGACTGTAATTCAGTACAGGGGTCTCTGTTCTGGGCTGTGATCCTTCTCTGTCTCTCTGACTGTAATTCAGTACAGGGGTCTCTGTTCTGGGCTGTGATCCTTCTCTGTCTCTCTGACTGTAATTCAGTACAGGGGTCTCTGTTCTGGGCTGTGATCCTTCTCTGTCTCTCTGACTGTAATTCAGTACAGAGGTCTCTGTTCTGGGCTGTGATCCTTCTCTGTCTCTCTGACTGTAATTCAGTACAGGGGTCTCTGTTCTGGGCTTGTAATCCTTCTCTGTCTCTCTGACTGTAATTCAGTACAGGGGTCTCTGTTCTGGGCTGTAATCCTTCTCTGTCTCTCTGACTGTAATTCATACAGGGTCTCTGTTCTGGGCTGTGATCCTTCTCTGTCTCTCTGACTGTAATTCAGTACAGGGTCTCTGTTCTGGGCTGTGATCCTTCTGTTCTCTCTGACTGTAATTCAGTACAGGGGTCTCTGTTCTGGGCTGTGATCCGTTCTCTGTCTCTCTGACTGTAATTCAGTACAGGGGTCTCTGTTCTGGGCTGTGATCCTTCTCTGTCTCTCTGACTGTAATTCAGTACAGGGGTCTCTGTTCTGGGCTGTGATCCTTCTCTGTCTCTCTGACTGTAATTCAGTACAGAGGTCTCTGTTCTGGGCTGTGATCCATCTGTCTCTCTGACTGTAATTCAGTACAGGGGTCTCTGTTCTGGGCTGTGATCCTTCTCTGTCTCTCTGACTGTAATTCAGTACAGGGGTCTCTGTTCTGGGCTGTGATCCTTCTCTGTCTCTCTGACTGTAATTCAGTACAGGGGTCTCTGTTCTGGGCTGTGATCCTTCTCTGTCTCTCTGACTGTAATTCAGTACAGGGGTCTCTGTTCTGGGCTGTGATCCTTCTCTGTCTCTCTGACTGTAATTCAGTACAGGGGTCTCTGTTCTGGGCTGTGATCCTTCTCTGTCTCTCTGACTGTAATTCAGTACAGGGGTCTCTGTTCTGGGCTGTGATCCTTCTCTGTCTCTCTGACTGTAATTCAGTACAGGGGTCTCTGTTCTGGGCTGTGATCCTTCCTGTCTCTCTGACTGTAATTCAGTACAGGGGTCTCTGTTCTGGGCTGTGATCCTTCTCTGTCTCTCTGACTGTAATTCAGTACAGGGGTCTCTGTTCTGGGCTGTGATCCTTCTCTGTCTCTCTGACTGTAATTCAGTACAGGGGTCTCTGTTCTGGGCTGTGATCCTTCTCTGTCTCTCTGACTGTAATTCAGTACAGGGGTCTCTGTTCTGGGCTGTGATCCTTCTCTGTCTCTCTGACTGTAATTCAGTACAGGGGTCTCTGTTCTGGACTGTGATCCTTCTCTGTCTCTCTGACTATAATTCACTACAGGGGTCTCTGTTCTGGGCTGTGATCCTTCCTGTCTCTCTGACTGTAATTCAGTACAGGGGTCTCTGTTCTGGGCTGTGATCCTTCTCTGTCTCTCTGACTGTAATTCAGTACAGGGGTCTCTGTTCTGGGCTGTGATCCTTCCTGTCTCTCTGACTGTAATTCAGTACAGGGGTCTCTGTTCTGGGCTGTGATCCTTCTCTGTCTCTCTGACTATAATTCACTACAGGGGTCTCTGTTCTGGGCTGTGATCCTTCTCTGTCTCTCTGACTGTAATTCAGTACAGGGGTCTCTGTTCTGGGCTGTGATCCTTCTCTGTCTCTCTGACTGTAATTCAGTACAGGGGTCTCTGTTCTGGGCTGTGATCCTTCTCTGTCTCTCTGACTGTAATTCAGTTACAGGGGTCTCTGTTCTGGCTGTGATCCTTCTCTGTCTCTCTGACTGTAATTCAGTACAGGGGTCTCTGTTCTGGGCTGTGATCCTTCTCTGTCTCTCTGACTGTAATTCAGTACAGGGTCTCTGTTCTGGGCTGTGATCCTTCTCTGTCTCTCTGACTGTAATTCAGTACAGGGGTCTCTGTTCTGGGCTGTGATCCTTCTCTGTCTCTCTGACTGTAATTCAGTACAGGGGTCTCTGTTCTGGGCTGTGATCCTTCTCTGTCTCTCTGACTGTAATTCAGTACAGGGGTCTCTGTTCTGGGCTGTGATCCTTCTCTGTCTCTCTGACTGTAATTCAGTACAGGGGTCTCTGTTCTGGCTGTGATCCTTCTCTGTCTCTCTGACTGTAATTCAGTACAGGGGTCTCTGTTCTGGGCTGTGATCCTTCTCTGTCTCTCTGACTGTAATTCAGTACAGGGGTCTCTGTTCTGGGCTGTGATCCTTCTCTGTCTCTCTGACTGTAATTCAGTACAGGGGTCTCTGTTCTGGGCTGTGATCCTTCTCTGTCTCTCTGACTGTAATTCAGTACAGGGGTCTCTGTTCTGGGCTGTGATCCTTCTCTGTCTCTCTGACTGTAATTCAGTACAGGGGTCTCTGTTCTGGCTGTGATCCTTCTCTGTCTCTCTGACTGTAATTCAGTACAGGGGTCTCTGTTCTGGGCTGTGATCCTTCTCTGTCTCTCTGACTGTAATTCAGTACAGGGGTCTCTGTTCTGGGCTGTGATCCTTCTCTGTCTCTCTGACTGTAATTCAGTACAGGGGTCTCTGTTCTGGGCTGTGATCCTTCTCTGTCTCTCTGACTGTAATTCAGTACAGGGGTCTCTGTTCTGGGCTGTGATCCTTCTCTGTCTCTCTGACTGTAATTCAGTACAGGGGTCTCTGTTTCTGGGCTGTGATCCTTCTCTGTCTCTCTGACTGTAATTCAGTACAGGGGTCTCTGTTCTGGGCTGTGATCCTTCTCTGTCTCTCTGACTGTAATTCAGTACAGGGGTCTCTGTTCTGGGCTGTGATCCTTCTCTGTCTCTCTGACTGTAATTCAGTACAGGGGTCTCTGTTCTGGGCTGTGATCCTTCTCTGTCTCTCTGACTGTAATTCAGTACAGGGGTCTCTGTTCTGGGCTGTGATCCTTCTCTGTCTCTCTGACTGTAATTCAGTACAGGGGTCTCTGTTCTGGGCTGTGATCCTTCTCTGTCTCTCTGACTGTAATTCAGTACAGGGTCTCTGTTCTGGGCTGTATCCTTCTCTGTCTCTCTGACTGTAATTCAGTACAGGGGTCTCTGTTCTGGGCTGTATCCTTCTCTGTCTCTCTGACTGTAATTCAGTACAGGGTCTCTGTTCTGGGCTGTGATCCTTCTCTGTCTCTCTGACTGTAATTGAGTACAGGGGTCTCTGTTCTGGCTGTGATCCTTCCTGTCTCTCTGACTGTAATTCAGTACAGGGGTCTCTGTTCTGGCTGTGATCCTTCTCCTCTCTCTCTGACTGTAATTCAGTACAGGGTCTCTGTTCTGGCTGTGATCCTTTCTCTTCTCTCTGACTGTAATTAGTACAGGGGTCTCTGTTCTGGGCTGTGATCCTTCTCTGTCTCTCTGACTGTAATTCATACAGGGGTCTCTGTTCTGGGCTGTGATCCTTCTCTGTCTCTCTGACTGTAATTGATACAGGGGTCTCTGTTCTGGGCTGTGATCCTTCTTGTCTCTCTGACTGTAATTCAGTACAGGGGTCTCTGTTCTGGGCTGTGATCCTTCTTGTCTCTCTGACTGTAATTCATACAGGGGTCTCTGTTCTGGGCTGTGATCCTTCTCTGTCTCTCTGACTGTAATTCACTACAGGGGTCTCTGTTCTGGGCTGTGATCCTTCACTATCTCTCTGACTGTAATTCAGTACAGGGGTCTCTGTTCTGGGCTGTGATCCTTCTCTGTCTCTCTGACTGTAATTCAGTACAGGGGTCTCTGTTCTGGGCTGTGATCCTTCTCTGTCTCTCTGACTGTAATTCAGTACAGGGGTCTCTGTTCTGGGCTGGATACTTCCTGTCTCTCTGACTGTAATTCAGTACAGGGGTCTCTGTTCTGGGCTGTGATCCTTCCTGTCTCTCTGGCTGTAATTCAGTACAGGGGTCTCTGTTCTGGGCTGTGATCCTTCTCTGTCTCTCTGACTGTAATTCAGTACATGGTCTCTGTTCTGGCTGTGATCCTTCCTGTCTCTCTGACTGTAATTCAGTACAGGGGTCTCTGTTCTGGGCTATGATCCTTCTCTGTCTCTCTGACTGTAATTCAGTACAGGGGTCTCTGTTCTGGGCTATGATCCTTCTCTGTCTCTCTGACTGTAATTCAGTACAGGGGTCTCTGTTCTGGACTGTGATCCTTCTCTGTCTCTCTGACTGTAATTCAGTACAGGGGTCTCTGTTCTGATCTGTGATCCTTCTCTGTCTCTCTGACTGTAATTCAGTACAGGGGTCTCTGTTCTGGGCTGTGATCCTTCTCTGTCTCTCTGACTGTAATTCAGTACAGGGGTTTCTGTTCTGGTCTGTGATCCTTCTCTGTCTCTCTGACTGTAATTCAGTACAGGGGTCTCTGTTCTGGGCTATGATCCTTCCTGTCTTTGTCTGATTCACTCTCTGTCCCTCTGACTACTCCAGAACCTCTCCGACAGCTGTGCTTGTGTCGTCCTCTCTACATTAGGTCGTCCTCTCTTCATCAGGTCGTCCTCTCTTCATTAGGTCGTCCTCTCTTCATCAGGTCGTCCTCTCTTCTTTGTGTCGTCTTCTCTTCATCAGGTCGTCCTCTCTTCATGAGGTCGTCCTCTTCATCAGGTTGTCCTCTCTTCATCAGGTCGTCCTCTCTTCTTTGTGACGTTATTTCTTCATCAGGTTGTCCTCTCTTCACCAGGTCGTCCTCTCTTCATCAGGTCGTCCTCTCTTCTTTGTGACGTTATTTCTTCATTAGGTCGTCCTCTCTTCATCAGGTCGTCCTCTCTTCATCAGGTCGTCCTCTCTTCTTTGTGACGTTATTTCTTCATCAGGTCGTCCTCTCTTCATCAGGTCGTCCTCTCTTCATCAGGTCGTCCTGTCTTCCCTGGATCGTCCTGTCTTCCCTGGGTCGTCCTCTCTTCCCTGGGTCGTTCTCTTATCCAGGTCATAGCCAGAAGGGGGAGGGGGGGGGGGGGGGTCGGAACAGGAATCTAGACTGAGAATGGTTGTACTTTAGCATTACCGTTAAAAGATGACATAGGTTGCTTTCTTAGATAAAAAAAAAATATTCAAAAGGTAATTGTACAGTTAGTTTCAAAGTGAGGTGACTGCAGGCCAAATTGAAACATATTCTAAAAGCACTTTCAAGTAACTCCGCCGTTTAACATGGACAAACAAATTACAGACAAAACACGACGCGTTTCGACCTCTTGGGTCTTCTTCAGGCAAGATAGATAACATTCAGGACAATGAAAACAAAGAACACGCAATCAGTTATCTTCCCGAATTTAGCGTAAGGAGGGTGCTCAAAACACGTCGTGTGTTGTCTTGTGATTTGTTTGTCCATGTTTACCGGCCGAATTACTCAAAATTACTTTTGAAATTTAAAACTGCCGTATTTTAAAACAATTATTAGTTTCTTCAATGGCTGGGTCAGTGTGGAATTGCTTTGGTTTTGCTTCTTTTTATCGTTTGCCGATATTAATACAAATACTACTACTACTACTACTGCTGCTGCTACTACTACTACTACTTCTACTACTGCTGCTGCTGCTGCTGCTACTGCTGCTGCTTCTACTACTGCTACTACTTGTACTACTGCTACAACAACAACAACAACAACTACTACTACTACTACCACTACTATTACCACCACTACTACTGCTGCTGCTGCTACTGCTGCTGCTTCTACTACTGCTACTACTTGTACTACTGCTACAACAACAACAACAACAACAACTACTACTA
>CM065718.1:3765954-3770954 GCA_033310375.1 Conus canariensis | reverse complement strand
GGACACAGGAACACATGTTGCATCACCAGGAAGAACATCGGTTTATGGCCCCCAAAAAAGTCAGGGATCTCTGAACCTGACACTAATTTGACGCATGGACAAGACAGTGAGCAAAAGACAGACCCTACACCCGTCTGTCATGGACAAGACAGTGAGCAAAACACAGACCCTACACCCGTCTGTCATGGACAAGACATTGAGCAAGTGACAGACCCTACACCCGTCTGTCATGGACAAGACAGTGAGCAAGTGTGTTGCCAGTGTCATGGAGAAGACAGTGAGCAAGTGTATTGCCAGTGACAGACCCTACACCCGTCTGTCATGGAGAAGACAGTGAGCAAGTGTGTTGCCAGGGTCGACGTTGAACGCTTTCAAGGATGTTTTGAGAGTGTCTTTGAAGCGTTTCTTCTGACTTCCATGGGAACTCTGTTCTTGTTGCAGCTCACCATAGAAAAGTCTCTCGGGTAGCCAGTTGTCTGGCATGCGAGCTACATGACCTGTCCATCGAAGCTCAGACAGCATCAGGATGGTGTGGAGGCTCGGCAGGCCAGCTTGGTCGAGCACTTCTGTGTCTGGGATTTTGTTCTGCCTTTCTTTGTTAAACAATCTTGTGAGGCAGGTCGTGTGTAAGTGATTCAGCTTCTTGGCATGCCGTTGGTACACTGTCCACGTTTCACATGCGTAGAGAAGTGTGGGGAGAACAACTGCTCTGTACACCTTCAGATTGAAGAATTAGTAGAACATCTTACGGAAAGTGAATATCTACAAAACTGCTAGGACGCGGAAAAGCCTGACAGATGTTGGGGGGAGAGAAGGGACTTGGAGGTAAAAGGGTGGGGCTGGTGAGAGGGAGTGGAGGGTGGGGGGTGGGGAAGGCGGACATACCTGTGCCAGCAGCACCCGGTGGCGATGCCGATGATAATGCCAGAGTTGGAAATGAGGTAGTCCCACATCTTGGTGTAGCATCCCTGCACACAGTGCATTGCAGTGTCTTCATTGCTACACCTTTCACCCTTCACATACACCTTTCACCGTTCACACACACCTTTCACCGTTCACACACACCTTTCACCGTTCACATACACCTTTCACCCTTCACATACACCTTTCACCGTTCACATACACCTTTCACCGTTCACATACACCTTTCACCCTTCACATACACCTTTTACCGTTCACATACACCTTTCACCGTTCACATACACCTTTTAACGTTCACACACACCTTTCACCGTTCACATACACCTTTCACATACACCTTTCACCGTTCACATACACCTTTCACAAACACCTTTCACCGTTCACATGCACCTTTCACCGTTCACATACACCTTTCACAGTTCACATACACCTTTCACCGTTCACATACACCTTTCACATACACCTTTCACCGTTCACATACACCTTTCACAAACACCTTTCACCGTTCACATGCACCTTTCACCGTTCACATACACCTTTCACAGTTCACATACACCTTTCACATGCACCCTTCATCGTTCACATACACCTTTCACCGTTCACACCCTCGTTCACATACACCTTTCACCTACACCTTTCACCGTTCACATACACCTTTCACCGTTCACATACACCTTTCACCGTTCACATACACCCTTCACCGTTCACATACACCTTCTGTCGTGCACATACACCTTTCACCGTTCACATACACCTTTCACCGTTCACATACACCCTTCACCGTTCACATACACCTTCTGTCGTGCATATACACTTTTCACCGTTCACATGCACCTTTCGGCGTTCACATACACCTTCCCTCGTTCACACAACACGGAGCTCCTCAGTATGGCCAGACTCCCTGTGACGGACCGTTTCCCGTCCAGTCACGAATTTTTGTGCAACCGTCGTCCGGAAGCCGGTTGAAAAGTTTACCTGACTGCTGCTCACCTGCGCACTGTTAAAGCCGGGTGAGCTGAAACGGTTAGGCAGTCTCTGCAGTGATTCCGGCAACGCAACTACCCAGAAAGCTGAAGAGGGACTCCAACCTGTTTTTGGTGGCAGTCAGGTATTTATCATTCAATGTTTATTTATTAGCAAACCGAAACCGTATTCCCGTTTAGGAGCGACTGAAACTTCCTCAGCGTACTGTGAAAGTTTTGTTTAGAAAAGAAAAGTATTTGTTGTGTTCTGTTATCCTATGACTTGATAGGGTAGCAAAACGAAATTCTTTCGGAAAACATGAATAGATGAAGAGAGTGTTAAAGGAAGTGGTCTTCAGGAAGAAAAAAAAATCTTGTTTATTCTGTGGCTTAACTAGTTATGAACTTCATGATGAAAAACAAAAAATGTTGATTTTTGATGTGGATGAGTGTTTAACTCACTCTTGATATGAATATTGAATAGTTGTGTGTTGGTAAACAAGAGTGTGTGAAAATCTTTCCCTTACATATATTGAAGTAGATGAATCTTTTGGAAAAGATACCTTCTAAAATCTGGTGATTATATGGAATGAAATGAACATTCTTGTCGTTATACAAGAAGAAATGAACATTTGTGACATGACAAAAGACATTCATAGTTTGATGAAAAGTAATCATTAATTGTGCGTAATGAATTGTATTCATGGTTTATTGAAGAGGGTCTAGGTGGGAATCCTTACCCCAATTTGGAAAACTAGATTCTGAAAGGTTTACATTGAAATCCTTTCCGGTGTAGTGTTATGATTCCGGAAAAGGGAATGTTGTTGTGTTATGATTCCGGAAAAGGGAATGTTGTAGTGTTATGATTCCGGAAAAGGGAATGTTGTGTTATGATTCCGGAAAAGGGAATGTTGTAATGTTGAAGAAAGAATATGCTGATGTTTGTCCCAAGTTCTAGTGGAATGTGATGTGACTAATGAATATGAATGTAGTCGTGATTGTAATGAATAGTAGCCATGATAATCAAGGTAGTTAATCAGTTTCCCCCAGGTAGAAGTGTACCCTGGACTGAAGGGGACTGACTGCCACTGTCTGAGAGTCGGGGCCGTAGCTGTGTCTACCCCCTTGTTCTCCACCTTGTGTCAGTGTTGAGAGATCGGCCTGAGTGCCGACAACTACCCTACCTGCCACTGTCTGAGGGTCGGGGCCGTAGCCGAGTTCTACCCCCTTGTTCTCCGCCCTGTGTCGGTGTTGAGAGGCCGGCCTGAGTGCCGACAACTACCCTACCTGCCACTGCGCCCGGGACCGACTACCCGGTGGGCCAGTTGGGCCGGAGACGCCGCTGCTGCCAAGCCAGAGCGCTGCTCCCGAGTTTTGAACCAGCGACCTGTTGGCTAGGCCGTCGCTGCGTTCTGTGTTTCTGTGCGTTAGCCACAGCTCCTGTGTGAGACTGTCGCCTTGTCGTCGGCAGAGACGACGTGAGTGTGGTAGTGATTTTGAGCCACAGCTCTGTGAAATTCCAATAGTCCTGTGTCGGACTTGACGCTGTAGTCTTCGTCTTCATCGTCCTCGTCCTATTCACCGTTTTCGTCGTCGTCACCGTCTTCGTCGTCGTTGGAACCAGCAGCGCTAGTAGATAGCCAGTTATATATAGATATATTTTGTGTGTACGCCTTATGGTTGGCGTGCCGACCTATTGGTTCTTGCATTTATTATATATGTTTGTCTGATGGTTCGGGCAGCATAAAACAAAAAGTGTTGTTCTGTTGCCTGGCTGTCAATGTTCGGATGAGTGTGTGTGTGTATGTGCATTGGAAAAGTCGTGCATGCATCTATAATGTCTGTGTGAGAGTCGGACAGTCAGACACCAGCAGACACACCCATACCATCCGTAAAACTCCCCCTTTGTACCTGCCCTTCACTATGACCCTCTGTCATATAACTACCCTTCACTATGACCATCCTCTGTCATATAACTACCCTTCACTATGACCCTCTGTCATATAACTACCCTTCACTATGGCCCACTGTCATATAACAACCCTTTACTATGGCCCTCCTCTGTCATATAACTACCCTTCACTATGGCCCTCTGTCATATAAATACCCTTCACTATGGCCATCCTCTGTCATATGACTACCCTTCACTATGACCTCCTCTGTCATATAACTACCCTTCACTATGGCCCTCCTCTGTCATATAACTACCATTCACTATGGCCCTCCTCTGTCATATAACTACCCTTCACTATGACCCTCCTCTGTCATATAACTACCCTTCACTATGGCCCTCCTCTGTCATATAACTTCCCTTCACTATGGCCCTCCTCTGTCATATAACTACCCTTCACTGTGGCCATCCTCTGTCATATAACTACCCTTCACTATGACCCTCTTGTCATATGACTACCCTTCACTATAGCTATCCTCTGTTCTATAACTACCCTTCACTATGATAATCCTCTGTCATATAACTACCCTTCACTATGCCCTCTGTCATATAACTACCCTCCACTATAGCCATCCTCTGTCATATAACTACCCTTCACTATGGTCATCTTCTGCCATATAACTACCCTTCACTATGGCCCTCTGTCATATAACTACACTTCACTATGGCCATCCTCTGTCATATAACTACCCTTCACTATGGCCCTCTGTCATATAACTACCCTTCACTATGGCCCACTGTCATATAACTACCCTTCACTATGGCCTCTGTCTATAACTACCCTTCACTATGGCCTCTGTCATATAACTACCCTTCACTATGGCCCTCCTCTGTCATATAACTACCCTTCACTGTGGCCATCCTCTGTCATATAACTACCCTTCACTATGACCCTCTGTCATATAACTACCATTCACTATAGCCATCCTCTGTCATATAACTACCCTTCACTATGACCCTCCTCTGTCATATAACTACCCTTCACTATGGCCCTCCTCTGTCATATAACTTCCCTTCACTATGGCCCTCCTCTGTCATATAACTACCCTTCACTATGGCCATCCTCTGTCATATAACTACCCTTCACTATGACCCTCTTGTCATATAACTACCCTTCACTATAGCTATCCTCTGTTATATAACTACCCTTCACTATGATAATCCTC
>CM065718.1:3750954-3755954 GCA_033310375.1 Conus canariensis | reverse complement strand
TTCTTTTTTCTTGTTTTCAATGGTTCTTGGATTATTGTTTAATGCAGCGAGGCCGTCATCTCTGTATAAACCGGCCTGTTTTCCAAGTTGTTTTTGGATGTTGGATAGCATGA
This sequence comes from Conus canariensis, assembly GCA_033310375.1. Classification (NCBI taxonomy): domain Eukaryota; kingdom Metazoa; phylum Mollusca; class Gastropoda; order Neogastropoda; family Conidae; genus Conus; species Conus canariensis. The sequence goes on along the minus strand of CM065718.1, from coordinate 3,755,841 downwards.
ATAGGCGTTCTTCTTCCTAAACCCAAATGCAAAGAATGAAGACAAAAATATATATGGATTCAAATCATGGCGATCACCTCCAACAATAGATGAAATGAAACCTTTTGAAGACAAAATGAAGGGACTGATAGCCAATATTAAATTCAAAAAATCAAATAACAACTTTCAAACATCACTAGCAAATGATATAAAACAAATCCAAAATGATAAAAAGATATTCGTAAAGGCTGACAAAACGAGCAATTTTTACAAAATGGAACCAAACGAATACTCTCAACTCTTAAACAAAAACATCCAGAAAAACTACAAGAAAGCTGATAAAACTACACATAGCAACATCCGCAAAAAAGAAAAAGAGCTTGCACATCGCATGGAGTTAAGTGATAGGGTAGAGACAACAGCAACAAAGGAGGCCTTCATAACACTTAAAGACCACAAGCCTAACTTCCAAAACAACCTAACATGTAGACTAATAAACCCATCTAAATCCGAACTGGGCAAAATAAGCAAGAGAATTTTGGAAAAGGCTATAGAAGATATAAAATCAAACACCGAATACAACCTTTGGAAAAACAGCTATGAAGTCATACAATGGTTTAAGAAACTCAACAAACAGAGAAATACAATGTTCATTACATTTGACATAGTAGACTTCTATCCATCCATAGATGAAGAACTACTCAACAAAGCTTTGAAATTTGCCAACAAATACACAAATATAACAGAGTCAGAAATGGAGATTATTTTCCACACCAAAAAAACCTTACTCCATAGCAGAAATGAAACTTGGATTAAAAAAACGAGCAAAAACTCCACATTTGATGTAACCATGGGATCGTATGATGGTGCCGAAACATGTGAACTAGTCGGACTATTCATGCTATCCAACATCCAAAAACAACTTGGAAAACAGGCCGGTTTATACAGAGATGACGGCCTCGCTGCATTAAACAATAATCCAAGAACCATTGAAAACAAGAAAAAAGAATTATGTAAAATCTTTAAAAAACCACAACTTAAAAATCACAATAGAAGCAAACAAAAAAGTAGTGAATTACCTAGACATAACATTAGACCTCAATGACCATGTGTACAAACCATACAAAAAACCCAATGACATACCAGTCTACGTAAACATCAAAAGCAACCACCCACCATCTATACTAAAAACAATACCCAATGGTATAAACAAGAGACTATCCAACCTGTCATGCAATGAAAACGCATTCAATGATGCAGCAACAGAATATCAAGAAGCATTACAAAAAAGTGGTTACAATTACAAACTACAATACAGTCCAGACAACAACACGAACAGAATTAAGAAAAATAGGAAAAGAAAGATCATATGGTACAACCCACCATACGATGGACAAGTAAAAACAAATGTAGGAAAAGAATTCTTTAAAATCTTAGCAACATCATTCCCAAAAGAACACAAACTGTCCAAAATATTCAACAAAAACACCATTAAACTGTCATACTCATGTATGCCCAACCTCAAAAACATGATTGATTCATCTAACAAAATGAAAAGCAACATAAAAGAGAAGGGTGCCGAAAGGACATCTTGCAACTGCACTAAAAAAGAACAGTGCCCCCTGAGCAATAAATGTCTTCACAGCAACATTGTATACCAAGCTACGGTAACATCAGAAAATGAAGAAGAAACATATGTAGGGATTACTGAAAACACTTTCAAAACCAGATACGCAAACCATAAACAGTCATTCAAAAATGAAAAATACAAAAATCAAACAGAGCTGAGCAAATACATCTGGAGACTCAAAGATAAAAAAATAGACTACAACATATCATGGAAAATCATAAAAAGAGCAGCACCATACAACAATATTTCAAAAAGATGCAATCTATGCTCCACAGAAAAATGGTTAATATTATGCAAACCACACTTAGCAACTCTGAACACAAAAGTAGAAATTGTAAACAATTGCAGGCACAAGTGGAAATCTTTGCTAGCACATTCCACCTGAACAGGCCCCAATAAGAACCACAGGCCGCACGTGCAGCAAATGAGATCCGCCTGCACACACAGAGTTGAAATCAAGTCCCGCACGCCATAAAAGACCGTTGGCGTGCTCCAAAAGACATCCTGAAGATAGCAAAGCTAGAAACAAGCTTGTAGATTTTACCACTTCATTTTAAAAATATTTTTTTAACATATATATATATATATATATATATATATATATATATATATATATATATATATATATATATAATCTTTTATACTGACATACAAATGGCTGTGTTCGCTGTTGCTTTCTTAGTGTGTTATTTGTTAATTCGATGTTAAAGGATTAATGCGTTATTGTTATTTCCTATTTGGTAGATTCTCATTGATTTTCATATGTTCATAGCTTTGATCCTTAATATTTGATAATTCTTCATTGTTTTATAATCATCCAACATTGTTTACCCATTTTCCCTATGCAATGATTAGATTTTAAATACTTGTACACACTCATGCAAGCACCGACAAACACACGTATGGTCATATCAAACTTTTACATGCAGTCAACTCCTTCCCACTCTCCCCATCCCTTCCCTTCTCCCCCATCCTTTCCCACCGTCTAATATCACTTTTAGTGAACAGACGTTAAACAGACTAACAACAACAACAACAACAACAACAACAACAACAACAACACAACCAACAAACAACACAACAACATATTCAGCATTCACACACCCCCCCACCCCCCCACCCACACCCAACACCCCCTACAATCCTTACACCTCGCGTTCTGGTGTTGGAGTTGTTGACGACACAAACACCCACCACCACCCCAACACCCCCTACAATCCTTACACCTCGCGTTCTGGTGTTGGAGTTGTTGACGACACAACACCCCACCACCACCCCAACACCCCTACAATCCTTACACCTCGCGTTCTGGTGTTGGAGTTGTTGATGACACAACACCCCACCACCACCCCAACACCCCCTACAATCCTTACACCTCGCGTTCTGGTGTTGGAGTTGTTGACGACACAACACCCCACCACCACCCCAACACCCCCTACAATCCTTACACCTCGCGTTCTGGTGTTGGAGTTGTTGACGACACAACACCCCACCACCACCCCAACACCCCCTACAATCCTTACACCTCGCGTTCTGGTGTTGGAGTTGTTGACGACACAACACCCCACCACCACCCCAACACCCCCTACAATCCTTACACCTCGCGTTCTGGTGTTGGAGTTGTTGACGACACAACACCCCACCACCACCCGAACACCCCCTACAATCCTTACACCTCGCGTTCTGGTGTTGGAGTTGTTGACGACACAACACCCCACCACCACCCCAACACCCCCTACAATCCTTACACCTCGCGTTCTGGTGTTGGAGTTGTTGACGACACAACACCCCACCACCACCCCAACACCCCCTACAATCCTTACACCTCGCGTTCTGGTGTTGGAGTTGTTGACGACACAACATGGGGAGAGAAGGTGTTTGGGGGGGGGGGGAGGAGGAGGGGGCAGGAGGTGCGCTATTCACCCTGCTGGTTTCACTTGACTGGACAGGCAGTGAGAGGGAACCGACTTGGATCGATACGTCACGCGGTTTGGGTATATATTCAGGGGGTGGGGGTGGGGGTTTTCAAAGACTCTATTGAACTGAGCTTTAAAAAAAAGCTAATCAATACCCGGACTGTATTGATTTTCTTTTATGGCAACCATTCCTCGCTCTGGGCTTTGAACGTGGAGGAAGGTATGTCGAAATGAGTGATCCACGTTTTAACTTACCGCATCTACAGGTAAAATATATGGTCAACACACCCCATCCCATCCAACACAGAGCCAGCCAGAGGCAAATTAAGGTCAACACCCCCCCAACCCAGCCAATACAGATCCAGTCAGAGGTAAAATAAGGTCAACACACCACCCCCGAACCCAGCCACCCTACAGTGACTTCTTGCTAAGTAACTGGCAGGCAAAATGGGGTGAACACTCCACGCCAGTATAGCCCAAAGCCTGCCCAACCCCACGCAGACCTGTAATGGGTAAAATGAGGTGAACACTCCACGCCAGTATAGCCCAAAGCCTGCCAACCCCAAGCAGAACTATTATGGGTAAAATGAGGTGAACACTCCACGCCAGTCTAACCCAAAGCCTGCCCTATCCCAAGCAGAACTATTATGGGTAAAATGAGGTGAACACTCCACCCTGACCGTCATAAAGTAGACTAAGTGTGGGCAAAACAAGGTCAACATCATCCTAACTGACATACAGCAGACCTAGTGTGGACAAAATAAGATCAACACACCATTCCAGTCATAACTAAGCAGACCCCACTCCTTGCAAAACAAGGTCAACACACCAGGCACTAATCTAAGCCAAGGAAGACCCCGCTTAAAACAGAATATGATCAACACACCATCTTGACCTGATATAAAAGAAACAGATTATGATCGGCACACCATCTTGACCTGATCTTAAACACATCCGACTTCTGGCAAACACGGCCAAACGATAATTCAACCAGAATCAGACAATGGGCAAAATATGGGCAAACACTCCACCCCAGTCTAGCCCAAAGCCTATCCTTCTACAGGCAAAATGTGATAAAAACTCCACCCCAGTCTGCTAAAGCCCACCCTTCTGCAGGCAAATGTGGCAAACACACCACCCCAGTCTAGCCCAAAGGCTATCCTTCTACAGGCAAAATGTGATAAAAACTCCACCCCAGTCTGCCAAAGCCTATCCTACTACAACCAAATGTGGCAAACACACCACCCCAGTGTACCACAGGCTTAATGTGGCAAAACACTCCACCCCTATCTAGCCCAAAGCCTACCCTACTACAGCCAAATGTGACAAACACTCCACCCCAGTTTACTACAGGCTTAATAT
>CM065718.1:3725954-3745954 GCA_033310375.1 Conus canariensis | reverse complement strand
CATAGAAACACCAGAGGGTGACATACAAACACCAGAGGGTGACATACAAACACCAGAGGGTGATACATAACACCAGAGGGTGATATACAAACACCACAGGGTGACACACTAACACCAGAGGGTGACATACAAACACCAGCGGGTGACACACAAACACCAGAGGGTGGCATACATACACCAGAGGATGACATACAAACACCAGAGGGTGATACACTTACACCAGAGCGTGGTATATAAACACTAAAAGGTAACCTACGAACACCAAAGGTTACTTACAAACACCAGAGTGTTGATAATGCCCAGAACCAGTTTGGCAATGAAGGTGGTACACATGATGATGTCAGCGCAGGATATACGTCAAAACGAATTTCGTCACGTCACAGATCTGTGGTGAGACCCTCTCCGATATTTTATCTCCGTCTATCTGCAACAGTTTAAGGCTTGCATAAGTCAACAACACAAAAAGGCACAACACACCCCATTACAACACAGTATAACACACCACAGTACAACACAACACAGCACAACACAGCAAAGCAGATCAACACACCCCAAAACAACACAATATAACATACCAAAATACAATACATCATAACACACCCCAACACAACACAGTACAACACACCCCAGTTCAACACAACACAGTACACCACAGAAGAGCAGAACAACACACCAAAATACAACACAATACAGCATACCACAACGCAATACCTTTAACACACACAATACAACACATAATAGCACAACACAATACAACACAAAATAACACACACAATACAACACAGTATAACACACCACAATACAACACAGTATAACACATCATAATACAACACAGTATAACATACCACAACACAGTATTACACACCACAACACAGTATAACACATCACAACACAACACAGCATAACACACCACAATACAACACAGTATAACACACCAAAATACAACACAGTATAACACACTACAATACAACACAGTAAACACACCACAATACAACACAGTATAACACACCACAATACAACAGAGTATAACACACTACATTACAAAGCAGTATAACACACCACACCACAACACAGTATAACACACCACAATACAGTATAACATACCACAATACAACACAGTATAACACACCACAATACAACACAGTATAACACACCATACCACAACACAGTATAACTTACCACAACACAGTATAACACACCACAATGCAACGCAGTATAACACACCACATAACAGCGCAGTATAACACACCACACCACAACACAGTATAACACCATAACACACACAGTATAAAACACAACAACACAACACAGTGTAACACACCACAATACAACACAGTATAACACACCACAATACAACACAGTATAACGCACCACAATACAACACAGTATAACACACGCCAATACAACACAGCATGACACACCATAATACAACACAGTTAAACACCAAAACACAACACAGTATAACACATCACAGTACAACTCAGTATAAACATCACAATACAACACAGTATAACATACCACAACACAACACAGTATAACACACCAAAAACACAGTATAAACCACCACAATACAAACACAGTATAGCACACGACAATACAACACAGTATACACACCACAACACAGTATAACACACCACAACACAGTATAACACACCACAATACAACACAGTATAACAAACATCAATACAACACAGTATAAGATACAACAACACAGTATAACACACCATTTATACAACACAGTATAACACACCCCAACTCCGTGTGACACACCCCAACTCCGTGTGACACAGCACAATACAAAACAGTATACCACACACCACAATACAGTATAACACACCACAATACAACACAGTACAACACTGCAGAATACAACATAGTATAACACACCACAACACAGTATAACACAACAATACAACACAGTATATCACACCACAATACAACACAGTATAACACACAATAGAACACAGTATAACACACCACAATACAACACAGTATAACACACCATAACACAACATAGTAGAACACACCACAACACAGTATAACACACCACAATACAACACAGTATAACGGACCACAATACAACACAGCAAAACACACCACAATACAGTATAACACACCACAATACAGCACAGTATAACATACCCAATACAGCACAGTATAACACATCACAACACAGTATAACACAACACATAAAGTATAACACACCACAACACAGTATAACACACAACAATACAGTATAACACCACAACACAAAACACCGTATAACACACCACAATACAGTATAACACACCACAATACAACACAGTATAACACACCACAATATAACACAGTATAACACACCACAATACAATACAGTATAACACCACCAATACAACACAGTATAGCACACCAAAATACAGTATAACACACCAGAACACAACACAGTATAAACACCACAATACAGTATAACACACCCCAATACAACTCAGTATAACACACCACAACACAGTATAACACACCACTATGCAACACAGAATAAGACACCACAATACAGTATAACACATCACAACACAACACAGTATAGCACACCACAATACAGTATAACACATCCCAATACAACACAGAATAGCACACCACAATACAACACAATATAAAAGACCACAATACATACAACACAGTATAACACACCACAATAAACACAGTGTAACACACCACAATACAACACAGTAACACACCCCAATACAAAACAGTATGAAAATCACAATACAACACAGTATAGCATGCACACCACACCACAACGCAGTATAACACACCACACCACAACACATTATATCACACAACACCACAACACAGTATAACAAACCACAACAGAACAAAGTATAACACACCAAAACACAGTATAACACACCACAATACAACACAGTATAACACACCACAATACAACACAGTACAACACACAACAACACGGTATAACACACCAAAACACAGTATAGCCACCCACAACACCGTGTGACACAGCACAATACAACACAGTATACCACACCACAATACAGTATAACACACCACAATACAACACAGTATAACACTCCAGAATACAACATAGTATAACACACCACAACACAGTATAACACACAACAATACAACACAGTATAACACACCACAATACAACACAGCATAAAATACAACACAGTATAACACACACCCAATACAAAACAGTATAAAACACACAATACAACACAGTATAACACACCACACACTAGTACAACACACCACAATACAACACAGTATAACACACCACATCACAACATAGTAGAACACACCACAAACACAGTAAAACAAAACCACAATACAACACCAGTATACGAACCACAATACAACACAGCATAACATACCACAACACAGTATAACACACCGCAATACAACACAGTATAACACACCACAATACAACACAGTGTAACACACCACAATACAACACAGTATAACACACCACAATACAGTATAACACACCAGAATACAGCACAGTATACATACCACAACACAGTATAAAACATACCACAAACAGTATAACACACACAATACAACACAGTATAACATACCACAATACAATACAGTAACACACCACAATACAACACAGTATAACAACACCACAATACAATAAACACCAATCAATAAACACACAATAACATACACAGATACATATACACACACAACAATACAAACACAGTATAACACACCACAAAAACACAGTAAAAACACACACAATAACCACACAACAGTATAACAAACACAATACAGTATAACACACAACAATACACACACAGTACATAAACAACCACAACACAGTATAACAACAACCACAACACAACACAGTATAACACACCCACAATACAACACAGTCATAACACACCACAATACAACACAGATAACACACCACAATACAACACAGTATAACAACCACAATCACAGTTACACACCACAATACATACAAGTATTAACACACCAATACAACACAGATACACACCACAATACAACACAGTATACACATCACAATACAAACAGTTAACACACCACAATACAACACAGAATACACACCACAATACAACACAGTATAACACACCACATACAAACAGTATAAACACCACACCACAATAAACACAGATAGCAACACAATACAACCAGTATAACACACCACAATACAACACAGTATAACACACCACAAACAACACAGTATAACACACCACAATACAACACAGTTATAACACACCACAATACAACACAGTATAAACTACACACAAACAACACAGTATAACACACCACAATACAACACAGTATAACATACCACAATAAAACACAGTATAACACACCACAATACAACACAGTATAACACACCACAATACAACACAGTATAACACACCACAATACAACACAGTATAACACACCACAATACAACACAGTATAACACACCACAATACAACACAGTACAACACACCACAAAATAACACAGCATAACACACAAAAATGCAACACAGTATAACACACCACAATACAACACAGTACAACATACCACAATACAACACAGTATAACACAACATAATACAACACAGTATAACATACCATAAAACAACACAGTATAACACACCAGAATACAATACATTTTAACACATCACAATACAACACAGTATAACACACCACAATACAACACAGTATAACATACCACAACACAGTATAACACACCACAATACAAAACAGTATAACATACCACAACACAGTATAACACACGACAATACAACACAGTATAACATACCACAATACAGTATAACACACCACAATACAACACAGTATAAAATACCACAACACAGTATAACACACGACAATACAACACAGTATACCATACCACAACGCAGTATAACACACCACAACACAACACAGTAAAACACACCACAATACAACACACCACAGTATAACACACCACAATACAACACAGTATAACACACCACAATACAACACAGTATAACACACCACAATACAAGACAACAGAGTACAACATAGCACAACATAGCAACACACCCTAATACAACTCAATATAACACACCCCAAAACAACTCGATATAACACATTCCAATACAACTCAATAAAACACCCCAATACAAAACAGGATAACATAACAGAATACAACAGAACACACCTCGACAGTATAACACCCCACAATAACCAAAGAAATATAACTCTTCTTAAATAAATGTTAGCGAACCGCCCAGAGAACGTGGACAAACGAGTCACAAAACGAAACAACGCGTTTCGACCTCTTAGGTCTTCATCAGGTGAGACATAAACTAATAAAACAATGAAAATTCACTTAGCTTTGATCGCTTCAGATCACTTCACAGGGTTCAGCGCAAGGAAGAAGGCATTGAATGAGAACGAGGCTGTTGGAAGGGAAATAGTGAGCGAGTCAAAGTCGTAATGAAGATAATAATATTACTGATAGGAATACTAATAATGGTCAAAATATTGAGGGAAAAAAAGGGACAAGATTACTACCAATCTTAGTGTCAATAAGTATGGGTATGGGAGAAAGGAGAGTGGGTTAGAGGATTCTTAAACAGCAGGGTTGCCGTGGCAACAGTCCCAGAAGCGAAGGCGATGGTGATGTCAATGCCAGTGGTAGTATCAATACTAGCAATAGTATTACTGAATGATACTGCTAACAACGATAGTGAAGGTTAAGGTAATGAAAGCATGATACAGAAATATATTTAGAAAATACATTTTTATAATAATCAAATAAATAAATAAATGAAACATTAATAATAATAATAATAATAATAAACTAAAAAATAAATAAGTAAATAATAAAAATAATAATAATGATAATAAATGCATAAGATAGCTATAAGTTGTGTGTGAGGTGAATGGTGGGAGATAAGGTAGTATGTGTGTGTGTTGTGGGAGGATATTATGGGCTGAGATTGAAGTGGTGGGTTGGTACATTACTTTAAGGTGTTGATGCTATGAGGGTGGAGGGAAGAAGGGGATGGGTTTACGTACTAACTGGGGGAGGGGGAGGGGCAACATATTCACACCTATACACAATCTCTCTCTCTCTCTCTCTCTCTCTCTCTCTCTCTCTCTCTCCCCCCCCCCCCTTTCACGACCAACGATAAAGGAGCCAGCATTCTATTTATTATGTGTGTGTGTGTATGTGTAGTAGTAGTAGTACTTTCATTTTTACGTCTTTTCACAAAATTATGTGATATTAGACAAGAGAGAGAGAGAGAGAGAGAGAGAGAGAGAGAGAGAGAGAGAGAGAGAGAGAGAGAGTGTGTGTGTGTGTGTGTGTGTGTGTAAGAGTATGTGTGTGAAGCATAGGTGCGTGGAAGTGCACGCAAAATATGGAATAATTACTACTTATAACATTATAGTAAATATCTAACAGGACTACATATTAAACAAGAGGTAACTTTCAAAGCAAAATCAATATAGAAAAAACATCAGTCACTGTCATGCCTAATAAACATGGTAAGTATGCCTTAAGAGTCACACAATCAAATAAAACGTGGGCTCTTGACACATTTGCCTTACCGCATATGCATTTTGTTCCTGCACTATATTTCGTTCTGAATGCGTCGAGTTTCAGTCTATAAAATACTGAAACAAAGTTTCTGTACTGATACATATCACGAACCTGCAGGTGTTCAATGCCTTCAACCTGATCAAAGCTGAGAACATGGTTTTTTCGAGCATTAACCCGCAAATAAGGGATGTTCTGGTTGTTTCTAAAAAATTCCCAAGCCACTTGTTTTAAAACTTGATGACACTCTTGTAAAGTCAAGGGGACAGAAAGTGACTGTGCCAAGGAGATGGAGTCGTTTAACTCGCATATAGTTATGGGGGCATTTATATAGTGGTCATTATTTGAAACTGGCTCTTCGTACATCTCTGTTTTTTCTTCCCTTTTCCTATGTTGTATGCAGTCTTGTGGAAGACTTTCTAGACGCATCGTCTTTGAAAACATGTTAGCGAATGCTTCTGCTTTATCAGATGAGGTTGAGAATTTTTTATTATCCAAATTAACTGGATATCTTGGGAGATTTATCCCTTTTTTCATAGTTTGAAATTTTTGCCACACTTTTTGAAGGTCTTTGTGATGAGAAACTTCTTTGGCACAAAATGCTGTCCAGTAAAGCCGCTTTGCTTTTGCAATGACTCGATTAGAGTGTGACTTAGCTTTTTTCATTTCTAGGTGATTTTCTTCACTTTTGTTTTTAATATACTCTTTGTATTTCAGTTTCTTTAAGGCTACAGCTTCTTCGCAATCCTTAGTCCACCACACATTGCCGGTATGAAGTGTTTTTGGAGAAGTATTAGTACGACATTTTGGTATTGAATCATCAGCGGCCAAGAGAATCATTTTATTGAATTTTGAATACATATTATTTACATTTTCTTCATCTTCACAAAAAGTCTCTATGTGTCTATAGGAAAGAAAAGCCTTGAACTTATCCCAGTTGGCAAACTTATAATTGTATTTAGGTATTTTGTCTTCAGGCAAATTTTTTATGTCGTATGCTTTATTAATTGTCATTATGATGGGCAGATGATCACTTCCAAGAGTGTCATCAAACGTTTGCCATAAGCAATCAAAGGCTAATTGGGGGGAAATCATTGTCAAATCTATTGCGCTTGATCTATGGGTGGGAATGTCAGGAATCCTAGTTATACTCCCATCATTAAGCAAATACAATGAAGAATCCACCACGTTTTCAAGAAAACGATTGCTTGTTATGGATGAACAACCTTTGTCCCAAAATGGAGCGTGAGCATTAAAATCTCCGGCAATCAACCATCTTTCCTTAGAGCTGTCTATTGCATGTAACCATTCAGTATTTTTCTCGTCTGGACCTTTAGGCAGATATACAGACACAATGTTGAGAACAACGTTGTTATTGACTTTTACTGTGGCCGCGCACGAATAGAAGTTTGCAAGATCAGACGGCGCTGGCGATAGTCGTATTAAGTATTCAGTGCCTTCTCTGATATATATAGCAGTGCTGACTTTTTCCTTCGTGTCAAAAACTTGATTGTGCACTGGGGGATAATAAAAGTGTGGTAATTTTGGTAATTTAGTTTTGCACACATTTAATGATTGCAAAATCAATATTTTGTAGCAGTTATTTACCAGATGTTGACGTAAAAATGCTTCGTTCGTGAACACAGATCTGGCATTCCATTGCAAAATCTTAAATGAGTTATCAGGCATGTCACTGATAAACTAACAACAGAAAAGCAGGGGGGGGGGTGCAAATAGAACAAATAAGTAAATGAATAAGCAGAGAGAGAGAGAGAGAGAGAGAGAGAGAGATTTCATGTGTGTGTGTGTGTGTGTGTGTGTGTGTGTGTGTGTGTGTGTGTGTGTGTGTGTGTGTGTGTGTGTGTGTTCCATTTGTAATATCAGCCTTATTCATTGGTTACCCCCACCTCCACCCCCAGCAACCGCCATATCCACCAACACCCCTACACACATCATTACTAGGGCAGGGGGAGGGGGGAGTAAGTCGATTGATGTAGCAAATGGAGAGACTCAGAGAGTGTAGGAAAAGGGAAGATGATGATAGCTGCAACCTATGTCTGAGGTAAACAGTGGGAGGTAGGGTGGTATGGGTGTGTGTAGGTGGGGGATATTTCAGGCTGGAGCTGCAGAGATGGAATGGTACATACTACTTTTGGACGTTGATGCCATGAGGGTGGACGGTGCCCAGTTTGGCAATGAGATGAGATTCCTGCATAAGGCGTTCCAAGTTGTCACTCTTAGATTGCCAAAGTGCCAAGATTTTGACATGGTTGATGTTGTGTTGGGCATGGTTGAAGTGTAGAGCGACTGGTTTGGGCCGATGGTGGCGAATTCTCTGAACACCTGGCCGACATCTGCCACCATCGGCCCATCGGCCTCTACACTTCAACCATGCCCAACACAACATCAACCATGTCAAAGTCTTGGCACTTTGGCAATCTAAGAGTGACAACTTGGAACGCCTTATGCAGGAATCTCATCTCATTGCCAAACTGGGCACCGTCCACCCTCATGGCATCAACGTCCAAAAGTAGTATGTACCATTCCATCTCTGCAGCTCCAGCCTGAAATATCCCCCACCTACACACACACCCATACCACCCTACCTCCCACTGTTTACCTCAGACATAGGTTGCAGCTATCATCATCTTCCCTTTTCCTACACTCTCTGAGTCTCTCCATTTGCTACATCAATCGACTTACTCCCCCCTCCCCCTGCCCTAGTAATGATGTGTGTAGGGGTGTTGGTGGATATGGCGGTTACTGGGGGTGGAGGTGGGGGTAACCAATGAATAAGGCTGATATTACAAATGGAACACACACACACACACACACACACACACACACACACACACACACACACTCACACTCACACACACACATAATAAATAGAATGCTGGCTCCTTTATCGTTGGTCGTGAAAGGGGGGGGGGGGGAGAGAGAGAGAGAGAGAGAGAGAGAGAGAGAGAGAGAGAGAGAGAGAGAGAGAGAAAGATAGACTGTGTATAGGTGTGAATATGTTGCCCCTCCCCCTCCCCCAGTTAGTACGTAAACCCATCCCTTTCTTCCCTCCACCCTCATAGCATCAACACCTTAAAGTAACATGTACCAACCCACCACTTCAATCTCAGCCCATAATATCCTCCCACAACACACACACATACTACCTTATCTCCCACTATTCACCTCACACACAACTTATAGCTATCTTATTCATGCATTTATTATCATTATTATTATTTTTTTTTATTATTATTTACTTATTTATTTATTTTTTAGTTTATTATTATATATTATTATTAATGTTTCATTTATTTATTTATTTGATTATTATAAAAATGTATTTTCTAAATATATTTCTGTATCATGCTTTCATTACCTTAACCTTCACTATTGTTGTTAGCAGTATCATTCAGTAATACTATTGCTAGTATTGATACTACCACTGGCATTGACATCACCATCGCCTTCGCTTCTGGGACTGTTGCCACGGCAACCCTGCTGTTTAAGAATCCTCTAACCCACTCTCCTTTCTCCCATACCCATACTTATTGACACTAAGATTGGTAGTAATCTTGCCCCTTTTTTTCCCTCAATATTTTGACCATTATTAGTATTCCTATCAGTAATATTATTATCTTCATTACGACTTTGACTCGCTCACTATTTCACTTCCAACAGCCTCGTTCTCATTCAATGCCTTCTTCCTTGCGCTGAACCCTGTGAAGTGACCTGAAGCGATCAAAGCTAAGTGAATTTTCATTGTTTTATTCGTTTATGTCTCACCTGATGAAGACCTAAGAGGTCGAAACGCGTTGTGTTTCGTCTTGTGACTCGTTTGTCTACGTTCTCTGGGCGGTTCGCTAACATTTATTTAAGATTTGTTTAGATTTCCGCCTGCAGTCCTCTCGCTTTGCAAAGAAATATATATATATGTCACCGATCGGCGGTACTAAATCAGTATGTCCATGTGTTTAAGAGTAGTGGTGGTTCAAGATAGAGAGCGTGTGCGCGTATGCGTGTGTGTGTGTGTGTGTGTGTGTGTGTGTGTGTGTGTGTGTGTGTGTGTGTGTGCGCTCGCGCGTATGTGAGGTTGGGGTTTAGTTAGCTAGAGTTAGGTGAAGTTCCTCAGGGTTAGGTAGAAAGATTAGGCTAGGTAGGAGGCTGGGGAAATAGGACATACAATATTCTTTCATTCCAGTCTTCACTTATTGAAGGAATGGAATGGAAGCGGGAGGTTGGTTTCGTTCCCAATTGTTACCCTTTTGTTACTTTGGTTCTACACCAGAGAAGGCGGGGCAGGATATCGGCTGTTGTTGTGTTGTCAAGTCTGTGAGTTGTTGTGGTAAATTGTCGTGTTGTTGCACGAGCAATAACTAGTCCGTTGGTCAGGCGTGTCAGCTCTGCGGAGGGATACACTGCTCTGACCAATCGTTGTTTTGTGTGGTGAGTAGAGTTCGCTTGATTCTGACCAGGGCGGAATGCGTTGGGGTAGCTTCACTTCGGTCCCTGGTGTTCGTCGGAGTGGACGTACGCCTTGTAGGTGCGGCGGCAGCGCCGGTAGTTTTGAAGAGTGACTTCGGGTCATAGTTAGTGCCAGGTCCTCGTCGGGTTTGGGTGCCCTTGGCCTGTGCTGAGTCGGTGTCGTCCTTGTTGCAGCCACTGTCAGCCAGTTGCAGAACTGGTGTGGTTGATCGTCTGTATGTCCAGGTTGGTGATCTGTTAGGTTCGTTGTGTTGTAGTTCGTCGTGTTGTCTTGTATTATGGCGAGTTGTACTGTAGTTGTCTCATGTTGCGATTAGTTGTATGGTGTTCGTGGCGTATACTGGTTGTCTAGTATGATGTTGTCTTGGTTCCGTGATTGAAATTTGTAGTCAGCCGGTTTGTGTTGTTACCTCTTTCCTGTATATTTTTGTAAGTAATGTACATAGTGGTTCCTGAGTTCGATTTCCTCAGGACAGTTTGGCTAGACAATGTGGGTTCAATATAATGACCGTTGATGGACAGTGATGTAGATATTGTTTGTGGTTAGTTCATGGTAATGTCAGTGGGTTCAATAAGAGGGTAGTACGAGGTTGCATTTGGTTGAGGATCATAATATGAGTCAGGTGCAGATGTGTCTGCGTGAATCATAGAGGGGTTTGATGATTGTGCTCAATCTCAGTTGTAAATAGTAGGTGTTCGTTGAAATTGATTAACGATTCTGGAGTTGACCTGCACAGCATTGGAATCGGTTAACTGTGTAGTAGGGCTAAGGCCAATTTGTGGTCGAGTGGTTTATACTGGAGTACGGTCGTGACTATTCAACTTATATTGGTGTCTTGTCACTTTCGTTACGAGTTAGGGTTCTCGATGCGGGTGTCGTGCGCGTGCAGACTGTATCGGTGGCGTACGCATTTGGTACAGGACAGTGAGTCCATATGGTTAGAAGTTTTGTAAGAAAGTGACAGTCGTCACACGTGCAGGGATGTATGTATTTGTGACAGAACGGGGTTGGAGAAAGATATCTTGGGTTGTGGGGAGGCAACCCAGTTATGAATTTTAGTAAGCAGAGAGAAGGGAAAGGTAAAGTTTAAGGCGAGTAGCTTAGCAGTCGATAGGATAAAAACGGATGATGTGCAGCATGTAATATTGTATGAAGTGTGGTTGTGTTGGCATAACAAGGATTAACCACTGGGTTATCTGACAATAGATGACATGAGAGTGAGGTGCTGGATGGAAATTTTGGCGAACAAATCATGTTTTTGATATATGATTATAATTGACAGTGCAAAGAGGGGTAATAATGTGAAGGATTGTGGCTGCGAGCCGATTCTCTTGTGTGAACATGCTGGAACTGTGAACCGCTAAAAATTGATAAGTTTTGTTTTTTTCCTGAGATGTGTATTACTACTGGTTATTGTGTGGAGACATTTCCTTGTGAAATTGGCCATTTCCTAGATTATTTAGTATGTCCTAAGGGGGCCCATGGAGTCCGTGTTGGATCGCTTAGATTGGTTTATTTCTCCGAGAATTGGGTGTGATTCATAATTTCATATGTAATAGCGTGGATGGGCTCAGGGAGAATATTGTTTTACCGCTGTTGTAAGGGTTGGCAGGAAATGGGTCTGATAACCCCAAAGTGAGTAATGGGTTGGGGAATGTGTTCGAAATTTAAGGGGTCACTCTCATGCCCGAGTGGGAAGTAGGCAAGGGAGATGGAGAGTTAAAGCTTTACCAAGTAGCCTATGTGCCTTGATGACTCGGGTAGTAGCAACATTACAGTAGTGGCCTACAGTTGTGTCAGCAGGTATCCTGCTCCGTCCTGAGGCTGGGGCCAGACCACCTCAGTCTACTGCCGCGTGCTGGCAGGTGAGCGGCGCTTTCCAGTACCTGTTGTTTTCCCGGGAGAGGGAGACCACCCAGGCCGGCTGCCTTCTGTGGGGCAGCTCTCCTCCGGCTACCGGTACTCTTCCGGGAGTTCTCCGGCACTGGTTCCTCGTCCCGGTTTAGGCGTCCTGTGAGAGGGCGCTGCACCAGGCCTTTTCCACCCTTGGTGTCCGGCGGGGCCTTCAGAGGAGGAGGCGTCCTACGAGCCCCGGACCCGTCGAGAGGGCGTCTGGTGTGTGTACGTTGGGTGTCGTGCCCATCGGGGGAGGAGTCGACTGCGAGGAGCCACGGACAGCGCCGGGGTGCAGAGTCCTCCGGGGAGGTGTCAGCCTGTGAGGGGCCCCGTACAGCGCCGAGGACTGGAGTTTTCCGGGCCGGGATGGGTTGTCCCATGTTTGTGGTAGAAGGGGTGTAGCGTTAGGCAGTAGGGTTAGGGGTGTTAGCTACTGCCTCCTTTCGGGTCGTAGTGGCCAGCACAGTGTAGGGTACTGGTCGTTGCCTCCCTTAGGGACGCAGCGATCAGTGCAGTAGTGGTCCCGGGTTAAAAGAGAAGGGCGAGTCCTGGGGAGGGGTGTGGGTGGTAGCAGTAGTTGAGAGATTAGAGTCCCTTTGGTAAATCCTTGTCCCTAGTAGTTAGTCACCACGTGTGCGGGCTATCGCTGTGTCCCCAGGTCACAGTGATATACTGTAACTGGTGTTTTAGGTTAGGTTAGGGTCTTCCAGGTCATTATAGTAGAGTAGGGTGAGTCAGCGGGAATTGGGATACTTGTGTGCAGTTGTGGATGTGCGTGAGTGGTGGCGCCATGGAGTGTGTGTGAAATAAAGAAGCGTGCGTGATTGTAAAACTGTTAGTGTGCTGTGTTGTCTGACCTAGTGTGTGATAGGCGTGGGTAAGGGTGGTAGGGCCGTCCGGCTTAGCGACCGTGACACTTTGGTGGAGATGCGGGGTAGTAAGCGGTTCTGGGTAGGTGATAGGTAGCTAGGAGGGAGGTAGGGGGGTGTTGTGTCCGGTGTGTACGTTGTGTGAAATGTAAGTGGGTGGTTGGTGGGAGCGTACCAGTACCCTGGGAGGTGGTACGTAGTGTCCCTGTTCACTTCAGGCAGCTTTCCAGTGGCATAGGGCAGGGCACTTGTGTTGGTGTGAATGGGTTGGCGTTACCGTGTGAGTGAGGTATGAATGGTCAATAAACATTGAGTGGTTGTTGGAAGTGTGAGTGATTACACCGTACAGTGTAGGTGAGGTGCCGGAGGGTACCAGGTGTCCTTTGTGTCCCTTACATATGGTATACCCCAGTGAGTAGGTAGAGTGGTACCCAGCCCGTGACTGTGCACACTGTGTGCTCGGATATCCTGTGGGGATTAAGGGCAGTGTAAGCCCAGGTGACTGTGTGTGGGAAGCACGAGGGTGCGCAGTGTTGTGGCATAGGGTATGCTGTGAGTGCACCTGGACTTGAGGGGTGCAAGTGCACTGTGATCGTGTGGGTGCGGCCTACCAGAGACAGTGAGGCCTGTGACTGTGGGTAACTGGTGCGCATGCACAGTGGACAGTGGACACACGGTGTCACGTGGTTCAGTCCGTGACCAGACAGTGCATTGGTAGTATTGTATGGGTTGGAGCCCATGTGGGTATATGTATGAGGTACACAAGTGTGGGTGGAGTTATGCTTGGTGCGTGACACATTGAGAGTATTGTGTACTTGTGCTGAGTTGCTTCAGGGGCTAGTGCGTAGTCAGGAACCTCCAGTTGCGCTCAGATCGCATACTGTCCGTTGCTAGTTCTGTGGTGGTAGGGGTACTCTATGTCTAAACACACCCGAGCCCATCCGCAGTACGACCCCGATAGTGTCATGGATCCACAGGCCCCTACGGCGGATACCAAACCTAAGGTTAGTGACCAGGGAGCGGGGGTGGATCAAGAACAGGGGACGGGGGCTTATGCAAAGTTTGCCAAGTTGGAAGCGGCGATGGGTTTAGCTGGGGGAGACCTCGCCAAGTTCGTCACAGACTCAGTACGTAATGAGGATGAGAAGACGGCGAGAGAAGCAGAATTGGAGCTCCGAATGGAGGAGAAAGTGAGGCAGAAGATGAGGGATGAAGAGGAGAAAGCTGCTAGGCAGAGGGAGCTAGAAATGAAGCAGAAGAAGATCGAAGAGGAGAAGGAAAGGTTAAAGCAGAAGGATGAAGAGGAGAAAGCTGCTAGGCAGAGGGAGCTAGAGATGCAGCAGAGGAAGATAGAAGAGGAGAAAGCTGATAGACAGAGGGAGCTAGAAATGAAGCAGAAGAAGATCGAAGAGGAGAAGGCTGCTAGGCAGAGGGAACTAGAGGTGAAGCAGAAGAAGATCGAAGATGAGAAAGCAGCGAGACAGATGGAACTGGAACTGCAGAGGAAGAAGATGGAGGAAGAAACGGCAATAAGGGAAGTAGAAGCTCAGGCACGGCAAGCCGAGTTAGATCTCAAGAGACGAAGGGATGAAGCCGAGTTAGAGGCAAGAGAGCGAGAGCTAATCATACAGGAGAGACAGGCCTTAGATGAAGCAGCGCATAGGAAACGCTTGATTGAGGTGGAGGAAACGAAGCATGTCCACCTTGAGCCGTTGGGAGAGAACGACGACGTGGACGCTTTCATCGCCCAATTTGAGCGTGTAGCCCAGATGTGCAAGTGGAGCAAGACCTCATGGCCCACACGTCTGATGTCTCTGCTGAGAGGAAAGGCTAGAGAAGCGGTGATGCGGTTAAGTGCGGATGAGCTAGGCGACTATGATCAGATAAAGAGCGCCCTGTTAAGCCACTTCAGGCTAGATGCTGAAGCCTACCGGGAAAAGTTCAGAAGCATCAAGAAGGACGCTGCTGAGACTTTCGGCCAGATGCTGGGAAGGATGAAGCGGTGGTTTTCCCTCTGGTGTGCAGCAGCGGGCAAGGATGAGAGTGTGGCAGAGGACGTAAAGGATCTGCTGTTCCAAGAACAGTTTTATCAGCTATTGTCTCCAGAGTTCACAATTGAGGTGCGGAAGACATGCCCGAAAACTGTGGAACAGCTTGCAACAGAAGCTACTGTTTTGGCAGAGGCCAAAAGACTGGGGAGGAAGGCGAGACAAGACCGAACAGTTAACCAGCCCAACCTGGGTAATACACGTGAAACAGCAGGGAGCCAGCCCGCAGGGAGGTCCCAACAAAGTGATGGTGCACTACAGCAGCTGAACAGGAGATCAGAAGGGCCTAGATCGACCATAGTTTGTTTCAACTGCAAGAAGCCAGGCCACATCGCTAGGAAATGCCCTGAGCCCCATTCTGTTGGAGCTGTTCATTGTTGTGACCAGCCCCAAGCTCGAGTGGTCCCTACGTTGTGTCGCCCATGCGCTGAGCAGCGGTACGAGCCTGTGTGCATCGTAGAAGTTAACGGGTCACCGGCCAATGGATTACGGGACACTGGTGCCGGACACACCGTAGTGGCTAAGTGGTTAGTACCGGCAGATGCGTACACAGGAGAGCCAGTCCCAGTAGTGTTGGCTGAGTCCAGATGTAGGTCTGTGTTACCTGTGGCGGTAATAGAGTTGAAGTCGCCATTCATCGCAGGGAAGTTGGAGGTTTTGGTCGTGAATAGCCCTGTGCAGGAAGTCCTGATCGGAAACTTCGCAAAGAGAGTAGGAGATCCCGGTTGGACACGTGTGCCTGTATACGCAGACCCGGCGTTGGTTGGGGCAGTGCAGACACGCGCGCAGAGAGCCAGGGAGCAGCAAGAACCTGTACCACTGCCCGTCGAGGAATGCATTCTGAACACCTCTACCCAGCAGTTAATTCAGATGCAGGACCAGGATGAAACCCTGAGGAAGGCTCGGAGTGCGTGTGAAGCAGGGACGCACTTCCACACCAAGTTTGGACGAGTCGAGTACGCTCGGAAGTCTGGTGTACTGGTCAGGCGGTTTGAGGGTCCCAAGGACGTAGCGAGTCAGATCTGCGTCCCAGCTGAACTACGGACCACGGTGATGAAGCTAGGCCACGACGTACCCATGTCTGGTCACTTTGGTACCACCCGAACCAAGGAGCGAGTTGGTCGCCATTTCTATTGGCCAGGCATGCATGCTGACATTCGTCGGTACTGCCAGTCATGCTTCCAGTGTCAGCGTACTGTGGACAAGGGAAGAGTGTCAAGAGTTCCCCTTGTAAGGATGCCACTGATGCGCAGGCCCATGCAGATACTGAGGGATCTGTGGTTGCAACCAGAAAGGCAAGGGCTCCGCACAGCGGCAGAGTACGTCGTTAACTTAAGGAACAAGGTAGCTGAGAAGTGTGAGTTGGCAAAGAAGAACTTGGCAACAGCAGCTTGCAGGTACAAGCGACATTTTGACTGGAGAGCAAAACCCAGGAAGATAGCTGTAGGGTCTAGAGTACTAGTGGGAGGATCACAAGGTGGGCACTGCAGCTGCAGGCATTCCAGTTTACGGTGCAGGTAGTGTCTGGAAAAGACAATGTGGCGGCAGACTACTTGAGTCGCTTGCCGGAGAGAAAAGAGAGAGAGAGAGAGAGAAACCTTAAGTTCCATTTACGTGAGTCATGAGAGGTTGACATTATTGAAGCTATGCATGTGTTATCTTTGGTAGAGAATGGCGTAGCAAAGTGTTACTGAAGGTGTGGTATTTGTAGCACGTGTTACACAGCAGTTGTGCGTAATCAGAGCCCCCTCAGTTATGGAATTTATATGTAGTGCGTAGTGTAACGGCTGCCTGTAAGTGCCTGCGTTAAGGTCATATGTGGCAGCGTTAGACCAGGTTGATTAATGTAACCTGTGATTGTTGATGTATTTAAAAGTTGATGCTGTTGTGATGGAAGTTTTGGAGTGCATCAAAAGTAACAGTAGGACAGAATGAGTGATGGGAAATTGGATTCTCATAGGTAGGGTGTGGCTAAAACGCCGATCGAGTGAGAAGTTGTTTGTTTTAACCTGTAGTTAAAACTTAGGCAGGGGGGTGTGTCACCGATCGGCGGTACTAAATCAGTATGTCCATGTGTTTAAGAGTAGTGGTGGTTCAAGACAGAGAGCGTGTGCGCGTATGCGTGTTGTGTGTGTGTGTGTGTGTGTGTGTGTGTGTGTGTGTGTGTGTGTGTGTGTGTGTGCGCTCGCGCGTATGTGAGGTTGGGGTTTAGTTAGCTAGAGTTAGGTTAAGTTCCTCAGGGTTAGGTAGAAAGATTAGGCTAGGTAGGAGGCTGGGGAAATAGGACATACAATATTCTTTCATTCCAGTCTTCACTTATTGAAGGAATGGAATGGAAGCGGGAGGTTGGTTTCGTTCCCGATTGTTACCCTTTTGTTACTTTGGTTCTACACCAGAGAAGGCGGGGCAGGATATCGGCTGTTGTTGTGTTGTCAAGTCTGTGAGTTGTTGTGGTAAATTGTCGTGTTGTTGCACGAGCAATAACTAGTCCGTTGGTCAGGCGTGTCAGCTCTGCGGAGGGATACACTGCTCTGACCAATCGTTGTTTTGTGTGGTGAGTAGAGTTCGCTTGATTCTGACCAGGGCGGAATGCGTTGGGGTAGCTTCACTTCGGTCCCTGGTGTTCGTCGGAGTGGACGTACGCCTTGTAGGTGCGGCGGCAGCGCCGGTAGTTTTGAAGAGTGACTTCGGGTCATAGTTAGTGCCAGGTCCTCGTCGGGTTTGGGTGCCCTTGGCCTGTGCTGAGTCGGTGTCGTCCTTGTTGCAGCCACTGTCAGCCAGTTGCAGAACTGGTGTGGTTGATCGTCTGTATGTCCAGGTTGGTGATCTGTTAGGTTCGTTGTGTTGTAGTTCGTCGTGTTGTCTTGTATTATGGCGAGTTGTACTGTAGTTGTCTCATGTTGCGATTAGTTGTATGGTGTTCGTGGCGTATACTGGTTGTCTAGTATGATGTTGTCTTGGTTCCGTGATTGAAATTTGTAGTCAGCCGGTTTGTGTTGTTACCTCTTTCCTGTATATTTTTGTAAGTAATGTACATAGTGGTTCCTGAGTTCGATTTCCTCAGGACAGTTTGGCTAGACAATGTGGGTTCAATATAATGACCGTTGATGGACAGTGATGTAGATATTGTTTGTGGTTAGTTCATGGTAATGTCAGTGGGTTCAATAAGAGGGTAGTACGAGGTTGCATTTGGTTGAGGATCATAATATGAGTCAGGTGCAGATGTGTCTGCGTGAATCATAGAGGGGTTTGATGATTGTGCTCAATCTCAGTTGTAAATAGTAGGTGTTCGTTGAAATTGATTAACGATTCTGGAGTTGACCTGCACAGCATTGGAATCGGTTAACTGTGTAGTAGGGCTAAGGCCAATTTGTGGTCGAGTGGTTTATACTGGAGTACGGTCGTGACTATTCAACTTATATTGGTGTCTTGTCACTTTCGTTACGAGTTAGGGTTCTCGATGCGGGTGTCGTGCGCGTGCAGACTGTATCGGTGGCGTACGCATTTGGTACAGGACAGTGAGTCCATATGGTTAGAAGTTTTGTAAGAAAGTGACAGTCGTCACACGTGCAGGGATGTATGTATTTGTGACAGAACGGGGTTGGAGAAAGATATCTTGGGTTGTGGGGAGGCAACCCAGTTATGAATTTTAGTAAGCAGAGAGAAGGGAAAGGTAAAGTTTAAGGCGAGTAGCTTAGCAGTCGATAGGATAAAAACGGATGATGTGCAGCATGTAATATTGTATGAAGTGTGGTTGTGTTGGCATAACAAGGATTAACCACTGGGTTATCTGACAATAGATGACATGAGAGTGAGGTGCTGGATGGAAATTTTGGCGAACAAATCATGTTTTTGATATATGATTATAATTGACAGTGCAAAGAGGGGTAATAATGTGAAGGATTGTGGCTGCGAGCCGATTCTCTTGTGTGAACATGCTGGAACTGTGAACCGCTAAAAATTGATAAGTTTTGTTTTTTTCCTGAGATGTGTATTACTACTGGTTATTGTGTGGAGACATTTCCTTGTGAAATTGGCCATTTCCTAGATTATTTAGTATGTCCTAAGGGGGCCCATGGAGTCCGTGTTGGATCGCTTAGATTGGTTTATTTCTCCGAGAATTGGGTGTGATTCATAATTTCATATGTAAT
>CM065718.1:3705954-3720954 GCA_033310375.1 Conus canariensis | reverse complement strand
ACCATCTCTTCCACTATCTTTCCAATAATCTCTTGCACTTACTTAGCAAGCAGTCAGTCTAGAGTGAATCTTTCCAATCATCTCTTCCACTATCTTTCCAATAATCTCTTGCACTTACTTAGCAAGCAGTCAGTCTAGAGTGAATCTTTCCAATCATCTCTTCCACTATCTTTCCAATCATCTCTTGCACTTACTTAGCAAGCAGTCAGTCTAGAGTGAATCTTTCCAATCATCTTTTCCACTATCTTTCCAATCATCTCTTGCACTTACTTAGCAAGCAGTCAGTCTAGAGTGAATCTTTCCAATCATCTCTTCCACTTACTTAGCAAGCAGTCAGAGTAGGGAGAATCTTTCCAATCATCTTTTCCACTATCTTTCCAACCATCTATTCCACTATCTTTCCATCATCTCTTCCACTATCTTTCCAATCGTTTCTTCCACTATCTTTCCAACCATCTCTTCCACTATCTTTCCAACCATCTCTTCCACTATCTTTCCAATCATCTCTTCCACTTACTCAGCAAGCAGTCAGAGTGGGGCGAGTCTTTCCAAACACGTCCTGCATTTAATGAGCAGTCACTGTGGGGGAATCGTGTTCATGACTTCCTGCAGTGAGTTAGCACACAGTCACAGCGCTGTGATTGTTTCCAGTCCATTGCTGCTGCCTGTACATCGCCAGGCGATCAATGATGTGGATGGAGTGTTGTTCTTGAATAATACATGATCGGTCTCTCATCCTCGGCTTAAAGCCAGTACCCCCTCTCTCTCTCTCTCTCTCTCTCTCTCTCTGTTAGACCCTCTCTCTCTCTCTCTCTCTCTCTCTCTCTCTCTCTCCTTCTCTCTCTGTGTATGTTTACTATAAAGCTATCCGAGAAATGTATATCCCACCCAAATATTGTTCCCACCCAAATGTGTTTAAATTAAGCCTTTTGCTTTCTGATACAAGAATGTGAATGCCTCTTGCCCTGTATCTGTCTAAAGCATTTACTTTCAGAAATCAATCTTTATATGATGTTTAATGGTCAATGTTTGCAGACGTATGAACATGCTACTTTTCATCATCCTCCCTCCAACCCCCACCCCATCCCACCCGATCTCTACCCCACCCCTCGACTTCTCCTATCCCTTCCCCCCCTTTTCGCGATTAAAGACGGTATCGATTAACTTTATTCATCTTATGTACGATATTATGATATGATTTCCCTTTGTTACCACCCCCCCCCCCCCCTTGACATGGGCAGAAGGCCTAGCTCAAATAAAACTTTGTCTTGTCTTGTCTTGTCTTGTCTTGTCTTGTCTCTCTCTGTATGTGTGTGTGTGACCTTGTTTCTCTCTGTATGTGTGTGTGTGACCTTGTTTCCCTCTGTGTGTGTGTGTGTGTGTGTGTGTGTGTGTGTGTGTGTGTGTGTGTGTGTATGTATGTGTGTGTGTGTGTGTGTGTGTGTGTGTGTGTGTGTGTGTGTTAGACCTTGTTTCTGTGTGTGTGTGTGTGTGTGTGGTGGTTTGTGTGTGTGCGTGTGCGTGCGTGCGTGCATGTGTGCGTGCGTGCGTGCGTGTGTGTGTGTGTGTGTGCGTGCGTGTGTGTTAGATATTGCTTCTCTCTCCCTCTCTCTCTCTCTCTCTTCCTGACGCACACACACACACACACACACACACACGCGCGCGCGCGCGCGCGCGCGCGCGCCCATGCACACACATGCAAACACATGCGCACACACTGTGTGTATGACGTTTTGTTTTCTCTCCTCCTCTCTCTCTCTCCCTCTCTCCCTCTCTCTCTCTCAGCTCTCTCTTTCGCGTCTGTGCGCACTGCACACGGCACACATTTATTTTAAAAGCCTGTCTTCTCACAAAAAAGTGCAAACACCCCGGCCGGGGGCACACACTCCTCAACACTGCCGTGCTGCTCGACAGGTGAGGACAGTGGATCAAGCGGACTGTGTGCTGTCATTCCACCTCTTCTGACGATTCACACAAAACACAGACACACGGTGCCCAACGCGCAGAGACACACACGGGACACAGGCGGGAGCGGGCACAAACCGGAGAACTAGTTCACCTATACAATCACTTCGCTCACCTCTCTCTCCTCTCCTCTCTCTCTCTCCTCTCACACACACAACACAGACATTCACACACACACACACACACACACACACACACACACACCACACAAGCAACGCAACACCACACACACACACACACACACACACACACACACACCACACACCACCACTGCCGTCAACCGACAGCGAGGAGGCAGGATCACAGCGGACAGGTGCGTCAGACACACACCGGAGAGTAAGGCACTGTCAACACAATATCACCACACACACTCACTCACACCTTCACACACACACACACAGAGGGCACGGGACGACACACACAACGACACGAAACACACCATACAAACCACACACCACACCCACCACTCCACTCACTTCACACTCACACACACACACACACACACACACACACCACACACACACACACACACACACAACACACCACACACACACACACACACACACACACACACACACACACACACACACACACACACACACACGCACACAATACACACACAGGCATGCACACACACACACGCACGCACGCACACACCAGAGGCACGCACACACACACACACACACACACACACATAGAGGCACGCACACACACACACACACACACACACACACACACACACACACACACAGAGGCACATACACACACACACAACACACACACCACACGAACACACACACACACACACACACACACCACAGGCACGCACGAACACACACACACACACACACACACACACACACACACACACACACACACACAGAGCACACACACACACACACACACACACACACACACACACACACACACACACACACACCCAGGCAGGCACACACACACACGCACGCAACCGCATGCAAGCAGCCACGCATATGCACACACAAGTACTTTCTCTCTCTCTCTCTCTTTCTTTCCCTCCTCTCTCTCCATCTCTGTCTGTCTGTCTGTCTGTCTGTCTGTCTGTCTGTCTGTCTGTCTTCTCTCTCTCTCTCTCTCTCTCTCTCTCTCTCTCTCTCTCTCTCTCCCCTCTCTCAGAAGCCACCGAACACTCCCCCTCCTCCCCCTGAAAAACAAAAACGAAAAAAAAGAAAACAAAAACTTGGACAGGAAAGGAACATCCTTACAGGCAGAAAACATGATGGTGAGAAAGCGATACAATACAATACAATACAATACAACACAATACAATACAATACAAGAATACAGTACAACACAATACAATACAAGAATATAATACAAAACAATACAAGACAAGACGAGGCAAAGCAAGAACTCTCTCTCTCTCTCTCTCTCTCTCTCTCCTCTCTCTCTCTCTCTCTCTCTCCTCTCTCTCTCTCTCAGAAGACCGTGTTAAATATTGTAAGGCTCGAAGAGAATACAAAAATATGTTGCACAGAAAGCAAATAGAGCACAACAAATCTTTACTGAATTATTTAATAAACTCAACCCATGACCAGAAGGAATTCTGGCAAAATGTTCGTAGATTTTCTGTAAAGACACCTCCTATACACAGTAATATTTCTACTGAAGAGTGGTACCAGCATTTTAAAAATTTGTTAGAGAACGATGTTGGCAGTGAAGCAGACACAGAAGAAATTGAAGAATCAGGTTACTTGGATAGTCCTATTTCAAAAGAGGAAATCCTATTTTCAGTAAGACATTTAAAGAATGGAAAATCTGCTGGTCCTGACGGTTTGATTGGTGAGTTATTCAAGAATGGTGGGGACATCGTGATTGATTTCTTTCTTAAATTTTTCAATACCCTCTTTGATAAAGGATTATATCCAGAAAGCTGGACTGAGTCGATTATCATTCCATTGTTTAAGAAAGGTGCCGTAAATGATCCTGGTAATTATAGAGGAATCTCATTGTCTGATATAAGCAGCAAATTGTATAGCTCCATCATCAATAACAGATTACAAAAATGGATCGATCAAAATAACATTACTGGTGAGTATCAAGCTGGTTTCAAAAAGAATCATTCCACTGTAGATCATATGTTTACTCTTCTAGCTCTCGTTCAAAAGCAGTTTTCGTGTAATCGTAAGTTATATGTAGCTTTCATTGATTTCGAGAAAGCGTTTGACTCCGTTTCTAGAAAATTACTCTGGCCAATACTGAAAAAGAACGGTATCAATGGCAAATTATATCAGTGTATTAAAAGTATGTACTATAACGTTAAAGCAAGAGTTAGATCAGGTGGAGAACTTACTGACTATATTTTATGTACACAGGGTGTAAAACAAGGTGATGCTTGCAGCCCTGTTCTTTTCTCATTGTTCATAAATGAACTAGCTTTAGAAATAATAGCGAACGGAAGACATGGTGCAACGCTTTTCCCGATTTTATTGAACTATTCATCTTGTTACTAGCTGATGATATTGTTTTATTATCTGAGACTCCAATTGGCCTCCAGACCCAGTTAAACAATTTGTGTCAAACAGCCTCTGAAGTTAAGCTAAAGGTAAATTTGAAAAAGAGTAATATTGTGGTTTTTAGAAAAGGAGGTTACTTGGCAGCAAGCGAAAGATGGTTTTTTAATGGACAGATGATGGCTGTTGTAAATTGCTACAAATACCTTGGCATTTATTTCTCTACACGCCTAAGCTTTACAGCTGCTTGTCAGGACCTGGCAAGCAGAGCAAAAAATGCCTTATTGTGTATTTTGAAAAAATTAAACATGTTAAATAATAACTCCTTGACAGTGTTTCTAAAACTCTTCGATGCACAGGTTCAACCAGTTGCTCAATATGGTGCTGAGATTTGGGGCTTAGATAAATCTGCTACTCATGTGGAAAAAGTTCATTCTTATGCTCTTAAGAAATTTCTGGGGGTTCACATGAAAACACCGAACGAATGTGTTTATGGGGAAACACACCGTTATCCTATTTATATTAATTCATCTGTACGGTGTATTAGATACTGGCTGAGGATAGTACAAATGGATGACAATAGATTACCACTTAAAGCATATAATATGCTGTTGGGACTAGAATCGCGTGGTAAAAAGTCGTGGGTTACAGATGTTGGGGATTTTCTGTTTTTTAATGGATTCGGTGTGTCTGGATGTGTCAAGGGGTTGGAAATGTAAATGTTTTTTGAAACAACTCCGGCAAAGATTGATTGATAACCGTTGGCAAAACTGGCATGAAAATATCCGGAACAGTGAGCGATATTCGTTTTATAGAACTTTTAAGACATCCGCTGGTTGTGAAAAATATCTCTCACTTAATATTGACAGGCATATTAGAAGTTACCTAACAAGATTTAGATTAGGAGTTACAGACATCAAAGCGCATCAGTACCGATATGCCAATACTAAAAACGTTGACATGCTATGTCCTTTATGCAAAAGCGCGAATGAAGACGAAGTGCATTTTCTGCTTTGTTGTCCTGTCTGCAAGATTTAAGGTGTGAATACATTCCTCGGAAATTCTTTGAAAACCCCTGTTTGTTCCGAGCTGCTCTCCTCATGGCAAATCAAAAGGAAGACGTACTGAAGAGCACGTGCATTTATTTATATAAGGCCTTTAAAAGGCGCACTATTATGGTCAGTTAAAGGAATCCAACTCTAGTATTTATTGTGTACATTTTGTATCCTTCTCTGTCTGTTTCTTGTTGTCAACTATGACATGCTATCTTGCTGTATGAAGTATCATTATTGGTATTGTTGTATTGTACCCCCATCAGAAGGGGCCATGGCCTATACTGATTAAATTTTTTTCGTTCGTTCGTTCGTTCGTTCTCTCTCTCTCTCAGAAGCCACTGATTCGCATACAGCATCCCCCCCCCCCCCTTAACTGTCCCCTGCCCTCCCTTTCCCCTAGACCCTCAGCAGTGATCTGGGTGCCAGTCTTTCCACTGAGGCCATCAACAGAAGTCCTGTGGTCACCACTGATACACACTGAAGTGCCCAGACCACACTGAAGAGCACAGACCACACTGAAGAGCCCAGACCACACTGAATACCCCAGACCACACTGAAGACCACACTGAAGACCCCAGACCACACTGAAGACCCCAGACCACACTGAAGACCCCAGACCACACTGAAGTGCCCGACCACACTGAAGACCATACTGAAGACCACACTGAAGACCACACTGAAGACCCAGACCACACTGAAGAGCCCAGACCACACTGAAGTGCCCAGACCACACTGAAGAGCCCAGACCACACTGAAGTGCCCAGACCACACTGAAGACCCCAGACCACACTGAAGACCCCAGACCACACTGAAGACCCCAGACCACACTGAAGACCACACTGAAGACCCCAGACCACACTGAAGTGCCCAGACCACACTGAAGACCACACTGAAGACCACACTGAAGAGCCCAGTCCACACTGAAGACCACACTGAAGACCACACTGAAGACCACACTGAAGACCACACTGAAGTGCCCAGACCACACTGAAGACCACACTGAAGAGCCCAGACCACACTGAAGAGCCCAGACCACACTGAAGACCACACTGAAGACCCCAGACCACACTGAAGACCCCAGACCACACTGAAGAGCCCAGACCACACTGAAGACCACACTGAAGTGCCCAGACCACACTGAAGAGCCCAGACCACACTGAAGAGCCCAGACCACACTGAAGAGCCCAGACCACACAGGGCCATTGTCCCTGACACCACTCTGCCTCTCCTCTGTACACCCCCCCCCCCCACCACCACCCCCTCCTCCACCCGAAAAACAAAAACAAAAAGAAACAAAGAAAAAAAAACTTGGACAGGAAAGGAACATCCTTACAGGCAAAAAACATGATGGTGAGAAAGTGATACAATCAATACAATACAATACAATACATACAATACAATACCCAAAACAATAATAATTGTTGTATGTCTCGATTTACTGACTCAAGACACCCCAGAGCCAACTCTTTGCCACAAACGGAATGAAAGATTACCACAGGATGTTATGTGGGCTAAAGCTTTTCAGAAAATCCGACAGACAAAAGATATTAAGTTAAGATGGTTACAGGTCAGAATTATTAATAGAATACTGGGAACTAATATTGTTTTGCAAAACATGGGCGTTGAAGATTTAGAAAAATGTTCCTTTTGTACGAGAGACAAACAAAATATTCCACATCTATTTTGGCACTTCCCTCATGGGCAAACTTTCTGGCAAGAATTTCAAAATACAATAAAGAGAAAAGGTAAAGATGTGAAGCTACTGCTGAATGAAAATATTGTCCTGTTTGGCTGTGATCATGATATTGGATCAGACACAACTTTTGATTTTATTCTGTTACATGCCAAATTCTATATTCACAAATGTAAATGTGACAAGGATTTACCGATATTTTAAGTTTTCACTGTGTATTTGAAGGCTAAATATGAAATAGAAAAGTATGCTGCTTGTCTTCACATGTCACTCACGACGTTTCTTGCACAGTACCTCCCTTGTTATTCTTTATTGGGTTAATATATTATTTTGTCAAGGCTTCCAAACGATATGGCAACGGCCAGTTGTTTTGTTTTCTTTGTTTAATTCATTCATTTGCTTGCTTCAGTCACTTTGTTTCTATTTCTTTCTTTTTTCTGTATGTTTGTCCTTTGTGGTCATTACTATGCCTATATATATAATGTCTTTGATTTAACAAAGAAACACATGTATAATGCTCATTAACGGATAATGATGATGAGGGTGATGATGCTTTGTGGTTGTTATTATTGTCTTTTGCGTTTTGTAGTCCTTAATTGTAATTGGTGATTTTGTTTTGAAATAAAACATGATTCATTTGGAAAAAAAATACAATACAATATAATACAATACAATATAACACAATACACTACAACACAATACAACACAATACAACACAATACAACACAATACAATCTATTATATACAGCTCAGTTTGTCTATCTGTCTGTTCGCTTATACACGGCCACAGTTTTAGGCCGATCGCCACCAAATTTGGTATCAAGTATCTTTGATGTCCCACAAACAGCAACGTCGGGTCGGCGATCACGTGACGCATTGCGTCCACAGACGCAAAACTGGACATCGGAACACAACACGACAAACTCACCGGGGCGAGACGGGGTCGAAGCGCGTAAGCGCTAGTATAGTACAAAACAAGACAAGACAAGACAAGACTCTGTCTCTCTGTCTCTGTCTCTGTCTGTTCTTCTCTCTCTCTCTCTCTCTCTCTCTCTCTCTCTCTCTGTCTTCCCCCCCCCCCTCTCTCTCTCTCTCTTTCTCTCTCTCCCCTCTCTCTCTTTGTCTCTCTCCCTCACTCTTTCTCTCTCTCTTTCTCTTTCATCTCTCTCCTCTCTCTCTCTCTCTCTCTCTCTCTCTCTCTCTTGGAGACAAATCAAGACACACCTTTACATGGCAATGATCAGAGCTCATTAATTTTGAAATACGATTATACTGGAGGAAATTCCATATCTGCACAGACTCTCTGTGGCCATTGTAAAGGCTGAAAGAAGAGCAGCGAGACAACTGAAGGTGTGTGGCCATTGAAAAGGCTGAAAGAAGAGCAGCGAGACAACTGAAGGTGTGTGGCCATTGAAAGGCTGAAAGAAGAGCAGCGAGACAACTGAAGGTGTGTGGCCATTGAAAAGGCTGAAAGGAGAGCAGCGAGACAACTGAAGGTGTGTGGCCATTGAAAAGGCTGAAAGGAGAGCAGCGAGACAACTGAAGGTGTGTGGCCATTGAAAAGGCTGAAAGAAGAGCAGCGAGACAACTGAAGGTGTGTGGCCATTGAAAAGGCTGAAAGAAGAGCAGCGAGACAACTGAAGGTGTGTGGCCATTGAAAAGGCTGAAAGGAGAGCAGCGAGACAACTGAAGGTGTGTGGCCATTGAAAAGGCTGAAAGAAGAGCAGCGAGACAACTGAAGGTGTGTGGCCATTGAAAAGGCTGAAAGAAGAGCAGCGAGACAACTGAAGGTGTGTGGCCGGTGTGTGGCCATTGAAAAGGCTGAAAGAAGAGCAGCGAGACAACTGAAGGTGTGTGGCCATTGAAAAGGCTGAAAGAAGAGCAGCGAGACAACTGAAGGTGTGTGGCCATTGAAAAGGCTGAAAGAAGAGCAGCGAGACAACTGAAGGTGTGTGGCCATTGAAAAGGCTGAAAGAAGAGCAGCGAGACAACTGAAGGTGTGTGGCCATTGAAAAGGCTGAAAGAAGAGCAGCGAGACAACTGAAGGTGTGTGGCCATTGAAAAGGCTGAAAGAAGAGCAGCGAGACAACTGAAGGTGTGTGGCCATTGAAAAGGCTGAAAGAAGAGCAGCGAGACAACTGAAGGTGTGTGGCCATTGAAAAGGCTGAAAGAAGAGCAGCGAGACAACTGAAGGTGTGTGGCCATTGAAAAGGCTGAAAGGAGAGCAGCGAGACAACTGAAGGTGTGTGGCCATTGAAAAGGCTGAAAGAAGAGCAGCGAGACAACTGAAGGTGTGTGGCCATTGAAAAGGCTGAAAGGAGAGCAGCGAGACAATCGAAGGAATGCAATGGATTGAACGGTAATGACAAACACATCTCTTCACTCACACTCTGTAATGAAAAACACATCTCTTCACTCACACTCAAACACATCTCTTCACTCACACTCTTGAGAGTATCAAATCAAATCTTTCCATTATCAAATTCATATAGACAACGTAAACATACAATAAGATCTTCCCGCTACCAAATTCGGATAAAACAAGAAGTTCTGACCTCAAGACAAATGATGCACAACACGACTTGAGGGGAAAAAACCCTCTTCTCCACAAAATTGCACGAACACGAAATCCTATTCCTGATCATTTTAAAGTGAGGTAACTGCAAGCGGAAATTGAAACAAATTTCTGAAAAGAATCATTAGTTAGTCCGTCAGACAACAGAGAAAGACAAATTACATGACAAAACAC
This sequence comes from Conus canariensis, assembly GCA_033310375.1. Taxonomy (NCBI): domain Eukaryota; kingdom Metazoa; phylum Mollusca; class Gastropoda; order Neogastropoda; family Conidae; genus Conus; species Conus canariensis. The sequence goes on along the minus strand of CM065718.1, from coordinate 3,711,000 downwards.
GACGCGTTTCGAGCTCTTAGGTTTTCTTCGGGCAAGATAGACAACATTCAGGACAATGAAAGCGAAGAACGAGCAGTCACTTCATCTTCTCAATTTCAGCGCTAGACGGGCGTTGAATGAAAACGAGGCCGTTGGGAAGGGGACAATGGAAGTTTAGGTAGGCCTAATAAAAATCATCATCATCATCATCATCATAATGCTGATAATACTGCCGATGATGATGATGATTATTATTATCATAATAATGATGAAAATAACAGAATAATGATAATGAAACAGTAATAATAATGATACTGATGACAATATCAATATTAATACAACAAAGAGAGGATTACTACCACTTTTGGTGATGACATGTCCATAGAAAATCTAAGAGGTCGAAACGCGTCGTGTTTTGTCACGTAATTTGTTTGTCCCTGGTGTTTGGCGGACTTGCTAATCATTCTTTCTCAAATCTATTCCTGCCAAGTTTACTAATGCGCTAAATGCTTATGTTCAAACCTCCAGGCAAAGTCCTAGTTTAGCGGCCCCTTCGTGAGTCGATATCCTTTGAGCAGCGCTCTAAGGGGAGAAAATGGACACTCTCTCCGTGGAGTGTCAGTAGCTGACCCTTTGTCTCCACACAGCGTCACTCAATGACCCATTCTCTCCCTACATTCTCTCTCTCTCTCTCTCTCTCCTCTCTCTCTCTCTCTCTCTCTCTCTCTCTCTCCATAACAGGGCCGTTGAATCATTCATCGGTCCACACACACACATTCTCTCCCTCAAGGGCCGATGAATCATTCAATCAGTCTACTCACACACCCGGTCAATGAGATCTTGACAAAAGGGGGAATGGGAGGGAGAGAAGTAGGGGTGGATAGGGGGTGGAATGAAGGAGGGGGGGGGTGGGAGGATTGGGGAGGGAGGTCAGAGAACTTAACCCTCGACTTTGCTTTGCAAATCTGGACTGTGATCGATAACGTCATGATTTTTTGTTTTGTTTAGTTCGTTGATTGGTAAACAACAACAACAACAATAATAATAATGATGATGATTATTATATTATGGTTATCATCATTATTATAGATATTAATAATAATAATTATTAGAGCACAGAATTCAGTATAAGTCGGCCTGTCTTTGTTATAAGGTTATCACAGGTGAAGCGCCTACCTATCTCTCTAATCACTTCGAAATACATTTTCCTACACGTCCCCTCCGTTCTTCCTCTGATGACCTAATTTTTCGAATTCCCTCATATAACCGAAAGCAGCACGGTTCTAGAGCATTCTCATTTTCTGCGGCAATACTCTGGAATTCACTGCCTTTCCATAGATCTACGTCATGCCCCTTCCTTACCGACTTTGAAGTCTGCACTTAAAACGTATCTGTTCAAACGCCAGTTGCAGGATACCACCTGAAATATTACTAAATTACTACATGTCACTTGCACACTTTGCTCGTGTACAAATGAGCTGTTCACCGGTCAAATAGTGTGTTTATGCATGCAACATTATGTTCCAGTGCGTGTGTGTGTGTGTGTGTGTGTGTGTGTGTGTGTGTGTGTGCGCGCGCGCACGCGCGTGTGTGCTGTGTGCGTGCGTGTGTGCGTGTGTGTGTGTGTGTGTGTGTGTGTGTGTGTGTGTGTGTGTCATTCATTTAACGTCTTTCCACTAAACGTGATATTAGACGGAAAAAAAAGAAAAAAAAATCGTGCCGAAAGAGAGAGATGGGGAAAGAAAGAGCGTATGTGCTTATGCTTGTGCACGCACACGTATGTGTGCATGTGCGTGTGCTCGTGTGTGTGTATGCGAGTGTGTTTGAGTATGTTTGTGTGCATATGTGTGTGCTTATATGAGTGCTTATATGAATAATAATGGTAATTACGAAACACTTGAATTTTTCAAATAAGTTTGAAAGGGAAAAAAGCTAAAATTTTAACAAAACTAATTAACAATCATCTAGGCACAGAAACTTAACCTTTCTCGTGTGTGTGTATGTTTATGACTCGTGAACGCAGAATTGTGTGTGTGTGTGTGTGTGTGTGTGTGTGTGTGTGTGTGTGTGTGTGTGTGTGTGTGTGTGTGTGTTCTGCTTATATATATATATATATATATATATATATATATATATAAATAAATGGAACCATGCACCCCCTCCCCTCCCCCTCTTCCTCCGACTACTCACTACTAGTGAGTTTCTTCCCCATTGGAGAATGTCTCCCCCTTGGAGACTATAAGCTTGCTGAAGGCTCATTTTGAGAAGCATTTATTTCATTTTTTCCCCATTCACCCACTCAAGCACATACTGTTAGTTAGGCAGAATGATCTACCACTGCAGATATCAATGCTTATTTCCCCCTATTTCTTCAATCTAAGACATAAGAGCAAGCTTTGTTTATAATTGAATATTTCTTGCAGTCACTGCAATACCAAGCTGCTCTGTAAGTTGCTGGAATGGTGCTCAGTATTTATCCTTGGAATTTATTAGTTTATTATATATATATATATATTTTTTTTTTTAGATGTTGAATTGTTAAAACTTGTAAAGCGCTCTGTAGCCTACGTTGTTAGGATTGGCGCTATAGAAGTTGTCCTCATTATTACTATTATTATTATTATAACAGTAATAATGATAATAACAACAATAATAATAATAATAATGCTAACAGTAATAATTGTAATGTAACAATAACAATAATAATGATGATGATGACAAATATGTAGATTACATAAGTAAACAAATAAATGGAACCATGCACCCCCCTCCCCTCCCCCTCTTCCTCCGACTACTCACTACTACTGCTGTTACTGTAAACACACAGACTGGCGTACAGGCCACGTGTTACACACACACACACACACACACACACACACACACACATACACACACACACACACACACACACACACACACACACATACACACACACACACACATACACACACAGATACACACACACACACACACACACACATACACACACAGATACACACACACACACACACACACACACACACACACACACACACACACACATCTGTGCAAAACGCAGGTGTTTCTTACCTTTACCGCAACGTAGAAAAAAGAAAGAAAGAAAAAAAAACAAGAAAAATCCCCAACCCAATTCTGTAAAAGTTTTGTCTCACGAACTAAAAAAAAAAAAAGAAAAAAAAAGAAAGAAACCACGACAGACTATCCCCCAGCTGACAACGACAAACAGCACAAGTGACATGACCCAACTTCAGCACCAACACCCATCACAACATACCTGATCATCCACGGCCAACTGTCACTGGAGGTTTTTTTTGGGGGAAGCAACAACGACGGAATAGAACTCTCTTCCTGGCAGGCTTGTCTGTGACTACCTGGTTACAGTGGAACCACCTGTGCTGCCTGCCACTCTCACGACCATTCGCACAGGGCGCGTGTGTGAACTAGCATGTATATCACCGCCACCCTGCCCCACTTTTTCCTCACACGTTTACCACCCACGTTAGCAGAGCACAGCTGTGTCAAAACACTCTGCTTTTCGACTAGATACGATCTCCGGTTTTCAACACTTCCAGCCAATCAGATTTTTTTTTATCAATTCGACACGTCTGCATGATGAAGATATGAATATGTTCCGGGTTGGGGGACATCTTTTCAGTTGTTGCCATCATTGTGCCTGGAATAGAACCCCGAGTCACTGTGACGTCACGACACGGACTGTGAGTTGTAAAGAATGAATGGTCCGACCCGGATGAGCTGGGTGGTTCAGTAAGAGTGCTGGGAGCAGTGACGTCCAAAGCCGTGATTGGGATGACAGGGGAGGGGGGGGAGGGGAAGAGGGAGGGGGAGGGGGAGGTTTGTTAGCTTGGTCCTAGAGGTGTGTTTTTTATGTCCCTGTAGCGTGCCTAGCAACAAGGTAAACAATATCTATTGATTGCCGATGGCATTCCACTGTCGCCTTTCTCTCCAACCTCCCTCCCGCTCTACACCATCTCTCTCTCTCTCTCTCTCTCTCTCTCTCTCTCTCTCTCTCGCTCTCTCTCTCAATGCCTCTGTCTCTCTCTGTCTCTACCTCAATGACTCTGTCTCTTTGTCTGTCTTTCCGTCTGTCTGTCTGTCTGTGTCTTAGTCAGCCAGTCAGGGGTGTGTGTGTGTGTGTGTGTGTGTGTGTGTGTGTGTATGTTGTGTGTGTGTGTGTGGTGTGTGTGTGTGTGTGTGTGCCTCTCTCTCTCTCTCTCTCTCTCTCTCTCTCTCTCTCTCTCTCTCTCTGTCTCTCTCGTGATTTTTAGAGCATGATGTAAACAAACCTACCGTGTGCCTATTCTACGGTGTGTGTGTGTGTGTGTGTGTGTGTGTGTGTGTGTGTGTGTGTTCTGTGTGTGTGTGTGTGTCTGTGTTTGGGAGGGGAGGGAGACAGGTGGGCGGAAGGGGGAGCGTGGATTGCGATGGGGTAGTCGGTGCAATGTTTAAAGTTGTTGTTTTTTTTCACGTGTGTGAGCATGAGACGTCGAAATGAGGTGATGAGTGAAGCGGTGGGTGGATAGGTGTGCTGGCGGAGGGTCGGGGGGGGGGGGGGGGAGAGGGAGGGAAGACGTTAAGATCGAAGACGGGAAGGGGAGGGTGGGCGATCCGTGCAGATGGCGCTATGATCGTTTATACTTCGTGTCACGTGGTTTGGGCGCTGTCTCCTCTGTGTGTCAAAGGTCAGCATGGCAGCTTTGTTATGTAGACTCAAGATTCGGGGTTTACCTTTGCACCGGAGAGGGCGATAGGCTTATTTTGCGCATGCGTAATTGATGTAAACAAAAGATGCTTAAAATAGCACAGCTTTCCGGAGAATCTTACGACGCAGGGAAGAAAGGTCTTCACTGTATAAACGAAATATGATGAGGGTAACGAAATAGAAAACATGTGTTTTGTATGATAGTATCAACAGCATTAATATCATGAGTTTTAAAATAATAATATATATACTTACATCACGTTCATAAGGAAGAATGTACCAAGTAGTGTTAATGTATGATCAAGAAAGAATTCTGCATGTACATACTGTCAGGGAAGAATGTTTCG
>CM065718.1:3685954-3700954 GCA_033310375.1 Conus canariensis | reverse complement strand
TTGAAAGCTATCTGAATAGGGAGTGTCTGAAAAGGGGTGGGATGTGTGTTCACACAAGCGTAGAATCGTGGCACGTTGTTGAAGATTATTCTAAGCAGCCACCAAGTGCACTTATTAAAAGCTTGATTCAACAAACAAGACAATTGTATAAAGTACACCCGGCGGCAGCCTGAATAGGCAGCCTGTTGAATAGGACGTGACAAAGCATGGAGTAGACTTCAATGAAAGGTAGTCCAACAGTAGAAAACCTTTTCATACGTTTCCAGAAACAAGCTAGCTCCGAAATTCTCAAGAATTCTAGGATTCTAAAAATAGTACCGTTCACGCGTGAACGGTAGGTCTTCCAGACAAGCCAGCTCCGACAGATAGGATTCTAAAAATAGTACCGTTCACGCGTGAACGGTCTCAGCAATCGAGATATCACCCTCAGTTTACGGGAATAGGAAGGTGAGATTCCAATATGTTGTCTCAACCAATCTTCCCATTTTTGTCTTGAGTAATCTAGCAATTCTTGATGAACGGTTTGTGATTCAAGAAGTTCTATCTCTAATTCAGAAGAGATACTGTCTTGCGACATAACACAACACTTTCTAACTGAAAACACGACTGCACTGCACACCCGCAAATGACAAGACAGCTAGGTTCAGTTGCTAACAACACAAGTGCTGGGCGGAAATGTCGTCACTGTTACTAATCAGCTGATTCTATCTAGTCTTGTGATTGGGGGAAGGTAAGAAACATGTTTTGATATGTTTGGAAATTTAGCCGCCTAAATTTATACAATGACGTCTAACGCCTGTACTAAACGACGCCGTCTAAATTTATACAATGCCGCGTGGCGGCCCGACGCCCTTATGTGTAACTTGACACGAACCCGGAAACAGTGCGGCGCTTCGACTCGGCTATTGTGCAGTTGAGTAAGCCGTGGCCAGACATGTCTGACCTAGATACTACATAAAGGCAGAAGGGAGTTGTCTCCCCGGAAAAGAATGTAACAATTAATTGTGAAAAAAAATCGTCATTAAGTCGTTCTAGGTTCTTATTCAAGTCGGCATCACGTTCTTATTCAAGTTCTTATTTAAGTTCTTAACAAGTTTTTATTTAAGTTCTTAACAAGTCATCATCAAGTTCTTAACAAGTTCTTATTCAAGTACTTATTCAAGTTCTTAACAAGTCGTCATCAAGTCGTCATTAAGTTCTTATCAAGTCGTTATTAAGTTTTTATCAAGTTCTTATCAAGTTCTTATTTAAGTTTTTATCAAGTCGTCATCAAGTCGTTATCAAGTTCTTATTCAAGTCACTTATAATTATTTATTAAGTTCTTGAAATATTATTCCATCTGAAATGGATCAAAATGATCTTTTGTTGTTGGCGGTTCTGGCATGCTTTTTTGTTCGGCTTCTGTATTTAGTGGCTGAGATTTTTTGGACTGCTTTGGTTTTTGCTGGCGTTGTTTATATTTTTTATAACCGTAATAACCACCCCAGCAGCAATGACGCCAAAAATGCCAACTCTTTTAATCCAAATAATCCATGACGACTTTGGTGTTGTAGGTCTTGACTTGTGTATTTACAGCTGGCATTGAAACAACTGTTGGCGTTGGCGGTGTTATGTTTTCATTATGAGTTATATTCTGTGATTGCAACATTAATTTTTTTTGTTTGTTCCACTCTGCTAATTTTTTTCCTGCTGCAACACGCCCAGGATGAGGAGGCTTTTTACTGGTCACTTTCTCCATCAATGTTTTCTGCTGATTTTCTGGCTCGGTCATTTTGAAGGGAAACAAAATCTATATGATTAAAAGTAATTAATCCCATGATTAATGGCGATAACAATGTTCCAAATCTGTAATATAGATCACATCCTAGAGACTCTAATGACTTTGTTAAAACGGGATCCTGTGTTAAATCATACATAAAATCTTGTTCAGAATCAATGGGAGCAAATCTACTAACTAGTTTAGTGTACAAACTAAGAACCGTTTGCCCAACACTTTTGACCATTCTTGACCCCAGTTGCGCTTCATACCTGTTGTGATACTTTACAATGTCTTGCGTCGACATCTGTTGAATCTGTTCTATGCTGAATTCATTTCCAAGGTACTGTTTTGTTTTTCCACACGCCGCCAAAGAATACAGCCTTTCCTTTTGACGCATAATAGCTTGGTCATCAACTTGATCATTTGTAAGTTCAGGAAGTAAATCATCGCAGTTCATGTTTTATTAATGAATAAATATTATTTTATTTTTTAAAAATGAGCACCGAAAAAACTATTACTAACCTTGTATACCATTCTGCTGTTATTGGAGGCCTAAGTGTAGGATACACAATGCTTGGTAAAAACTTGTTAAGAATAAAACCAGCAGATCTTGGCAAACTAGACTTTGAAGACTCAGCAAAGCTGATTGCTGTTATTACAGCTTCATTTGCTACGAAAGATTTTCTAGTTAAGCAAGGAATAATTCCAGACAGTATCAATATGTAAAATTAAAAAAATACATTTATAAAAATGGCTTCACTCGTAATGATGATTGGTGGCGCTGTGGTTAATGCGCTTGCTTTTAGCGGAAGTAATTACGCATTTAGTAAACTACGGGATGACGGCGAGAGAAAAAGACATAACAAAGCTATGGAGCAACTAGCCGCAGCACAAGCTGCGTATGAAAAGCAGAGAATTGAGCAGTTAGATTTTATTAACGACAGACTTAAACAACAGGGACATGCAGCTTACACATTTAAAGATGTTGACCAGGCAATAAAAGAATATTTTCTAGTAACAGGCAAACAAGTTGAAACATTGCCCCCACCAAAATTTAGCGACTTTTATCAACCATCAGAAAAACAAAAGATGCAAGAAATATTGTTTATTGTCTTTGGCATGACCGCTGTGTATTTTGTTGCACAAAGTATTGGCTGAATAAAAATGTACAAAATCTATTATTCTCCAAAAGGATATTGGAAGGGAATAACAGCAATTAAAAAGCTTAGCCAAGCAGCGGGAGTCAGTGAACAAACAGCAAAAGAATGGTTATCTAAACAAGCGATTTGGCAAATTTATTTACCAGCGCCTAAACGAATACAAAGACCACACTTTGTCAACACAATACCGAACGACACCCATCAAATGGATCTTCTATATTTACCCCATAATACGATTAGACGAAAAAGATTTAAGTACGCACTTACAGTCATTGACATAGCTTCAAGATACAAAGATGCTGAACCATTAACACAAAAGAGTGCTTCTGCTGTTGCTGTCGCTATACAACTGATATACCAACGAGGACCCTTAACTTATCCTCGCATGATTCAAGTCGATGATGGGAAAGAATTTAAAGGACAAGTGAATCAATTATTGTTAAAACATAGAGTTACCATTAAAAGAGGCATTCCGGGTGTTCACAGATCACAGGGTTTGGTTGAAAACTTTAACAAACAGTTATCTGAAAGGCTTTTTTCCTACCAGTATCACAGAGAGCTGATTGACAATTCTCGCAACACAGAATGGGTTAGAAGACTGCCCTCAGTTTTGCGCGCAATGAATAATGAAGAATTTAAAGGTCTAAAACCAGTACAAGCAATCAGAAAACAAACAATAAATGTTGTTGAAGGAGAGTCTTCATCAAGCAAACTATTGCCATTTGGTTTAAAAGTGAGATACCTTTATTCGCCGGGAGAAGCGGAAGGGGACACTCGCATCAGGGCAACAGATCCAGTTTGGAGTGTTGATCCATATGAAATAAAAAAAATTGTGAAAATGAATCCACCCGTGTATTATTTACGAGAAACTGACACAACAAAACGACCAGCCCCCCGAAGATCTTTTGTGAAGGAAGAACTGCAGATAATCCCGCCAGACACAGTTCCGCTTTAACTGATTTACGTAAATATATTTGAGTTAAAATGGAAGCTCAAAAAAAATTATTTGCGTATAGATTTATTATTAAAACAATGATAAAGAATAAACTACCCATTGATCCTAATTTATATGAAAAAATCAAAAATCTTGAAAAAATCAAAAATCTTGAAACAACAACCACAAATAATCCAGCTATACTGGATAAAGAAATTACTGAGTATCTAATTGCGCTTGACCAAATGTCCTCCAGTGCCCAATTGCATATGAATACTCTGGATTAACAAATACTCGTTTAGTGTTTGTTCTATCTAATGACTTCTTTGTTACAACAGTTGTGTTAATCTCATGTAGATTAGATCGCAGCTTGTAATTGTCATGATGAAAAGTTTTATTGCCAAACAATGCTTCTTTGTAATTGTCATGTGATATGTTTGACTGCACAACACTGCGAGATATTCCCTTTGCTTTTTTAACAGTTTTTGTTTGGCTAGCGAGACTGTACATTTTCGACCTTAAACCAACAAACTCCTTGATCACACCTCCAGATAATTCATCCTTCATCTTACCTAAAACCTTCTTATTAATAACTGAATGCAAAGGTGAATCTTTAGGGTAATCAGATGTGTCGTACCATCCAGCATGCTCTTTTGCTACTTCTAATTCCATGTCTTTGTAAAAATCTTCAGTAGGGATGTCGATTACAAATGAATCTGTATCTGTGTACAGAACTCTGGACTCGGATACAAGGGCTTAAAGTAGTCATAAAGAAATTCTAACATCAAAAGCTTCGACAGCTCTAAAACAGTAAACCCAATAAAAACGGGCTTGTCCAATTTGACTTTCTTTTTTTTCATCATTATGCCAAAAAGCTGATCATAAAATCTTCTGAAGTCCTGATAATTAGGTTTTGAAGTCAACTTAATTGCAACGTTTTCTCTGGTGACCAATCTAACATCTTTACGCTTGTGCGGATTTTCCATAGTCTTTCCAAAACAGCTGTTGTTCATCAACTTGAAAAAGTCTTTTTCTGAAGCATCTGTGGATTTAGTTCTGAGATCAGTGTTCTTCATTATGTATGGTTTCATGAACTGTTCTTGATCAAAAGCAATTATACGATGAACAGCTGTCAACTTCAAACCATGTCTTAAATAAAATTGAAGAAGTCTGTAATGACAGACATAATTTTTTTTGTCACGAAGATTAGGCACAAGTTTAGGTGGTTCTGTCATTGACACTTTTAGACTTTCTGCCGCTAATGGATAGTCATTATGGTAATCATGAAGTTCATGAGGATATTCTAAATCAACTTCTAGAATGAGACCTCTTTTACGATCAGCTTCTAGAGTAGGTAGCCATTTTAAAAACTTTTGAGTGTCTTTGAGTCCTGTGTACATTTTAAAGTTACGTAATGGAAGTGATTGACTCATAGCCCAACCATACAGATTGTTTGCATCTAAATACATAAGATAGTTAGACTTCCTACTTGGATCATAGTTGTCTAAGTATTTGTTGTTTGCTTTACAGTAATGGTGAGACGCCATACTGATTCCCCCACGCAATCCGTTTTCAATCATCTGAAGCATTGGCAGGTCAGACAATAAATCAATTTGTACTCCAGTAAATTTTAAGAAAGCGTCCCAGCTCATCCCAGGCGCAGAAATATAATGCGCAGGATCCAGGCTGTAATGTTTCATGCAGGTCTTCCTATAATTTTCAAAGACGTCCGCCAACAAACAGGTATCCGCCATTAAATAGGAATCATGATAGTCTCCCATCGTTTTACACTCTAACTTCTGCCACGCATCTTGAGCATAAGAATAATCAGAATCACTGATGTCCTTTCCTCTAAGACTACTAAAGAACGCGCCTTTAGGTGGAAGGGCTGGGTTATCAAACCTTTCCCAACTGTTCATGTACTCATAAGGGTAAACGCCCTTTCTAACAAGAGTTGGGTCAAAATATTCTTCTGTTATTGGGCAGGACTTTAAGGATCCTGCCAGTGACTCTAAACTCCCCATCAGGTGTTGCATAGAGTCATAAAAAGATAAATTATTTAAAGTGAAACACATGTACTTTTCTGATGACTGCGCAATGCATGACACCCTAAAGGCGCTAGTTACTGCTTGCATTATAAGGTGAGAGTCGTAACCTCGCAAGTTGTGAAAGAATATAGGAAGTCTCCAAGTCCTAGGATCAAACTTTAGTTGAAGATTGCAATTGTTATGCGCTGCTCCTCTAAACTTTCCGCTAATGTGATCATGGTCTCTTACTGTTAAACTTTTAGGTGTTAGCTCTAAACCACAAATCCAACAGTGAGTGGCTGAGTCATAGCGATCTTGATCTTCGGGGGTCATCTTAAGATCGGATAAGAATAGATTATTAGAACAGGCATTACGAACTTCTTGCATGCGTTTTAAGAAATGTTTTGCTGCATGTGGTCCTCTGTATAATTCTGGCTTTGAATGTTCACCATCTGACCTGACAACAATAAAGGCAAATGAACAAATCTGGTGGTTATTCATTATAACTGTTTTTGGTAAATGTTTTGGAGCTGGCCCTCATAAGGAACAATAAGCGATTCAAAGTCTGCGTAAACAACATATGGAGACCTCTGGAGTTTTTTGTAATTCTTAAAACTAACCTTACTGCCTTCTCTTGGCATAATTAGTTCTGTATTGCAGCCAACGGGGCTGAGACAATGTTTTACATGTTCGCTCGCAGCTTGAACGGACGGAATTCTTGTTAAACATTTTCTACAAAATTCTTGTTTGCTATGTTGTTTTGTAGTATGCACTAGTAATCTACTCATTGTGCGTATTAGAGTGTAGTGCAACCCATTAAGGCTTTGCATCAGGAGTAAGTCTACATGACTCCTGGTTGGTTCGCCTATTGTTGGACTGTTCTTTGACACTCTAATTGGCAGAAGGTTGGTTTCTTCAGACCATGTGTAGACATTAACAGTTATTGGTGGATTTTGTTTTTCAAACTGATCAATTTTGTCTACAGCCATAGGAAATTCAAGGCCGTTAAAGTTAAGATCATTGGCCCACTGCAAATAGTTAGATACTCTCTCTGCATTTTTGGCAACGTGATGCAGCCTAGCAAGAACGCACCACATAAAACATTTGTCGTCTGAATTCTTTATGTTCAAAACTGCTTTCTTTGCAACTAATGTTGGAGGCAGTGGAATGTAAGACTTGCCTACAATCGGCTCATACTTAGCCTGTCTTAATCTGATGTCTAGGACTTCACCCTCTGACCAACCAGAGCCTCTCATTTTAGCTGCTTCAGAGGCTTCATTAAACTGTGTAAGAAGTTGATCTGCCCAACCAGGTGTTAAGTCATTATAAGAAAGAATAGTCTGCTGTTTAGTTGAGACCCAGACTTCTAGATTTTCTTCATTTATTGTTATATAGTCGATTAAAACAACTAACCTTACTTTAACTGGAGGGTTTATTGTTAGTTTACTTGGAACTTGAGAAATAGCATGTACAACGCTTGCCTGTACCTTTGTTGGATCAATAACTTCTAAAACGACCTCATTTAAAGCTTTTGACAAACGCTCTTCCTCGAGCATTGCTTCAAACAATTCATCTGAACCTTCATATATCTTATCCATGCTGAGTTTCTTTTCTAACTCAAAATATTTATTTAAATTAAAAAAAAATACTTAATCAGAATCAATATCAACGGTCTTTTTGTGCTTGGACTCATAAACTAAAGTATAAACGCCCTTTGGGGTTGTTAATGTGAGCTGTTTAGAACAGAGTTTAATGTTTCGTTTACTTTTTTTAAACATTCCTTTTTTATCTGGTCGGTGTCTGGCTGTTGAGAAAAAGTTGCCCTTGCCTTTCTTTGAAGATCAAACTTTTGTCTTTTGTAGTCCTCAAAATCAGCCTGTAGGCGACTAAATTCTTCATCCGTGATGTTTGAGTCGGCAAGTGCTTTATCAATTATCAGTTTGAAGGAACTAAGTTTAGCTGTTATTAGTTGAACCATAGCTGTGTGCTTTTGGAGTTTAGCTTTTATTTTTTTGCTGACAGCACTTACAGCCAATGAACACAGGCCAAGAGTTAAAGACAAACCACCTAGAGGTAAAGCTGCCGGTGCACCTACGCCTGTTGCTAAGAGACCTACACTTGTTCCTGCTGATAGAGCACTAGCTGTCGATGCTCCAGTATTAACATATGTAACAGCATTAAAGACAGCAGAATACCTTCGTTTGGTTTTGCTGTATTTTGAAAGGTCCTGCTCTAGTTTTTGTTGCATTTGTGTAATGTTGGTTAATCTGAAAGTTTTTATGTCTACAGCAACAGAGTTCTCTTCTTTGGGCACTTTTGGATAAGTCGTAACAGACATGCTTTTTTAAAATAAAAATAATTTAGTATTGGATATCTTTCAATCTGTTATCTTGAATATTCAGCTGCGCATCATATATTAAAAACAAATGTACATTAAGTGGTTTATCACTCTCTTTTTCTTTATCAATTTGAATGTTTATTACGTCTTTAACTGTTCTCCCACTCCCATGCAACTGATTATCCTCTGTTGACCTTAGGTCAATCCATAAACCGTATTTCGTTGTTAAATATTCATCAAGTCTAACACTGTGAAGGTGTAGATCTTTAGACACAAGGTCTACTGTTGGACTTCTAGACCTCCCGCCTCCAAACAATTTTCTTATTTCATCAAAATGATGATAAGGTTTAAGCCCGCTACCGTAGACTTGGTTAGGACTACCCTCAATTGAACATTGTACTTTCGTTATTTTAGGATTGATAAACTTTTCACTTTGTCTTTGGTATGGTTCTTTATCATCTTCACACAGCAATAAAATACCTTTAAGGGATCGTGCTGCGGCGCTAAAACTAAAGTTCCATATAGTGTCTGCTCTGCTTTTAGGATATTTTGAATGATGAATCACTCTTTCGTAATATATTGCTAATTTTGACTGATATTGTTGCTCAATCAGCCTTGCTAAGTTAGGGTTGCTAACAATGTCAAACTCTAACGAGATGTCGAAAATGCTGTACTTGGAATCAGTGTCTGTCGATCTAATGACACGTTTGTATTCATTAAAAGTTAGTTCATATGACAATCTGTCTTTTAATGCTCCTTGAAAGTATGGCGCATGCGCTTTTAACAACTCAAAATCTAAGGGTATGGAAAAGCGATTTCCATAAGCAAAACTTACAGCTTCATACTTGTTGCCGGCTTTAGCATCTTCGGCGTCTATTCTGTGTTTTAGTGCTTCGTTATTTTCGATTCCTTGAAACGCAAGATCGGCCCTTTCATTCGCGGTTAGCCATAGATCAGAATAGATTAGAAATATGTCTGCATTGTGTAAAGAAAATATTTCTTGCCCCTCAAGTTTTATAGAAATTTTCTTAACGATTGCCCGTCCCAGATTCTGTACAACTGTCCTGTTTGCGTCTGTTGCTGAATCAAGTTCTATTTTGAAAGTAAGCCGTGCAGATCCGGCACAATCACTTCATCTGCTCCTAGGTCTGGAAATTTAACAGTAAGAATTTGATCTGAATCAATAGTAGATGGATTATTTGGAACAATAATATTCTGTTTATTTCCCTTCACGCCAAAGGGCTCTTTCAGTCTTCTATGCGGGTCAAGAATTGAGCCATATGCTTGTGACATTTTTTTATAAAACAAAATAAAAAGTTAATTATTTAAAAACATGGCAGAAGAAGATTATGATGTTTTTGATCCTGGAGACGACATGAGTGAAATGACGCCTTTGACACATCCATTACAATCATTGCGGCGTGAATTAACAGAAAGTAAGGTCAAATCATTTTATCAAAGTTTAGGCCAAGAACCTCCTGATTTTATAGACCCTAATGATTTTGAAACAAAAGATGGCCATTTGATTTTTAAAAACGAGCAAGGACAACCTGTACAGCTTACATCTAAACCAGACCCATCAAAGTTTTTAGCAAAGACTACAATTAGACAAAGGCTCAGTGTGAGCGATCAAAATCGCCTTGGCATTGCTAAACCGCGAAGATTAGACAGTGAGGCAGTTGCTAAACTTCAAAACACACTACAAAAACTCCCAACAGATAACCAAATACAAAACATACCCCTTAAAGATTTAAGCCCAACAGCAGACAAAATAATAGAAACCAGTTTTTCAGAAGAAACAGTATTAAAAACTATGCACGATCCGCCGCTACCTATGAGAGAAATAACGGCCCTTGATCATGCTTTGAAAAGCATCAGAGGCGAATTAACAAACAACTTAGCAAAACTGGGTGAACTAGATGAGCATATAAAAAGAGAAAAAGAAAAACTAGTTGAGGCTGATGACCACAACTTAGGCCATGATGTTAAAGAAAGAATAACACAAAGACTAAAAGATCTTGAACAAGAGAGATCAGCAAGACTAGAAGTGTTGTCTAATAACCGAGAACAATTACGAACTCAAGTGAGCAGAATAAGAGAAACTATCCAAAGAATTTTATATGAAGACACAACGTTAGCAGAACGAATAAGAACACTGTTTAGAGAGCAAGGTGTCACATTAGCAAGTGTTATAACAGCCTTAGGATTTGCAATAAGTACACTGGTGTTGGCTATTACAGGCGGCGGTGGTGGGGGAGCAGTGCCACCAGGACCACCATCTCCTCCACCTGATAAATCATGGGTAAAAAAACAACTTGATCATCTTGCAAGTTTATTAAAAAAATTAGCCAGTAAGGCAATAGACTCTTTGCCTGGTATAATAGGAGGGATCGTTAGCTGGCTTTTGTCTGCCGCAAGTAAAGTAGTTGGCTTTATGGCCGAGCACTTATGGACATTAGTTGTCTTAATAGTTGGGTTACTTTATAGTAAGATAAAGACCAAGTAATCCTAGGGCAGTTAATCCAATAACAAGTGCCGTCTTTTCATATTCATGGGGGTCGCTTTTATTCACCATGGGGATTGGTTGGGGTTTTGAGGGGAGTATTGGATGGGGTTTTGGGGCCTTGGGGATTGGTGGGGATTCTTTTTTTATTGCTATTGCTGGCTTAGAATTTATGTCGTTTTTTCCGACCTTCTCTTCATTGCCAGCCACAAGGATTTCATTATTATAGTTTATTATTGTTCCTATCTGAAGTCTGAGGTCAGAAGGCAGCATGTATAAACCAGTGCCGACAGCAAAGTCTACTTTCGATCTTGCGTATTGCAAAACATTTTGGTACCTTTTAATACTTGAAGGCAAATCAATTGCAGAATTAATAGAATCCTCTAAATTTGCTAAATACTGTTTTTGGGCGTCAAAGCCAGTAGAAGGATCAATTATGTTTGATCTTGTTTGTGCTTGCGAACCTAGCAAACACCAAACGTAAGTACGAATAGAGTCGTTTATTCGTTCTATTCCCGCTCTAGTTAGGCCCTTAGAGGTATCCAAAATAAATGTTGTCCATGCTGTTTTATGCTCTTGCTCTATGGACCCGAGGTGAACAGTTGTGCCTGAAGAGAAAGATGTGTAAGGAGGATTCCAATCATAGTTATACTTTCTGTGCACGCCCCAAAAATAAAGGGTGCCTAAACCATGATTAAGATCCAACTTTTGTCTAAAGTCTGTCTTTGGGTCAATATTAAATTCGTTACAGATCCTTTCAAAAGCCTTGTAATCTATTCTGTTGCTGAATGGATTAAACGTTTTGTCATTTGGTAATGGTGCTTGCAGTTCAGATAAAATACGTCTGAAGGTGTAATAGAAATGAAATCTATACACTGACCTCACCAAAGGATCAGGATGATTTAAATGATCAGCATACGACACTCCACACCCAGTTGATGCACAAAACACAGCAAAGTTTAACTGGTTCTGATAAAACTGCATCGGATGACTGAACCACACTTTCGGGATGTGGTCTTTTTTAATAGGAGGGTTAAGATATCTGTTTAATGGAGTACTAACCTTTACTTGAAAGGCGTCAGACTGAGTCACAGAAATGTCAAGGGTGTCAGTTGTTATATTTTTAAGATTGTAGTGCGGCCCAACAGAATATTTTGCATTAGTATATTTGAATGCACTCATTTTTAAATTGTTTTAAAAATGTTTGTAACAATAACAACTCAAGACAGTCCTTCGTTTTTAGAGTATGCTATTGATAATGAATGCGGAACCCGAAGGGTTGCACTCCATGAAATTTTTTACAAAGTCGTATGGTTTAATATAAGTGAATCCAAGGAAAATAATAAGATTAAAAAATTTGATAATATATTAAACTTAGTTAGCCAGTTAACCATACCTGATGGTTATTACGGGTTTTGCTCGCTGAAAGAAGCAATGAGTAACTTCGACATTACTCTCAAACTTAACAATGCAAATTTGAAAGTAATGTTGACATTCAAACCTGAAGAAAAAAGAGTAAGTTACCATTTTGATGTAGAGCTAGCTAAAATGTTAGGCTTTGCAACTAACAATCGATCAAGCGATCATGAATTTATAGTTACACCAGACAAAACTACTTATGAGGGAGAATATCCGCTCGATCTTGCATTACATTCATTACTCTATGTTCATTTGGACGAGCTGAGCACTGATGAAAACTTATATGATGGAAGGCCCTCAACTGTTTTAAGAGCTCTTCCATCAGGGAAAGCTGCATATTGCGATTATGAAATTATACAATTCCCTAATTTACAGTTTAAAAGATTAGCTTGTGGGAGGGTCAGATCATTTAATATAAAGATCACAGATAAAACAGGGAAAGTCGTGAAATGTGATAACCTGCACATTGTTTTAGAAATAAAATAATACGTTGTTTTAAAAAATGTCACGTGGACCAGAAGAATCAGGAGTTACATTAGCGCCTGAGAGGTGTGTAACTTTAGAATTAAAAGACCTTGCAGACGTTGAGGACTTTGAACAAAACGGTGAGATAGGCACTTTGTATGGTTTTGAGTACACTAAAGATGGTTATTATAAGCGCAAAGAGGTTGACGACAACAAAAGGTTTCCTAAACTAGAACAACTACGCAATCTAGAAGCAAATAATACAGGTCAGTATGAATATAAAATAGTTCGAAAAACTGACAACAAATGGCACTTAGAACCATATTTAGAATGGGACATAAAATTTGAATTCGTAAGCCCATTTACATTTTTTGACCGTCAAAAAAGTTTCAGAAAAGCATTGAACTCTGGCCCTTTACATGTAAGTCTTATGCCAGAGGACAACAGTCGAAAAGAGATCGAAATAAAGAAGTTTGGGAGCAAACAGTACATCCTCCACAGAAGAGAATCAGTTTTGAAGGAAGCTACTACAAAAGTACAGTTCTTTCCACGCACGTTATTAGGAGACACGTTCACAATGATATTTGAAATTTCTGTCTTAAAAGATGTGGGGAGGAATGGAGCTGTGGGTGTCAGTGACAACCTTATGGAAGGAATTCTTATTAGCTGGCAAAACTTAGACGTTGACAATCTTAAAGTTACTGTTGTGGTTCGTCACGATGGTGAAAATTTTAAGGTCGTAACAACAAGCAACAAAATCAATGTTAGTCTTAATAGAAACAATCTGACAAAACTGAACTGGATTAATCTTACACATTTGGACCTTATAGGTTTTTATTATACTGAACAAGTTTTGACAGAGAGTATGATAAAAACAATAACTGGATTAGATTAAATTATGTTTTAAAACTATGGAGCAGACGACTTTGGTGTCAATGCCGATGTTAAACTTTATGACAAAAACCCCTCATTGTTCATTGATTTGTGGACAGACTGGTTGTGGAAAAACAATATTTATCCTCGACCTATTACAAACAGTTTATCGTTATAATTTTGATCATATAGTAATTTTCTGCCCAACACTCAAATGGAACAAAGCATATCACGATAGAAGGTTTATATGGACAGATGATGAAATCTATTTAGTTGATCCTAGCAATAAACTTAGCGAGTGCTTAGAACACTTTTATAGACAGTTTGAAGGAACTCAGACACTATTTATTATAGATGACTGTTCGGCAGAAAGAGACATAGTTAAAAAGAGAAACACTTTATCAAAACTGGCTTTCAGTGGAAGACATGCTGGGATAAGTGTGTGGATTTTATGTCAAAAATATAACTCAGTTTTAAAAGACTTTAGAGAACAGTTAAAGACTGTAGTTTTATTCCACATGAAAGACAGAGACGCATTTGATGAATGTATGCGTGAAAATGATGTTATTGAAGACGATCAAGAAAAACGAAGGATTAAGCAAAAACTTAAGTCTCAAAAGTTTTCTAAATTAGTGTTAAAAACAGATAATCCTACACATTATGTATGTTTGTAAAGTGTTTACTATTAGAGAACTATAAAATAGGCATTCTGGGTAAGCCGGCGGAGCAACAGCGAAACCGGCTTTAGCCGGTTGGAGCTGGCGGAGGTGGGTGAGCCAGAATGCCTATTTTATAGTTCTCTAATACTCTTTCATTACATGACAGATTTGATAGTCTCTTGTTTATGCCGTTGGGTATGGTCTTTAATACAGATGGTGGATGGTTGCTTTTAATGTTTACATAAATAGGTGTGTCATTAGGCTTCTTGTATGGTTTATATATGTGGTTGTTGAGGTCAAGTGTTATGTCTAAGTAGTTCACTACCTTTTTGTTTGCTTCAATGGTGATTTTTAAGTTGTGGTTCTGGAAGATTTTACATAGTTCTTTTTTCTTGTTTTCAATGGTTCTTGGGTTGTTGGTTAGTGCAGCAAGGCCGTCGTCTCTGTATAGTCCGACTTGTTTTCCAAGTTGTTTCTTGATGTTGGATAGCATGAATAGTCCGACCAGTTCGCATGTTTCTGCACCGTCATATGATCCCATAGTTACGTCAAATGTTGAGTTTCTGTTCGTCTTCTTGATCCAGGTTTCATTTTTGCTGTATAGTAACGTTTTCTTGGTGTGAAGCAACCATCCACCATCTGTATTAAAGACCATACCCAACGGCATAAACAAGAGACTATCAAATCTGTCATGTAATGAAAGAGTATTCAACAACGCAGCAGTAGAATACCAAGAAGCACTGCAAAAAAGCGGGTACAATTACAAACTACAATACAACCCAGACAACAACATAAATAAAAGTAAGAAAAACAGGAAAAGAAAAATCATATGGTACAACCCACCATACGACGGGAAACTCAAA
>CM065718.1:3678454-3683454 GCA_033310375.1 Conus canariensis | reverse complement strand
GTATTTCTCTACATCTATGTGTGTGCGGAGTTGTTTTGTTTTTCTTCTTCGTAATCAATTTCTTTATTCTTGTTTGCTGTTTCAATCGCTTTTTTCCCCCTTAAGTTCATCTATGTGTCAACGTTAATGGAGGAACAACTCAATCAACATGTTAATGTATTAATGAAGATACGTATGTTTGTTAAAAGTTTGTAAATTTTAGTCACAACTCATGCTCAGTTAGTCCCTGAGCGGGATAAGGGCCGGGTGAAAAAATAAAGCATCATGTGTTTGCTTATCTGTTACCCTTGGAAATAAAGGTCATCATCATCATCATCATCATCATCATCATCATCATGAAATGCCGTGCCTACACCACACACAAGTCCAATACATTACAATCACGTGTACGAAAGGAGACGTGGGGGGTGGGGACAGCTGTGTAGAGCATTGCCAATACATTACAATCATGTGTACGACAGGAGATGGAGACAGCTGTGTAGAGCATTGCCAATACATTACAATCATGTGTACGACAGGAGATGGGGGGGACAGCTGTGTAGAGCATTGCCAATACATTACAATCATGTGTACGACAGGAGATGGGGGGGACAGCTGTGTAGACATTGCCAATACATTACAATCATGTGTACGACAGGAGATGGGGGGGACAGCTGTGTAGAGCATTGCCAATACATTACAATCATGTGTACGACAGGAGATGGGGACAGCGGTGTAGAGCATTGCCAATACATTACAATCATGTGTACGACAGGAGATGGAGACAGCTGTGTAGAGCATTGCCAATACATTACAATCATGTGTACGACAGGAGATGGGGGGGACAGCTGTGTAGAGTATTGCCAATACATTACAATCATGTGTACGACAGGAGATGGGGGGGACAGCTGTGTAGAGCATTGCCAATACATTACAATCATGTGTACGACAGGAGATGGGGGGGACAGCTGTGTAGAGCATTGCCAATACATTACAATCATGTGTACGACAGGAGATGGGGGGACAGCTGTGTAGAGCATTGCCAATACATTACAATCATGTGTACGACAGGAGATGGGGACAGCGGTGTAGAGCATTGCCAATACATTACAATCATGTGTACGACAGGAGATGGGGACAGCTGTGTAGAGCATTGCCAATACATTACAATCATGTGTACGACAGGAGATGGGGACAGCGTGTAGAGCATTGCCAATACATTACAATCATGTGTACGACAGGAGATGGGGACAGCTGTGTAGAGCATTGCCAATACATTACAATCATGTGTACGACAGGAGATGGAGACAGCTGTGTAGGCATTGCCAATACATTACAATCATGTGTACGACAGGAGATGGGGACAGCTGTGTAGGGCATTGCCAATACATTACAATCATGTGTACGACAGGAGATGGAGACAGCTGTGTAGGCATTGCCAATACATTACAATCATGTGTACGACAGGAGATGGGGGACAGCTGTGTAGACATTGCCAATACATTACAATCATGTGTACGACAGGAGATGGGGACAGCTGTGTAGGCATTGCCAATACATTACAATCATGTGTACGACAGGAGATGGAGACAGCTGTGTAGGGCATTGCCAATACATTACAATCATGTGTACGACAGGAGATGGGGGACAGCTGTGTAGAACATTGCCAATACATTACAATCATGTGTACGACAGGAGATGGAGACAGCGGTGTAGAGCATTGCCAATACATTACAATCATGTGTACGACAGGAGATGGAGACAGCTGTGTAGGCATTGCCAATACATTACAATCATGTGTACGACAGGAGATGGGGACAGCTGTGTAGAGCATTGCCAATACATTACAATCATGTGTACGACAGGAGATGGAGACAGCTGTGTAGGCATTGCCAATACATTACAATCATGTGTACGACAGGAGATGGGGGACAGCTGTGTAGAACATTGCCAATACATTACAATCATGTGTACGACAGGAGATGGGGGACAGCGGTGTAGAGCATTGCCAATACATTACAATCATGTGTACGACAGGAGATGGAGACAGCTGTGTAGGGCATTGCCAATACATTACAATCATGTGTACGACAGGAGATGGGGACAGCTGTGTAGAGCATTGCCAATACATTACAATCATGTGTACGACAGGAGATGGAGACAGCTGTGTAGAGCATTGCCAATACATTACAATCATGTGTACGACAGGAGATGGAGACAGCTGTGTAGAGCATTGCCAATACATTACAATCATGTGTACGACAGGAGATGGGGGACAACTGGTGTAGAGCATTGCCAATACATTACAATCATGTGTACGACAGGAGATGGGACAGCTGTGTAGAGCATTGCCAATACATTACAATCATGTGTACGCAGGAGATGGGGGACAGCGTGTAGAACATTGCCAATACATTACAATCATGTGTACGACAGGAGATGGGACAGCGGTGTAGAGCATTGCCAATACATTACAATCATGTGTACGACAGGAGATGGGGACAGCAGTGTAGAGCATTGCCAATACATTACAATCATGTGTACGACAGGAGATGGGGACAGCTGTGAGACATTGCCAATACATTACAATCATGTGTACGACAGGAGATGGAGACAGCTGTGTAGGGCATTGCCAATACATTACAATCATGTGTACGACAGGAGATGGAGACAGCTGTGTAGGGCATTGCCAATACATTACAATCATGTGTACGACAGGAGATGGGACAGCTGTGTAGAGCATTGCCAATACATTACAATCATGTGTACGACAGGAGAGGGGGACAGCTGTGTAGAGCATTGCCAATACATTACAATCATGTGTACGACAGGAGATGGGGACAGCGTGTAGAGCATTGCCAATACATTACAATCATGTGTACGACAGGAGATGGGGGGGACAGCGTGTAGACATTGCCAATACATTACAATCATGTGTACGACAGGAGATGGGGACAGCGTGTAGAGCAATTGCCAATACATTACAATCATGTGTACGACAGGAGATGGGGACAGCTGTGTAGAGCATTGCCAATACATTACAATCATGTGTACGACAGGAGATGGGGACAGCGTGAGAGATGCCAATACATTAACAGGACGAAGGAGATGGGGGACAGCGTGTAGAGCATTGCCAATACATTACAATCATGTGTACGACAGGAGATGGGGACAGCGTGTAGAGCATTGCCAATACATTACAATCATGTGTACGACAGGAGATGGGGGACAGCGTGTAGAGCATTGCCAATACATTACAATCATGTGTACGACAGGAGATGGGGGACAGCGGTGTAGAGCATTGCCAATACATTACAATCATGTGTACGACAGGAGATGGGGGGACAGCGTGTAGAGCATTGCCAATACATTACAATCATGTGTACGACAGGAGATGGGGGACAGCGTGTAGAGCATTGCCAATACATTACAATCATGTGTACGACAGGAGATGGGGACAGCTGTGTAGAGCATTGCCAATACATTACAATCATGTGTACGACAGGAGATGGGGGGACAGCGTGTAGAGCATTGCCAATACATTACAATCATGTGTACGACAGGAGATGGGGACAGCTGTGTAAGCATTGCCAATACATTACAATCATGTGTACGACAGGAGATGGGGGACAGCGTGTAGACATTGCCAATACATTACAATCATGTGTACGACAGGAGATGGGGGACAGCTGTGTAGAGCATTGCCAATACATTACAATCATGTGTACGACAGGAGATGGGACAGCGGTGTAGAGCATTGCCAATACATTACAATCATGTGTACGACAGGAGATGGACAGCTGTGTAGCATTGCCAATACATTACAATCATGTGTACGACAGGAGATGGAGACAGTGGTAGGCATTGCCAATACATTACAATCATGTGTACGACAGGAGATGGGGACAGCTGTGTAGAGCATTGCCAATACATTACAATCATGTGTACGACAGGAGATGGGGACAGCGTGTAGAGCATTGCCAATACATTACAATCATGTGTACGACAGGAGATGGGACAGCGTGTAGAGCATTGCCAATACATTACAATCATGTGTACGACAGGAGATGGGGACAGCGTGTAGAGCATTGCCAATACATTACAATCATGTGTACGACAGGAGATGGGGACAGCGGTGTAGAACATTGCCAATACATTACAATCATGTGTACGACAGGAGATGGGGGGACAGCGGTGTAGAGCATTGCCAATACATTACAATCATGTGTACGACAGGAGATGGGACAGTGGTGAGAGCATGCCAAACATTACAATCATGTGTACGACAGGAGATGGGGACAGCTGTGTAAGCATTGCCAATACATTACAATCATGTGTACGACAGGAGATGGGGGACAGCGGTGTAGAGCATTGCCAATACATTACAATCATGTGTACGACAGGAGATGGGGAGCGGTGTAGAGCATTGCCAATACATTACAATCATGTGTACGACAGAGATTGGGGGACAGCGTGTAGACATTGCCAATACATTACAATCATGTGTACGACAGGAGATGGTGGGACAGCGTGTAGAGCATTGCCAATACATTACAATCATGTGTACGACAGGAGATGGGGACAGCTGTGTAGAGCATTGCCAATACATTACAATCATGTGTACGACAGAGATGACTGGGGGGGACAGCGTGTAAGCATTGCCAATACATTACAATCATGTGTACGACAGGAGATGAGGGACAGCGTGTAGACATTGCCAATACATTACAATCATGTGTACGACAGGAGATGGGGACAGCTGTGTAGAGCATTGCCAATACATTACAATCATGTGTACGACAGGAGATGGGGACAGCTGTAGAGCATTGCCAATACATTACAATCATGTGTACGACAGGAGATGGGGACAGCTGTGTAGAGCATTGCCAATACATTACAATCATGTGTACGACAGGAGATGGGGACAGCGTGTAGAGCATTGCAATAACAATCATGTGAGACAGAGATGGGGACAGCGTTAGACATGCCAATACATTACAATCATGTGTACGACAGGAGAT
>CM065718.1:3665954-3668454 GCA_033310375.1 Conus canariensis | reverse complement strand
ACAACAAACCACAATCATCATGCCCATAGCCACTGCTTCAAGACTCAGACAGCTCATCCATACACACAACCAGCTCATTCACAATCACTGCTACCAGGTTAAGCAAGACAAGTTATCAAAATTACGAAACAAACACGAGGCAAACCCAGACCACTTGAATCCCCCTACACACAAAACTGACCCTTCTATCACCCATGAGCAACACCGCCACCTTGTTCGCTGCATTCCTGATAATCTGACTCTCACCAGTGATGAAAGATCAGTCCTGGCAAAAGGTCTGAAATTTATTCCCATTCAGCCTGCCACCAATAAATATCAAAACCACGTTGATGTTGAAAGGTTCTTTAGAAAATTAAGATGGATGGCTGCACTTGACGGTGTGCCCAAGCCCCCTCTACCAGACAGCTCAGACATTTTTACCCACCTTTTTCGAACTCCAGTGCTTCGCCAGCCACCTCTTGACAAATCCACTGAAGTTGAACTCTACATCAAAAAGTGTAGAAAAGAAATCTCTCAAGTTAAATCCAAACCTGTCCGCAATTCCAACCTCTCACGGGATGAACAAAAAGCCCTTGAATCACTGAGACAAAGACAAGACATTGTCATCAAACCAGCAGACAAGGTGGTGCAGTGGTGGTCTGGGACAAACAGTTGTACATAAAAGAAGCACACAGACAACTGTCAGACACAAATTTCTATACACCACTCACAGCATCACCCCTCCCCCAACACCAGAAACTCATCTCAACCACAGTTAAACAAGAAATCAAACATAACAACTTACCGAAGACAGCCAAACTCCTCATAATGACAGACACCAAACAACCCACCTTCTACCTGCTCCCTAAAATACACAAAACCAATACTCCCGGCAGACCCATAGTATCTGCATGCAGCTGCCCTACAGAACACATTTCACAGTACTTAGACTCTCTCCTCCAACCCATAGTACAAGGCCTCCCCACATACCTCAAAGACACTACACACACACTCAACATGATTAATTCATACAACACAGATCCCACTTTCAAACCCAGCCTCCTCTTTACCCTTGATGTCGTCTCTCTCTACACTTCCATCCCTCATGCTGATGGACTGAAGGCCCTCGCATTCTTTCTTAACAAACGGCCCCCCAACCAACAACACCCTCCCACAGCTACACTAGTCAGACTTGCAGAATTAGTCCTCACCCTCAATACTTTTGAATTCAACAACCACACATTCTCACAAATCAGTGGTGTTGCTATGGGAACCAAAATGGGACCATCCTATGCCTGCCTCTTCATGGGACACCTAGAACACCGCCTACTAACCTCTTACACAGGCCCAACACCAGAGCTCTACAAAAGATACATAGATGATGGATTGGGAGCCACATCCATGCCAGAACATGACCTCCAGAATTTCCTCAACTTTGCACAGACCTTCCATCCATCCATCCAGCTGACCTACACCATTTCACAGTCAGTTAATTTCCTGGACATCACTATCTCCCTCAAAGATGGACTGCTTCAAACCTCAGTCTTCTACAAACCTACTGATGCGCACTCATACCTGGACTACACATCTTCCCACCACCAGTCCACTAAAAATAGCATTCCATATTCTGAATTCCTTCGCCTACGCAGACTGTGCTCTAGCGAAGAGGATTTCACTATACAAGCAGCCAAAATGTCTGATTTTTTCACCAACCGTGGATACCCTAGTGCCGTCATCAGTGATGCTCTCAGCCGCACTGCAGCTAAATCCAGAACATCTACTCTGGAAACTAAACCTCCCAAAGAGACAGACAGACCCACTGCCTGCCTTCTCTTCCATCCTCACAATCTGCCCATCTGCAGGATCCTGAAGTCTAACTGGCACATAGTAGAAAATCATAAACCTGCCTTTGAGACCACACCAATGATCACTTTCAAACGTGACAAAAACCTCAACGACCTACTGGTGCGCTCTAAGCTGAACAAAATCTCAACACCTAAGCCACCAGGTACTTTCCCCTGCTCAAAACCCAACTGCAAAATCTGCTCTCTCACCAAACCAGACACCATCCTACATGGCCCCACAGGCTCTTTCACTATTAAACGCACTTTCTCCTGCCAGAGCCACAACATTGTGTATGCCATCCACTGTCAGCTGTGCGGTAAGATCTATGTAGGTGAGACATCTCGCACACTTGAGACGCGCATCTC
This sequence comes from Conus canariensis, assembly GCA_033310375.1. Taxonomy (NCBI): domain Eukaryota; kingdom Metazoa; phylum Mollusca; class Gastropoda; order Neogastropoda; family Conidae; genus Conus; species Conus canariensis. The sequence goes on along the minus strand of CM065718.1, from coordinate 3,666,265 downwards.
TGAACACCTGGCCGACATCTGCCACCATCGGCCCAAACCAGTCGCTCTACACTTCAACCATGCCCAACACAACATCAACCATGTCAAAGTCTTGGCACTTTGGCAATCTAAGAGTGACAGCTTGGAACGCCTTATGCAGGAATCTCATCTCATTGCCAAACTGGGCACCGTCCACCCTCATGGCATCAACGTCCAAAAGTAGTATGTACCATTCCATCTCTGCAGCTCCAGCCTGAAATATCCCCCACCTACACACACCCATACCACCCTACCTCCCTCTGTTTACCTCAGACATAGGTTGCAGCTATCAT
>CM065718.1:3638454-3663454 GCA_033310375.1 Conus canariensis | reverse complement strand
CCAAACAGCATTTTTCTTGATATGGATTGAAATATCACATTCTACGAAGTCACAATATGCAGCCTGTTGAGCGCTTGGTAAATATACATGGCTAAATTTTGTAATGTAATCTCATGCTCAGCTGACATAAGCAAGGTTCATCTAAAAACACATGGAACCTTGTGGTATACTGGCTGGATAAATTTTACTCTTAGATCGCTTAGAGCAGGGCAACAAAATAAGATGTATAGTTCATCTTCTTCACCAATGTTGCATAGACGGCAGGTAAGCATATTTTCATTTCTGACAGTACATTTAAAACAATGACAAGCAATACCACACACACCAGATCGAAACTTGGTCAATTGACTTTTTATGTATCTATTCATTTTCAGTTCAATATACGGTTCTCTCAAATGAGAAGTTTTAAACAGTCTGTACCAAGAAAATCTGTTGCTCGTATATATGTGATCATGCCAGTCCTGCCATCTGCAGTCAACGATTCTTTGCTCTGAAGATGTTTAGAAGCCTTGTATATTTTGAACACCCTGATTTTCCCGAGCGAACAAAAATCCTTAAGAATTTAAACAATGACGGACATTTATAACCCCTGTCTTCTTACAATTAGAATCCAAATTAGATAAAATTTTGAATGCTTGAGAGAGAGAGAGAGAGAGAGAGAGAGAGAGAGAGAGAGAGAGAGAGAGAGAGAGAGAGAGAGAGAGAGAGATGGCCCAGTAGATAATGGTGTATGTCAGGTGTACGCTTTCATAACGTGTGCTTTCAGTGTCCACAGTCAGTCGGTTTATAACGTGTGCTTTCAGTGTCCACAGTCAATCGGTTTATAGCGTGTGCTTTCAGTGTCCACAGTCAATCGGTTTATAACGTGTGCTTTCAGTGTCCACAGTCAGTCGGTTTATAACGTGTGCTTTCAGTGTCCACAGTCAATCGGTTTATAAAGTGTGCTTTCAGTGTCCACAGTCAGTCGGTTTACAACGTGTGCTTTCAGTGTCCACAGGCAGTCGGTTTATAACGTGTGCTTTCAGTGTCCACAGTCAATCGGTTTATAACGTGTGCTTTCAGTGTCCACAGTCAGTCGGTTTATAACGTGTGGGTTCAGTGTCCACAGTCAATCGGTTTATAACGTGTGGGTTCAGTGTCCACAGTCAATCGGTTTATAACGTGTGCTTTCAGTGTCCACAGTCAGTCGGTTTATAACGTGTGGGTTCAGTGTCCACAGTCAATCGGTTTATAACGTGTGGGTTCAGTGTCCACAGTCAGTCGGTTTCTGCCGGCGACACAGACGCAACGCTCAGCGCGTCTAGCTGATCATGCGTGACTGCCTGCGTTCCGGCCCATGACACATAGCTAGCACAGCTGGCTCACCCCGCCATGTTTGTCTGTCTGTCTGTCCGTCTGTCAGTCTGTCTGTCTCTCTCTCTCTCTCACTCTCACTCTCTCTCTGTCTCTCTCTCTTTCTCTCTCTTACCCTCTTTCTCTCTCTGTCTCTGTCTCTCTTTCTCTCTCTCTCACTCTCTCTCTCTCTGTCTGCCTGTCTCTCTTTCTCTGTCATTCCTCTCTTTCTCTCTCCCTCTCTTTCTGTCTCTCTTTCTCTCTCTCATTCTCTCTCTCTCTCTCTCTCTCTCTCTCTCTCTCTCTCTCTCTCTCTCTCTCTGAACCATCCAACTACAGACCTATATCCATTTTGCCAGTTCTGTCCAAGCCCTTGGAAAAACACATAAATAAACATCTTTGCCACCATTTTGACTCCTCCAACCTACTAAATAAAAATCAATCAGGATTCAGGAAAAATCATTCTTGTCATACAGCGCTTACAAACCTAGTAGATCAATGGCTAGCCAGTGTTAATGAGAATAAATATTGTGGCGCACTGTTTGTTGATTTTGCAAAGGCTTTTGATGTAATTGACCACAAACTGTTATGCAGGAAGCTTTTATTATATGGTATAAAAGGAAATACCTTCCAACTGATAACATCATTCCTAGAAGATCGTCAACAAATCGTTTGTGTCAACAACAATTTATCAGAGAAGCTACCTATCCAACATGGCGTACCCCAGGGTTCTGTGTTAGGTCCGTTGCTGTTCTCAGTTTATATAAATGATCTCCCTCTTTATATTGAGGATTCATGTGAACTCTTTTGTGATGATACCACTGTCCATACAAGTATCTCCAGCTTGGAAGCTGTTTTCACTTCATTACAGAAGAATGCTGACATCTTAAGTAATTGGTGCAATGTAAATCACATGTCACTGAATCCTAACAAAACAAAACTAATGCTGATAACAACAAGGCAGAGAAGACAAAACATAACCACACAGCCCCCATCTGTTTTTATCAATAATCAGGAAACTGAAGTGGTGGATAGCCATCGAGTTCTAGGCGTATATGTTGATAATAATCTTTCTTGGTCTTATCACCTTCGCAGTTTATGTAAATCAATATCCAGACAAACATATCAGCTGTGCAAGATTAAGCATTTCTTAAACCTTCATGCCAGGAAATTGTTCCTACACGCACATGTTCTCTCTTCAATCAGTTATTGTTCAACACTATTTGATTCTGCTAGTGCTAATGCCATGAAACCTCTTAAGAGTGTCTACAAAAGAGCACTTAAAGCAGTCCTATTAAAATCATCTAGTCTTAGTGAAGGGGATTATACTAAAGCGGGGGCTCTTCCGTTACAAGAAATGTTTGCTGTCAACAAATGTCTGCTAATGCAAAAAATTGCATCGGGTTTAGCACCACAAACTCTTCAGTCCAAATTTAGCATAAACCCTAGGGATTCAACCAAATTCCAGGTTCCCACACCTAGAATAGATCTATTTAAATCAAGCTTATCTTACTCAGGTAGCGTGGTTTGGAATTCACTTCCACTACATTTCCGATGTACTCAAATTACAGAATCCTTCAGGGAAAAACTAATTACACATTTCACAGCAGACCATTGCTATTAGGGACAAAATACATATACCAGGGCACACCCTCTGTTTTGCTGCATATTAAACTAATACGCCGTTTCCTTTCCACTGATGGTTTCAAAACTAGATAATGATAAATGAGAGATATGGTTACTATCGGTTTTATTAATGATTGAAATTATAGTATGATGAATGACTGTTGTGGTCGCTGGTTTTATTGGTGCATTGTCACTAATTGATTGATGTCTTAATACTTTGATTTCTTCGAGCACTGTAACTGCAAGGTGATAAATGTGTGTCCGGATTACTGTTGATCATATTGATGTATTGCTCTTTATTCAAATTTATAGCAATGTTTAGCATGTGATATTTTGGATAGAAAAATGGAATTATTCTCTCTCTCTCTCTCTCTCTCTCTCTCTCTCTCTCTCTCTCTCTCTCTCTCTCTCTCTCTCTCTCTCCCCCGTTAATTACGGCTGCGTTTCGATGGATTGTCGCTTAATTAATAATTATAGTTTTGGGTAGTGTATGAATGGTCGAAAAGAAAAAAAAAAGATGGAAGGGGAAGGTAAATGATAATGGCATCTCTCTCTCTCTCTCTCTCTCTCTCTCTCTCTCTCTCTCTCTCTCTCTCTCACACACACACACACACACACACACTACACACACACACACGCCGCGCGCGCGGGCGCACACACACACACACACACATGCACACGCACACGCACACATCATGAAAAATAAGTGTTATGATTATTGATGCTAGGAATATTGCTGCTTACTGATAACTGATTGTTCGTTCTCGTTTTGCCTTATAACCACATCATGTAAATGTAAAAGAAAGTACAAATGTTGATATTATTGATGCATTGTAATTGTCTAATTATCATCCTTAGCAGTTTGTTGTATGTTATTTTTTTACAAAAGGAATGTAACTCTCTCTCTCTCTCTCTCTCTCTCTCTCTCTCTCTCTCCTCTCTCTCTCTCTCTCTCTCTCTCTCTCTCTCCCCTCTTCGATAGGAGGATCGCTTATTCCATATCTGTGTGTGCCGATTCTTTTCTTCTTTGTAATACATTTCTTTATTCTTGTTTGTTGTTTAAATCGTTTCTTTTTTCCTTTTAAAGTCATCTACGCCTTAATGGATGAACTTTTTAATGTTGTGAAGATATATGTGTTTGTTAAAAGTTTTGTAAGTCTTAGTCGCTAGTCATACTTAGTCCCTTAACGGGGCAAGGGCCGGATGAAAAAAAGCATGTGTTTGCTTATCTGTTACCCTTGGAAATAAAGATTATCATCATCATCATCATCATCATCTCTCTCTCTCTCTCTCTCTCTCTCTCTCTCTCCTCTCTCTCCTCTCTCTCTCTCCTCTCTCTCTCTCTCTCTCTGTACCATAATTATATCTGGAACTCACTTCCAGCAAATCTACAAAATACAAAAAAGTGAAAACTTTTCAAGAAACATTTACATAAACATTCTATGTCTCAATAATTTGATTATTCGATTAAAATCATTAACGTCCATTCACAAAGTCTCCCGTAAACCATACCTTGAAAACACCGTCTAAACATGTAACCTACCGAATTAAATCGTTCATTCCCACTCCTGCTCTGTCTATGATCCCTCTCCCCCCCACCCCACCTACCATCCCCCCCCCCCCCCCCGCTCTCTCCTCCGCTCTCTCTCTCTCTCTGTGCTTTTATTTCTGTGCTTGTTTGTTTGTTTCTTTCCTTCTGTTTGACTACCCACCATGTCATTATTACGTTTATGAACAGTGTGTTTCTCATTGTAGAATTACATTACTGTGTTGCTGTTTTGAATTGCCAGTCTGAATGGAGTTGTGTTGAAATAATGTGTGCATGACAAGGACAGATTGTAAGAACAGGCTTTGGCCTAAAATCTTTATCTTTGCGTATAAAAGATTAATCAATCAATCAATCAATCAATCAATCAATCAATCAATCAATCAATGTATCCATCTATCTATATATCTGTCTGTCTAACTATCTCTGTCTGTCTGTCTGTCTGTCTGTCTATCTGTCTATCTATATGTCTATCTATATGTCTATCTATCTATCTATCTATCTATCTATCTATCTATCTATCTGTCTGTCTATCTACCTATCATCTATCTGTCTATCTATTTATCTCTCTATCTGCTTCTCCATTTATCTATTCATCTATCTATCTATCAATCAATCTTTTTACCAATCTATCAATCAATCAGTCAAACTATCTATCTATCTAGTGAGCTAGCTAGCTATATCTGTCTATCTGCCTATCCATCTCTCTATCTAGATTCAATGGATATTCTCATAGTCTGCGTTCTTTGTTTCTTTTTCTATCATGCAAAATCATAGATAGGCGTTTTTTGTGTCTGAGAAAGAAAAAAAAACGTCCGTTGTCGATTTTTTTTTTAGCTCCTTTTCTTTCAACTCACAGTGAAGTTGATTGATGTCCTTATTACAACCTTTGACAAGATATGTCCTTATTGCAACCTTTGACAAGATATCATAGAACAATGAGGGCAGTGGATGAAAAGTCTTCCTCAGAAAAGCCATTTGTGTGCAGACATCATTGTACAATGAGGGCAGTGGATGAAAAGTCTTCCTCAGAAAAGCCATTTGTGTGCAGACATCATTGTACAATGAGGGCAGTGGATGAAAAGTCTTCCTCAGAAAAGCCATTTGTGTGCAGACATCATTGTACGATGAGGGCAGTGGATGAAAAGTCTTCCTCAGAAAAGCCATTTGTGTGCAGACATCATTGTACAATGAGGGCAGTGGATGAAAAGTCTTCCTCAGAAAAGCCATTTGTGTGCAGACATCATTGTACAATGAGGGCAGTGGATGAAAAGTCTTCCTCAGAAAAGCCATTTGTGTGCAGACATCATTGTACGATGAGGGCAGTGGATGAAAAGTCTTCCTCAGAAAAGCCATTTGTGTGCAGACATCATTGTACGATGAGGGCAGTGGATGAAAAGTCTTCCTCAGAAAAGCCATTTGTGTGCAGACATCATTGTACAATGAGGGCAGTGGATGAGAAGTCTTCCTCAGAAAAGCCATTTGTGTGCAGACATCATTGTATAATGAGGGCAGTGGATGAAAAGTCTTCCTCAGAAAAGCCATTTGTGTGCAGACATCATTGTACAATGAGGGCAGTGGATGAAAAGTCTTCCTCAGAAAAGCCATTTGTGTGCAGACATCATTGTACAATGAGGGCAGTGGATGAAAAGTCTTCCTCAGAAAAGCCATTTGTGTGCAGACATCATTGTACGATGAGGGCAGTGGATGAAAAGTCTTCCTCAGAAAAGCCATTTGTGTGCAGACATCATTGTACAATGAGGGCAGTGGATGAAAAGTCTTCCTCAGAAAAGCCATTTGTGTGCAGACATCATTGTATAATGAGGGCAGTGGATGAAAAGTCTTCCTCAGAAAAGCCATTTGTGTGCAGACATCATTGTACAATGAGGGCAATGAATGAAAAGTCTTCCTCAGAAAAGCCATTTGTATGCAGACATCATTGTACAATGAGGGAGTGGATGAAAAGTCTTCCTCAGAAAAGCCATTTGTGTGCAGACATCATTGTACAATGAGGGCAATGAATGAAAAGTCTTCCTCAGAAAAGCCATTTGTGTGCAGACATCATTGTACAATGAGGGAGTGGATGAAAAGTCTTCCTCAGAAAAGCCATTTGTGTGCAGACATCATTGTACAATGAGGGCAGTGAATGAAAAGTCTTCCTCAGAAAAGCCATTTGTGTGCAGACATCATTGTACAATGAGGGCATTGGATGAAAAGTCTTCCTCAGAAAAGCCATTTGTGTGCAGACATCATTGTACAATGAGGGCAGTGGATGAAAAGTCTTCCTCAGAAAAGCCATTTGTGTGCAGACATCATTGTACAATGAGGGCAGTGGATGAAAAGTCTTCCTCAGAAAAGCCATTTGTGTGCAGACATCATTGTACAATGAGGGCAGTGGATGAAAAGTCTTCCTCAGAAAAGCCATTTGTGTGCAGACATCATTGTACAATGAGGGCAGTGCATGAAAAGTCTTCCTCAGAAAAGCCATTTGTGTGCAGAAAAGGCTCGGAGCGTGTCAAAGAATTTGACGGGGCTGAAAATTCAAAAGTGGCACCAGTCATTTATTGTGTACGCTACCCAGCAAAGCCATATTTTAAAGCTCCCACCCTCTCTCACTTTCCTCCTTCCTTTTCCTTCTGTCCGCACAAAAAGACTTTTCCTCAGTGACGCAGATAATGGTGTGTATGGAAAAGCAAGAAAGTTAGGGATGAGAAGATGGGTTGGGGAAGGGGAAGGGTGGGTTGTTGAGTGGATGGGCTCTACAAACCGATTTTGCCGAGCATCCTTTTGTTGAGTTCCAGACAAAAATACACCCGATGATACGAGTGGGACCAAGAGAATACTGTCTTCAACTGCCGAACAAACCAGCTGTGAACACATCTGCATCACCCTTGGAAGCCTGCGCTATGTTATGATCACATAGGGTGTAGGCACACTACCACCTGTCACCTATCGCCTCTCCCGGAGTCTTGAAGACCGTTGGGGCGCCACAGAAGACTTCTTCGCAACCAGCTTCCTCCACTCCTCCTGGTTCTCAGACGCTCTCAGGCAGTTGCTGAGTGTGAGGCCAGTCCATGCACTGATGTTGTCCTCCCATCTCTTTCTCTGTCTTCCTCTCCTTCTGCCTCCTCGCACTGTTGTTCGTTGTAGAATGATAAACAGTAAACAAGTTGGGTATTTTTTGCTCCCATAAGAAAACCTAACACAGAGTAACTTTTATTCAAGACTGGCACAGCCTTTTAAACTTGAATAAAGTCAGACAAATACATAGACGAACAATCTAATAGCGGGGGAAAAAACAAGCGCAGGCCAACAACTGAACTCTCTCCATAATAATGACTTGGCAAAGATTTGGACTTAAAGAGGGAGGGGGGGGGGGGGGGGGGGCAGGAATTTGAAGATTTGGACTTAAGGAGGGAGGGGGGGGGGGGGCAGGAATTTGAAGATGGAGAAACTGGGAACATGAAATTAAGAAAATATGTTACAGATGTGAAAACTCTTCACTAGCTGCATAAGGGAACCATCGCAATCCCCTTTGAAGGCAGATATATTTGTATTGCCTGCTCCGAGGCCTTTCGTCCGCTGGGTCGGACTCATCAGGGAGACACGGCTGGTTGTGTCTGCGCTCCTGGCGTCAAATAGAGACACACCACAGTCCATAATACTGTGGTGTTCTCACCACCAAGAGTGCAAAAAAGAATCCAATAGCACCCCCAAAGCAGCCAGCGAAGAGTAGTAAATGAAACCAAACGAAAGTGTGGGGAGGAAAAAAGTTGCTGAAAAACTAAAGACATTATGCAAACAGTATAAAATATAGGGGACAATCTTTGAGCCTACGCTTGAGGATCCACCCAAAGATGCAAGGGAGATCAAAAGACAAACACACAGACGGACAGAAACAAATACAAATAACCTCAATTTGATCAAAACAAAATCGGAAATGAAATGAGGCAGGGAACAGTAAACGATAAACAGTAAACAAGTTGGGTATTTTTTGCTCCCATAAGAAAACCTAGCACAGAGTAACTTTTATTCAAGACTGGCACAGCCTTTTAAACTTGAATAAAGTCAGACAAATACATAGACGAAAAATCTAATAGTGGGGGAAAAAACAAGCGCAGGCCAACAACTGAACTCTCTCCATAATAATGACTTGGCAAAGATTTGGACTTAAGGAGGGAGGGGGGGCAGGAATTTGAAGATTTGGACTTAAGGAGGGAGGAGGGGGGGGGGCAGGAATTTGAAGATGGAGAAACTGGGAACATGAAATTAAGAAAATATGTTACAGATATGAAAACTCTTCACTAGCTGCATAAGGGAACCATCGCAATCCCCTTTGAAGGCAGATATATTTGTATTGCCTGCTCCGAGGCCTTTCGTCCGCTGGGTCGGACTCATCAGGGAGACACGGCTGGTTGTGTCTGCGCTCCTGGCGTCAAATAGAGACACACCACAGTCCATAATACTGTGGTGTTCTCACCACCAAGAGTGCAAAAAAGAATCCAATAGCACCCCCAAAGCAGCCAGCGAAGAGTAGTAAATGAAACCAAACGAAAGTGTGGGGAGGGAAAAAGTTGCTGAAAAACTAAAGACATTATGCAAACAGTATAAAATATAGGGGACAATCTTTGAGCCTACGCTTGACGATCCACCCAAAGATGCAAGGGAGATCAAAAGACAAACACACAGACGGACAGAAACAAATACAAATAACCTCAATTTGATCAAAACAAAATCGGAAATGAAATGAGGCAGGGAACAGTAAACGATAAACAGTAAACAAGTTGGGTATTTTTTGCTCCCATAAGAAAACCTAACACAGAGTAACTTTTATTCAAGACTGGCACAGACTTTTAAACTTGAATAAAGTCAGACAAATACATAGACGAACAATCTAATAGTGGGGAAAAAACAAGTGCAGGCCAACAACTGAACTCTCTCCATAATAATGACTTGGCAAAGATTTGGACTTAAGGAGGGAGGGGGGGCAGGAATTTGAAGATTTGGACTTAAGGAGGGAGGGGGGGCAGGAATTTGAAGATGGAGAAACTGGGAACATGAAATTAAGAAAATATGTTACAGATATGAAAACTCTTCACTAGCTGCATAAGGGAACCATCGCAATCCCCTTTGAAGGCAGATATATTTGTATTGCCTGCTCCGAGGCCTTTCGTCCGCTGGGTCGGACTCATCAGGGAGACACGGCTGGTTGTGTCTGCGCTCCTGGCGTCAAATAGAGACACACCACAGTCCATAATACTGTGGTGTTCTCACCACCAAGAGTGCAAAAAAGAATCCAATAGCACCCCCAAAGCAGCCAGCGAAGAGTAGTAAATGAAACCAAACGAAAGTGTGGGGAGGAAAAAAGTTGCTGAAAAACTAAAGACATTATGCAAACAGTATAAAATATAGGGGACAATCTTTGAGCCTACGCTTGACGATCCACCCAAAGATGCAAGGGAGATCAAAAGACAAACACACAGACGGACAGAAACAAATACAAATAACCTCAAACTTTCGTTTGGTTTCATTTACTACTCTTCGCTGGCTGCTTTGGGGGTGCTATTGGATTCTTTTTTGCACTCTTGGTGGTGAGAACACCACAGTATTATGGACTGTGGTGTGTCTCTATTTGACGCCAGGAGCGCAGACACAACCAGCCGTGTCTCCCTGATGAGTCCGACCCAGCGGACGAAAGGCCTCGGAGCAGGCAATACAAATATATCTGCCTTCAAAGGGGATTGCGATGGTTCCCTTATGCAGCTAGTGAAGAGTTTTCATATCTGTAACATATTTTCTTAATTTCATGTTCCCAGTTTCTCCATCTTCAAATTCCTGCCCCCCCCCCCCCCCCCCTCCTCCCTCCTTAAGTCCAAATCTTCAAATTCCTGCCCCCCCTCCCTCCTTAAGTCCAAATCTTTGCCAAGTCATTATTATGGAGAGAGTTCAGTTGTTGGCCTGCGCTTGTTTTTTCCCCCGCTATTAGATTGTTCGTCTATGTATTTGTCTGACTTTATTCAAGTTTAAAAGGCTGTGCCAGTCTTGAATAAAAGTTACTCTGTGTTAGGTTTTCTTATGGGAGCAAAAAATACCCAACTTGTTTACTGTTTATCGTTTACTGTTCCCTGCCTCATTTCATTTCCGTTGTAGAATGGTTTGGGCAAGTCATGTTTGATCTTGATACATGACCATACTATCTGATTTTCTTTCTTTTCACTGTGGACAACAGGTCTTCATATGGTCCAATGGCTTGTCTTATTCTGGTCTGGACCTCCAAGGTGGTAATGTGGTCTTTGTATGAGATGCCAAGGATCTGGCGGAAGCATCTCATCTCTAATGCCTGAATCCTTCTCTCAAGTGTACACACAGTGCATTCCAATAAAAGGACAAGGGACATAACTGCTCCCTGGCAGATTCCATAGTGTGATGGCCTCTGGATCCCACACAACAGAACCTCCATGGAAGTGTCTCTATGGTTTTACCAGCCCCTATTTCATGACTGCAGAGCCCACCGGCGAAATAGGTCATTATTAAGTAAACTGGCCCACCGGCGAAATACGTCATCATTAAGTAAACTGGCCCACCAGCTAAATATGTCATCATTAAGTAAACTGGCCCACCGGCGAAATACGTCATCATGAAGTAAACTGGCCCACCGGCTAAATATGTCATCATTAAGTAAACTGGCCCACAGGCGAAATACGTCATCATGAAGTAAACTGGCCCACCGGCGAAATACGTCATCGTTAGGTAAACTGGCCCACAGGCGAAATACGTCATCGTGAAGTAAACTGGTCCACCGGCGAAATACGTCATCGTGAAGTAAACTGGTCCACCGGCGAAATACGTCATCATGAAGTAAACTGGCCCACCAGCGCAATACGTCATCATTAAGTGAACTGCTGCGCGCCTCTCGCAGCCCCTCTTGTTGCTGGTGGGGCTCTAATATAGGACTTTGAGGGTCACCGGTATCGGAAAGTTCATGGGGGATGTCGCCGGACGGACGAGATCGGAGAGCTCACGCACGCCGGCTCCGCAACTAAGCAATTATTGTGGTCAGTAGGGGGCTTAGTAGCTGGTGTCGTGCGTATGTAGGATCAAAACAGGCGCCACTGAACACCACCGAAGTGGCTCGGCAGCAGTGCAGTGTCTCCTCCGGTGGGTTGCCTCTTGACGACTTGACATTGACTGGTTCCGGTGGATTGCCGGTGCCGGGGCTGTGGCTGTGGACGGGGAGCTCGGAATAAGCAGCGTGGGTGTACTGCCACTGAGGTGGCAGAGACGATGGGACAGCAAAGAAAAGAAAAGAAAAAAGAGGTGTGTGTGTGTGTGTGTGTGTGTGTGTGTGTGTGTGTGTGTGTGTCTGTGTGTCTGTGTGTGTCTGTGTGTGTCTGTTGCTGAAGGTCCTCTCATGAAGTCCTTCACCGTGTTCCCATGACAGGAGTTATCAGACTGCAGGCGTCCTTGAGGTCGTATGCTGATGAAGGCTGACGTTCAGGCTGAGGATTGTGTCCTGCAATCCATGGACAGCGTGAAGACTGAAGAGAGGAGATAATTCAGGATTGTGTCCTGCAATCCATGGACAGCGTGAAGACTGAAGAGAGGAGATAATTCAGGATTGTGTCCTGCAATCCATGGACAGCGTGAAGACTGAAGAGAGGAGATAATTCAGGATTGTGTCCTGCAATCCATGGACAGCGTGAAGACTGAAGAGAGGAGATAATTCAGGATTGTGTCCTGCAATCCATGGACAGCGTGAAGACTGAAGAGAGGAGATGGTTCAGGTGGAAACACCTGCAGAGGAATGCTCCCCCTAACTAACAACCCTGACACATTGTCTTTCCAACACACTCCTAACTAACAACCCTGACACATTGTCTTTCCAACACACTCCTAACTAACAACCCTGACACATTGTCTTTCCAACACACTCCTAACTAACAACCCTGACACATTGTCTTTCCAACACACTCCTAACTAACAACCCTGACACATTCTCTTTCCAACACACTCCTAACTAACAAGCCTGACACAACAAAAAAGCCTGACACATTCTCTTTCCAACACACTCCTAACTAACAACCCTGACACATTCTCTTTCCAACACACTCCTAACTAACAGCCCTGACACATTCTCTTTCCAACACACGCCAGTCACCACACTCCTGCTTGTCGTCTTCAGTTCCAATGAGTCTAAAAGTGTTTTCGTACAGCGTCCTCATTGAGAAAGAATCGAGAACTTTACTGTAAAAGTGAGGATGTTATGAGATGGAAATATAACCCTTCATTGACTTAGACTTCTCACATATTTTTTAAAGTTCAAATCAACAAGAAATCGATTTAACATTTACGTGTATACACCTTCTTAAAAACTTTACTTCAATGCTATTTATTATTAAAGTTGATAATTACTTCAATGCTATTTATTATCAAAGATGAAAATTACTTCAATGCTATTTATTATTAAAGTTGATAATTACTTCAATACTATTTATTATTAAAGTTGATAATTACTTCAATGCTATTTATCATTAAAGTTGAAAATTACTTCAATGCTATTTATTATTAAAGTTGATAATTACTTCAATGCTATTTGTTATTCAAGTTGATAATTACTTCAGTGCTATTTATTATTAAAGTTGATAAAGAAATCTCGTCTGTCTTTCTTTCCCTTGCACACATGCCAACATCTGTCAGCCGGTTCTGTACATCTTGATCAGAAAACAAAGCAAAACAAAACTAATAAACTAAACTAAAAAATAAAAGTCCTACAGACCGTGGAAGGTAAAGAACTGTTGAGGTTGACAAGGTCTAGGATAACAGCAGCACAGAATACCATCTCCCTCCTCTACCCCCCTTAACCTTCCCTGAAGAACTGTTGAGGTTGACCAGGTGTAGGATAACAGCAGCACAGAATACCATCCCCCTCTTTCTACCCCCCTTAACCTTCCCTGAAGAACTGTTGAGGTTGACCAGGTGTAGGATAACAGCAGCACAGAATACCATCATTCTCATTCTACCCCCCTTGACCTTTCCTGAAGAACTGTTGAGGTTGACCAGGTGTAGGACACAGCAGCACAGAATACCATCTCCCTCCCTCTACCCCCCTTGACCTTCCCTAAACTGAATCACGTACACCTTCACTGCTGTGCGGACAAAAGAGGGTTTTGAAGCTGTGAAAATGACGTCACTGCGGGGCTGGAACTCACCACTGCACCGTCAGTGGAGTGCTCTGATCCTTCGATCATAGGGTTCTGGTCAACTGACCTCTGTCTTGACCTCCTACCAGACACTGCCCCCCCCCCCCCTCCACCTGACAGACTGTCCACCCCTATTCTCCCTGTGCTATTCCCCATATCTACATTCACGTACCAGACAGACAGACAGACAGACAGATTGCAAATCACTACTTGGTCGACACTTTCCTCTCTCATAATGTTACCAGAACAGACAGAACCCTCCACCCCCCCCCCCCCCCCCCCCCCCCCCCCCCCGCCTCTTTCAAACAGAAGGACTTGTCCTAATAACTTTGCTCCTTCTTTCCCACATCTTCAGTAACCGGCTAATACTTCTACTGACAGCCTCAACAACACCTTGATAGGTCTGAATTGTATCATTCAAGCCGAATATGCACTCGACCCCTTCCAGATAGTACCTCAGCTACTTTTCGAACAATATCCATTTTCTTCTTTCTTGTTTTTTTTTTAAAAATCATCCACGGTGAAGAAGCTGCGATGAATATTGGTGTGTGTAACTGCGGGTGGGTGTTCATGTGTGTTGTGTGTGTGTGGGGTGTGTGTGTGTGTGTGTGTGTGTGTGTGTGTGTGTGGTGAGAGAGAGAGAGAGAGAGAGAGAGAGTAGATTCACTCGCGTGAGTGTGTACAAACAAGTGTATGTGCCCTTTGTGCATGCTTGTGCGTACATTTGTACGTACGTACGTGGGCGTAGACATATAAAGGTAATATCAAGTGTGTGTGTGGTGTGTGTGTGTTGTGTGTGTGTGTGTGTGTGCGTGTGCGTGTGTGGCTGTGTGTGTGTGTGTGTGTGTGTGTGTGTGTGTGCGTGTGTGCGTGTGTGTGCGTGTGTGCGTGTGTGTGCGTGTGTGAGCGTGTGGCGCGTGTGTGTGTGTGTGTGCTTTCTCTCTCTCTCTCTCTCTTCTCTCTCTCTCTCTCTCTCTCTCTCCTCGGAATAAAACCAATAAAACCCAAACATTTAAAGTGTGCTAGGGGTTCATTGATCAGTAGACTGGCGTTCTGTGTGTGTTTCTTTAGCATGTGAGAAAGTGATATCATCTTTATGATTTGGCATAAAATTAAAAGTATAATCACTGTGCCACCAGGGGGGACTGTTCATGATTTTGAAGACATTTTGGAATACAAAAGAACCATTCATTTAAACAGAAAAGGGACAGGTTGTGACGAAGACACCTTTCAAAGAAATGCTGTCCCAGGAAACGTGGACTGTCACAATGGAAAAGGTGAAAGCGGATATCCCTGTGAAGATCAGAGTGAGATCCGGCTTTATTTGGGTTTTTTGTTGTGTTGTTGCTTTCCTATCTTCTGTGTCACCTCAGTGGCAGTGCACCCACGCCGCTCATTCCGACACCCCGTCCACAGCCATAGCCCGGTCAGTCCCGCCGCAACCCCGGCACCGGCAATCCACAGGGAGCAGTCAATGTCAAGTCGTAAGAGGCAACCCACCGGAGGAGACGCTGCACTGCTCCCAAACTTCGGTGGTGTTAAGTGGCACCTGTTCTGATCTAACATGTGCAGGACACCACCTACTAAGCCCCCTACTGACGACAATAATTGCTTAGTCGCAGCGCCAGCGTGAGTGAGCTCTCCCTCCGAAGTGCGCCACCACGTCCGTCCAACGACAGCCCCCATGGACTCGCCAATACCGGCGACCCCGATGGAACCAAACCAAGGCCACAGACGTGGAGAGGACATCGAAATTGAGGTCACCATGAGAGCAGGGCATGAAGGGCCACTGATCGATGAGAATGAGGATGATGAAGATGATGGTACGGATTTCCATTCCGGTCTGAAACTACATAACAGGGCTGTACTCTACGCTTCCTCTCATAATAATTATATCCCGGCGTAAACCGGGCCTGAGAGATACAGACACCTGCAGTCTTGGTCAGGAAATTTGAGCAGCACTCTCAAAGACGCATCCATTAAGTGGATGAAACGCAACTGTATGGTCCCAGTCTTTCCAACTGAGCCCGTAGCAAACTCAACTCTGGGTAGGAGCCGGTCGGGGCAGAAAAATCCCACATGACTCTGATGGGATTCGAACCCACGACCTCCCAGCCGGGAGTCCGCGACGCTAACCACTCCGCCACGGCGGCTGGTCGGCTTTAAAAGTTAATGCCACAATGCTTGCAGCTATGAATAACCAGACACTCCCTGGTGAGTGGTGTGTTTACCCCCTTTGCCACATCATTAATCACATTGAGACGAGGTCACGTGAGCATTTGATAGCGCCAGTGGACAGTTAGACAGAGGGTTGGACTATTGGATGAAGAGACAGAGGGTTGGACTATTGGGTGAAGAGACAGAGGGATGGACTATTGGGTGTATAGACAGAAGGTTGGAGACTATTAGGTGTATAGACAGAGGGTTGGACTATTGGGTAAAGAGACAGAGGGATGGACTATTGGGTAAAGAGACAGAGGGATGGACTATTGGGTAAAGAGACAGAGGGGTGGACTATTGGGTAAAGAGACAGAGGGGTGGACTATTGGGTAAAGAGACAGAGGGGTGGACTATTGGGTAAAGAGACAGAGGGATGGACTATTGGGTAAAGAGACAGAGGGTTGGACTGTTGGGTAAAGAGACAGAGCGTTGGACTATTGGGTAAAGAGACAGAGGGATGGACTATTGGGTAAAGATACAGAGGGTTGGACTATTGGGTAGAAAGACAGGAGGTTGTGCTATTGGGTGTATAGACAGAGGGTTGGACTGTTGGGTGAAGAGACAGAGGGTTGGACTATTGGGTGAAGAGACAGAAGGTTGGACTATTGGGTATATAGACAGAGGGTTGGACTATTGGGTGTATAGACAGAGGGTTGGACTATTGGCTATAGAGACAGAGGGTCGGACTATTGGCTATAGAGACAGAGGGTTTGAACTATTGGCTATAGAGACAGAGGGTCGAACTATTGGCTATAGAGACAGAGGGATTGAACTATTGGCTATAGAGACAGAGGGTTGGACTATTGGCTATAGAGACAGAGGGTTTGAACTATTGGCTATAGAGACAGGGGGTTGGACTATTGGCTATAAGACAGAGGGTCAGACTATTGACTAGAGAGACAGAGAGTCTGGACTATCAGGAGGAGGGACACATTATCCCACTGTGTTTTCTTGAATAGAAGTGTGGATACTCTAATCCCCATCTGGATCAGTGCAGATGCCGATCAGTTTGTGTACACACTCAGATCCCACAGTTCACAAATATGGATCCAGGACTCCAGATTCAACAGAGAGAGGAAATTTGTAAATAAACGAATAACAGCGTTTGTTTTGGTTCGTTTTCTTTCGTTCAAAAAATGGATGGAAGAGTGGATATGAAATTTGATTTTTTTTTTACAGCTACACTCCATTCATATACCCAAAATATATATACTCAAGTCAGACAGACATTCACATCAGTTTGCCAAAGCGAAGTTAGTTTCATAGTGAGGTGACTTCAGGCGGGAAAAACTAATCCACCGCACAAAATGGACAAACAAATGACAAAAAAAGCTTCCATTTTGCGTCCAGCTTGGGGAGATAAGTGATGACTCGATCTTTGTTTTCATTGTCCTGAATGTTGTTTGTCTTGCCTGACGAAAACCAAAGAGGTCGAAACGCGTCGTGTTTTGTCTTGTCATGAGTTTGTTCCTTTTGTTCGGCGGATTAATTATGAGCATCTTTTTAAAATCAGTCAAAGCAAAGTTAGAACTGTGCAAGTCTATTATAGAATAGTAAAGTTAGAAAAGTACAAGTCTATTGTAGAATAGTAAAGTTAGAAAAGTACAAGTCTATTGTAGAATAGTAAAGTTAGAACAGTACAAGTCTATTGTAGAATAGTAAAGTTAGAACAGTACAAGTCTAATAGCAAAGTTAGAACAGAACAAGTCTATTATAGAACAGCAAAGTTAGAACCGTACAAGTCTATTATAGAATAGTAAAGTTAGAACAGTATAAGTCTATTATAGAATAGTAAAGTTAGAGAAGTACAAGTCTATTATAAAATAGTAAAGTTAGAGAAGTACAAGTCTATTATAAAAGAGTAAAGTTAGAGAAGTACAAGTCTATCATAGAATAAAATCGGAAATAAAATGAGGCAGGGAACAGTAAACGATAAACAGTAAACAAGTGGGGTATTTTTTGCTCCCATAAGAAAACCTAACACAGAGTAACTGTTATTCAAGACTGGCACAGCCTTTTAAACTTGAATAAAGTCAGACAAATACATAGACGAACAATCTAATAGTGGGGGAAAAACAAGCGCAGGCCAACAACTCAACTGTCTTCATAGTAATGACTTGGCAAAGATTTGGACTTAAGGAGGGGGGGGGGGGGGGGGGGGTTGAAGATGGAGAAACTGGGAATATGAAATTAAGAAAATATGTTACAGATATGAAAACTCTTCACTAGCTGCATAAGGGAACCATCGCAATCCCTTTTGAAGGCAGATATATTTGTATTGCCTGCTCCGAGGCCTTTCGTCCGCTGGGTCGGAACTCATCAGGGAGACACGGCTGGTTGTGTCTGCGCTCCTGGCGTCAAATGGAGACACACCACAGTCCATAATACTGTGGTGTTCTCACCACCAAGGGTGCAAAAAAGAATCCAATAGCACCCCCAAAGCAGCCAGCGAAGAGTAGTAAATGAAACCAAACGAAAGTGTGGGGAGGAAAAAAGTTGCTGAAAAACTAAAGACATTATGCAAACAGTATAAAATATAGGGGACAATCTTTGAGCCTACGCTTGACGATCCACCCAAAGATGCAAGGGAGATCAAAAGACAAACACACAGACGGACAGAAACAAATACAAATAACCTCAATTTAATCAAAACAAAATCGGAAATGAAATGAGGCAGGGAACAGTAAACGATAAACAGTAAACAAGTAGGGTATTTTTTGCTCCCATAAGAAAACCTAACACAGAGTAACTTTTATTCAAGACTGGCACAGCCTTTTAAACTTGAATAAAGTCAGACAAATGCATAGACGAACAATCTAATAGTGGGGGAAAAACAAGCCCAGGCCAACAACTCAACTCAACTCAACTGAGGGTCATGGGAGAGATAGAATGAGGGTCACAGGTGAGATCTACAAAGATAGAATGAGGGTCACAGGTGAGATCTACAAAGATAGAATGAGGGTCATGGGTGATATCTACAAAGATAGAATGGGGGTCATGGGTGAGATCTACAAAGATAGAATGAGGGTCACAGGTGAGATCTACAAAGATAGAATGAGGGTCACAGGTGAGATCTACAAAGATAGAATGAGAGTCATGGGTGAGATCTACAAAGATAGAATGAGGGTCTTGGGTGAGATCTACAAAGATAGAATGAGGGTCACAGGTGAGATCTACAAAGATAGAATGAGGGTCATGGGTGAGATCTACAAAGATGGAATGAGGGTCATGGGTGATCTCTACAAAGATAGAATGAGGGTCACAGGTGAGATCTACAAAGATAGAATATGTGTCACAGGTGAGATCTACACAGATAGAATGAGGGTCACACATGAGATCTACAAAGATAGAATGAGAGTCACAGGTGAAATCTACAAAGATAGAATGAGGGTCACAGGTGAGATCTACAAAGTTAGAATGAGGGTCACAGGTGAGATTTACAAAGATAAAATGAGGGTCACAGGTGGGATCTACAAAGATAGAATGAAGGTCATGGGTGAGATCTACAAAGATAGATTGAGGGTTACAGATGAGATCTACAAAGATAGAATGAGGGTCATGGGTGAGATCTACAAAGATAGAATGAGGGTTACAGGTGAGATCTACAAAGATAGTATGAGGGTCACAGGTGAGATCTACAAAGATAGAATGAGGGTCACAGGTGAGATCTACACAGATAGAATGAGGGTCATGGGTGAGATCTACAAAGATAGAATGAGGGTCACGGGTGAGATTTACAAAGATAGAATGAGGGTCACAGGTGAGATCTACAAAGATAGAATGAGGGTCACAGGTGAAATCTACAAAGATAGATTGAAGGTCATGGGTGAGATCTACAAAGATAGAATGAGGGTTACAGGTGAGATCTACAAAGATAGAATGAGGGTCACAGGTGAGATCTACAAAGATAGAATGAGGGTCATGGGTGAGATCTACAAACATAGAATGAAGGTCATGAGTATGATCTACAAAGATAGGATGAGGGTAATGAGTGAGATCTACAAAGATAGAATGAAGGTCATGTGTCAGATCTACAAATATAGAATGAGGGTCATGGGTGAGATCTACAAAGATAGAATAAGGGTCACAGGTGACATCTATAAAGATAGAATGAGGGTCATGGGTGAGATACAATGAGGTCCATGGGTGAGATCTACACATATAGAATGAGGGCCACAGGTGAGATCTACAAAAATAGAATTAGGGTCACAGGTGAAATGTACAAAGATAGAATGAGGGTCATGGGTGAGATCTACAAAGATAGAATGAGGGTCACAGGTGAGATCTACACAGATAGAATAAAGGTCACAGGTGAGATCTACACAGATAGAATGAGGGTTACAGGTGAGATCTACAAAGATAGAATTAGGGTGACAGGTGAGATCTACAAAGATAGAATGAGGGTCATGGGTGAGATCTACAAAGATAGAATGAGGGTCACAGGTGAGATCTACAAAGATAGGATGAGGGTCATGGGTGAGATCTACAAAGGTAGAATGAGGGTCATGGGTGAGATCTACAAAGATAGAATGATAGTGATGGGTGAGATCTACAAAGATAGAATGAGGGTCATGGGTGAGATAGAATGATAGTCATGGGTGATCTCTACAAAGATAGAATGAGGGTCACAGGTGACATCTACAAAGATAGAATGAGGGTCACAGGTGAGATCTACAAAGATAGGATGAGCATCATGGGTGAGATCTACAAAGGTAGAATGAGGGTCACAGGGGAGATCTACAAAGATAGAATGAGGGTCATGGGTGAGTTAGAATGAGGGTCACAGGTGAGATCTACAAAGATAGAATGAGGGTCATGGGTGAGATTTACAAAGATAGAATGAGGGTCATGGATGAGATCAACAAAGATAGAATGAGGGTCATGGGTGTGGTCTACAAAGATGGAATGAGGGTCATGGGTGAGATCTACAAAGATAGAATGAGGGTCATGGGTGAGATCTACAAAGATAGAATGAGGGTCACAGGTGAGATCTACAAAGATAGAATGAGGGTCACAGGTGAAATCTACAAAGATAGAATGAGGGTCATGGGTGAGATCTACAGAGATAGGATTAGGGTCATGGGTGAGATCTACAAAGGGAGAATGAGAGTCATGGGTGAGATCTACAAAGATAGAATGAGGGTCATGAGTGAGATCTACAAAGATAGAATGAGGGTCATGGGTGAGATCTACAAAGATAGAATGAGGGTCACAGGTGAGATTTACAAAGATAGAATGAAGGTCACAGGTGAGATCTACAAAGATAGAATGAGGGTCACAGGTGAAATCTACAAAGATAGAATGAGGGTCATGGGTGAGATATACCAAGATAGAATGAGGGTCATGGGTGAGATTTACAAAGATAGAATGAGGGCCACAGGTGAGATCTACAAAGATAAAATGAGGGTCACAGGTGAGATCTACAAAGATAGAATGAAGGTCATGGGTGTGATCTACAAAGATAGAATGAGGGTTACAGGTGAGATCTACAAAGATAGAATGAGGGTCATGGGTGAGATCTACAAAAATAGAATGAGGGTCACAGGTGAGATCTACAAAGATAGAATGAGGGTCATTGGTAATATCTACAAAGATAGAATGAAGGTCATGAGTGAGATCTACAAAGATAGAATGAGGGTCATGGGTGAGATCTACAGAGATAGGATTAGGGTCATGGGTGAGATCTACAAAGGGAGAATGAGAGTCATGGGTGAGATCTACAAAGATAGAATGAGGGTCATGAGTGAGATCTACAAAGATAGAATGAGGGTCATGGGTGAGATCTACAAAGATAGAATGAGGGTCACAGGTGAGATTTACAAAGATAGAATGAAGGTCACAGGTGAGATCTACAAAGATAGAATGAGGGTCACAGGTGAAATCTACAAAGATAGAATGAGGGTCATGGGTGAGATATACCAAGATAGAATGAGGGTCATGGGTGAGATTTACAAAGATAGAATGAGGGTCACAGGTGAGATCTACAAAGATAGAATGAGGGTCACAGGTGAGATCTACAAAGATAGAATGAAGGTCATGGGTGTGATCTACAAAGATAGAATGAGGGTTACAGGTGAGATCTACAATGATAGAATGAGGGTCACAGGTGAGATCTACAAAGATAGAATGAGGGTCATTGGTGATATCTACAAAGATAGAATGAAGGTCATGAGTGAGATCTACAAAGATAGAATGAGGGTCTTGAGTGAGATCAACAAAGATAGAATGAAGGTCATGGGTGAGATCTACAAAGATAGAATGAGGGTCATGGGTTAGATCTACAAAGATAGAATGAGGGTCACAGGTGAGATCTACAAAGATAGAATGAGGGTCATGGGTGAGATAGAATGAGGGTCATGGGTGAGATAGAATGAGGCTCATGGGTGAGATCTACAAAGATAGAATGAGGGTCATAGATGAGATAGAATGAAGGTCATGGGTGAGATCTACAAAGATAGAATGAGGTCATGGGTGAGATCTAAAAGCTACAATTTGATCACGTCCAGTATGGGGAAATTCTCGCATTCCTAGATTGTGATTGATGTCATCAGTAGAGATCCTGAAAAAAGTTAAATGATTGGTGGGAGGAAGAGAGGGATGGGTGAGGCTGGGGGCGGAGGGGGGGGGGGAGCGAGGTTGTTCAGTGTGAGCTATATTCAGTTCCATCTTTTTCACGCCTTTAGACTCTCAATGCCATATGGGCAAATGGAAGCCTCAAAATGGGCAGCCAGTCTTTCTTCAAGCAGAACTATGTGCACAGATTTCTCTAACTAGTCGCCATAGTGCACCAACAGCATAACAATCGATGGGAGCAGCAGCAGCAATAATAGGGGCAGCAGCA
The DNA here is from genome assembly GCA_033310375.1 of Conus canariensis. Classification (NCBI taxonomy): domain Eukaryota; kingdom Metazoa; phylum Mollusca; class Gastropoda; order Neogastropoda; family Conidae; genus Conus; species Conus canariensis. The sequence continues at coordinate 3,640,689 of CM065718.1, read as the reverse complement.
GCAGCAGCAGCAATAATAGGGAGCAGCAGCAGCAGCAGCAGCAATAATAGGGGCAGCAGCAGCAGCAGCAGCAATAAAGGGCACGGCAGCAGCAATAGGGCAGCAGCAGCAGCAGCGATAATAGGGGTAGCAGCAGCAGCAGCAGCAATAATAGGGGCAGCAGCAGCAGCAGCAATAATAGGGGCAGCAGCAGCAGCAGCAGCAATAATAGGGGCAGCAGCACGCAGCAGCAGCAATAATAGGGGTAGCAGCAGCAGCAGCAGCAGCAATAATAGGGGCAGCAGCAGCAGCAGCAGCAATAATAGGGGCAGCAGCAGCAGCAGCAGCAATAATAGGGGCAGCAGCTGCAGCAGCAGCAATAATAGGGGTAGCAGCAGCAGCAGCAGCAATAATAGGGGTAGCAGCAGCAGCAGCAGCAATAATAGGGGCAGCAGCAGCAGCAGCAGCAGCAATAATAAGGGTACAGCAGCAGCAGCAGCAGCAGCAGCAATAATAGGGGCAGCAGCAGCAGCAGCAGCAATAATAGGGGTAGCAGCAGCAGCAGCAGCAGCAATAATAGGGGCAGCAGCAGCAGCAATAATAGGGGCAGCAGCAGCAGCAGCAGCAGCAGCAGCAGCAGCAATAATAGGGGCAGCAGCAGCAGCAGCAGCAGCAGCAGCAATAATAGGGGCAGCAGCAGCAGCAGCAGCACAGCAGCAATAATAGGGCAGCAGCAGCAGCAATAATAGGGGCAGCAGCAGCAGCAAATAATAGGGGCAGCAGCAGCAGCAGCAGCAATAATAGGGGGTAGCAGCAGCAGCAGCAGCAATAATAGGGGCAGCAGCAGCAGCAGCAGCAATAATAGGGGTAGCAGCAGCAGCAGCAGCAGCAGCAATAATAGGGGCAGCAGCAGCAAAGGGCAGCAGCAGCAGCATAATAGGGGTGCAGCAGCAGCAGCAGCAGCAATAATAGGGGTAGCAGCAGCAGCAGCAGCAGCAGCAGCAGCATAATAGGGGTAGCAGCAGCAGCAGCAGCAGCAATAATAGGGGCAGCAGCAGCAGCATTGCGCAGCAGCAATATAGGGGTAGCACAGCAGCAGCAGCGCAGCAATAATAGGGGTAGCAGCAGCAGCAGCAACAAAACAGGGGTAGCAGCAGCAGTAGCAGCAGCATAATAGGGGTAGCAGCAGCAGCAGCAGCAGCAAAATAGGGTAGCAGCAGCAAGGGAGCAGCATGCAGCAGCAGACAACAGGGGTAGCAGCAGCAGCAGCAAAACAGGGTAGCAGCAGCTAGCAGCAACAAAGGGGTGACGTAGCAGCAGCAGCAGCAAACAACAGGGTAGCAGCAGTAGCAGCAGCAGCAGACACAGGGTAGCAGCAGTAGCAGCAGAACATAGGGGTAGCAGTAGCAGCAGCAAGCAAGCACAAAACAGGGGAGCAGCAGTAGCAGCAGCAACAGGGGTGCAGCAGCAGCAGCAGCAATACACAGGTAGCAGCAGTAGCAGCAGCAACAACAGGATAGCAGCAGTAGCAGCAGCAAAGGGTAGCAGCAGTAGCAGCAGCAGCAGCAGCAACAACAGGGGTAGCAGCAGCAGCAGCACGTAGGCATAGCAGCAAAACAAGGGTAGCAGCAGCAGCAGCACAGCAAGCAAACATAGGGGTAGCAGCGAGCACGCAGCAGCAACACAGAAGTAGCAGTAGCAGCAGCACAGACAGCAAAGGGCAGCAGCATGCAGCAATCAACAGGGGTAGCAGCAGCAGCAGCAGCAACAAAGGGGTAGCAGCAGCAGCAGCAGCAGCAACAACAGGGGCAAGCAGTAGCAGCAGCAAACAGGGGTGCAGCAGAGCAGCAGACAGCAGCGCAATAAAGGTGCAGCATAGCAGCAGCAAACAAGGGGTCAGCAGCTAGCAGCAACAACAACAGGGGTAGCAGCAGCAGCAGCAGCAACAACAGGGGTAGCAGCAGCAGCAGTAGCAACAACAACAGGGGTAGCAGCAGTAGCAGCAGCAACAAAGGGGTCAGCAGCAGCAGCAGCAGCAACACAGGGGTAGCAGCAGCAGCACAGGAAAGGGTAGCAGCAGCAGCAGCAACACAGGGGTTAGCAGCAGTAGCAGCAGCAAACAGGGAAGCAGCATAGCACAGCACAACAGGGGTAGCAGCATAGCAGCAGCAGCAACAAACAGGGTAGCAGCAGTAGCAGCAGTAGCAGCAGCAACAACAGGGGTAGCAGCAGTAGCAGCAGCAACACAGGGTAGCA
>CM065718.1:3623454-3633454 GCA_033310375.1 Conus canariensis | reverse complement strand
TGGGTAACAAGAGCACACAGCATAATGAGATATGATGTCATACAGAATATATAATACAATGTCAAGAAAGGAAGAAGAGAAAGAAAGAAAGAAAGAAAGAGAAAAAAAATCTCTCTCTCTCTCTCTCTCTCTCTCTCTCTCTCTCTCTCTCTCTCTCTCTCTCTCTCCTCCCAAGAATTAGAAGTATAGTATGCAGTTAAGAAGTAATTTTTTGTGTACTGTTTGATATTTAGTTAGTCGATTACCTATTGCACTTTGATGGCTAGTTGATTGACTTGTTCCTGTTTCTTTGACGAAAAGATGTGTTCACATGACCCCCTTCATTATGGGCTAGGGCCTATATGAATAAAACATCCGTACCCGTATCTCTCCTCCCAAGGGAGGTAGCATACCATCTCTGTAATTCAGAAACAGGGGAAACATGCTATGCAGCGTTTGATAGATGAGAGAGAGAGAGAGAGAGAGAGAAGAGAGAGGGAGAGGGAGAGAGGAGGAAAAGAGCGAGAGAAACGGAGACAGAGGCAGAGACAGAGAGACAGCTACACAAAGAGACAGAGACAGATAGAGAGAGAGTGTGTGTGTGACCAGAGAGAGAGAGAGAGACAGAGAGAGAGACAGAGAGAGAGACAGAGAGAGAAGAAAAGAACAGACAGAGAGAGAGGGGAGAGGCAGAAAATGAAGAGAGAGAGAGACAGAGAGAGAGACAGAGAGAGAGACAGAGAGAGAGAGACAGACAGACAGAGAGAGAGAGAGAAGAGAGAGAGAGAGGCAGAAAGAGAGAGAGAGACAGACAGACAGAGAGACGAGAGAGAAGACAGAGAGAGAGAGAGAATGACAGAGAGAGAGAGAGAGAAAGACAGAGAGAGAGAAAGAGAGAGACAGAGAATGAATGAATGAATGAATGAATGAATGAATGAATGAATGAATGAATTCTTTAATCAGAAGGCCATTGGCCCATTCTGATGGGGCCTCAATCAAAATACAGTTACAAACGATAATCACACAGTGTAAATACATGTCTACCAGTACAATGCAAAATAATAGTATCTAGTTAATGATGACAGCACGTCTTGCAAAGGCTTTATATAAGTACAATGAAAAAGTTTCGCATCGTTACAATGTTAGACGATGAAAGTAAAAGACACAACCTGAACATACATGGATTAATGTAGTATTTTTTGGGAATGAATTCTTTTTGTAAATCACTGTAAGGTGGACACATAAAGACAAAATAGATCTCATCTTCCTCAGCAGATGAACATATTGGACATAACATCTGTGACTCAGTTGTTCTTGTATACCGTAAAGAATGTGTCAATATAGGTGAAACTCCAAATCTAAATTTACTTAGGGCATTCTTTACAAATTTGTTTATATTCATAGACACATAGGGCTCCCTTAGATAACTATTTTTAAACGCTCTGAAAAAACTGTATCTCTCACTTGTTTGCGTATGATTGTCCCACTCCTGCCACCTGCAATCAGTTATTCTCTGTCTAAATTCTTTAATGAACATTGAAACCGACTCTACACACTGATTATCCCAAACATAAGAAAATCCATACTTGTCTAAAGTTGTACGGACATGTGTAACCCACGTATACTTCCCCCTTTCGTCAAGACAACATAACATTCTATATGCCTTATATGGTAATCTATGTTCCCCCATACGGGTCAGCTTTAGCCAGAATTTAATGCAACGTACATAAGAGTTTAAGTATATAGGGAATCTACCTAGATCGCCATACAAGAAGTCGTTCGGTGTTCTTATATCTACACCTAAGAACTTTTTAAGACCATATGTGTGCACCTTTTCTATTTCTAAAGCCGCCTTATCCAAAGCCCATATTTCAGCACCATACAGTATTATAGACTGAACTTGGGCATCGAATAGCTTAAAAAAACAGTTCAGGTGAATTATTCTCAAGTTTATACAATGTTCTCTGAATTGTTATTAATGCTCGTTTAGCTTTACTTACCAATTCATCACATGCTGTATAGAAACTAAGTTTGGTTGAAAAGCACATACCTAGATACTTATAACTGTTAACAACTTTCATTTCTGTTGTACCATATATCCATTTTTCCCTCGAAGCTAAATAACCACCTTTCCTGAAAACTATAACATTACTTTTTTTCATATTCACCGCCAATTCCAGATAACTGGATGCTGTATTCAAACTATTCAACTGAGTTCGTAGTCCAACCACTGTTTCTGACATCAAAGTGATATCATCTGCAAATAATAAAATAAACAACTCAGAGAAATCAGGCGAAAATGTCATTCCATGCCTTCCATTTTCAATTATTTCTAAAGCAAGTTCGTTAATAAACAAAGAAAACAAAACTGGACTGCACACATCACCTTGTTTTACTCCTCTTGAACAAGTAATAAAATCTGTCAAATCTGCATTATTTCATATTCTTGCTTTAACATTATCATACATACTTCTTATACAGGCATACATTTTCCCCCTTATTCCATTTTTAACAAGTATTGGCCACAAAAGTTTTCTTGATATGGAATCGAAAGCTTTTTCAAAATCTATGAAAGCAACATATAACTTTCTATTGTTCACTAACTGCTTTTGAACGGATGCCGTAAGTGTGAAAATATGATCTATTGTTGAATAATTCTGTTTAAATCCAGCCTGATACTCACCAGTGATATTATTTTCTTCAATCCATTTTTGCAGTCTTACGTTAATTATTGAACTGTAAAGTTTACTGCTCACATTGCTCAGTAATATGCCCCTGTAATTACTAGGATCATCTACATCTCCCTTTTTATGTAATGTACAAATTATGGATTCTGTCCATTGTTCAGGATACACACCTTTATCAAACAGAGCATTAAACAACATAACCAAAAACATAACAACATGATCATTAGAAAACTTTAAAAATTCACCTATTATACCATCTGGACCCGCTGATTTTGAATTCTTTAACTTCCCCAATGCACCAATAACCTCTTCTTTCGTAATTGGCTGATTAAATCATCTCTCTTCATTGTCTTCAACTGAATAGTCATACTCCTCTTCTAAGTTTGTATTATCAACCTGCTTGTCAAGAATATTTTTAAAATGCAAAAACCAGTCATCGGTACTAATATTATTGTATATAACACGTCGTTTGGGAACAATTTTGTGCACTGCTTCCCAAAACTTGTACTGATTACCTACAGAAGACACCAGATCATTAAGTTGCAAATTTCTATATTCCTTTTCTTTTCTTTCTAAGAGATTTTTGTATTCTCTTCGAGCTTTACAATACTCGGTCCTGTCATTATCTTTTAACGTTCTACAAACCTTCGAAAGTAACATTCTCACATTTTTTTTCTTCCAATTTTACATTCGTCATCAAACCATTTATTTCTCTTTTTGTCTGATCTCTCATCAAAATAAATCTTTTCTTTCATACAACCAGCGTGTTGCAAAATACACTCATTAAATAATTCCAGAGCTCCATCTATGTCTGCATCAATCATTTGAGCTGCACAACTTAAAGTGTCTTGAAAATCCTGATGACTCATGGCTTCAATGAATTGTTCAGCATAGTCAACTTTCCATCTATACCTCTCAATGAAACATGTTTCCTTTGATCTACAGTTTAACAATGCAGATGTATTCTTATTCTGTGTTTTAATACATAATTCTATAGGGAGGTGATCAGATTCTATCCTTTCCACCACATGAATTTCACAAGATGAATGCAAAACAGAGAAAAAGTCATCACATGCCAAAAAATAATCATTCACACTACTGCCAGTATCAGAAATGTAAGTAAAATGACCATCTCTATCTCCATCACAAACACCATTCAGCATACATATTCCCAATGAATTACAAAGGTTTAAAAGCTTCCTTCCATGTGAATTTATTACTTTATCTTGCGAATTTCGAATCATTCCTTCGTTGATTTCATCATCTACAGCAGTGTTGCCAAAACCATCATTAATCCTTGGAAATGTATCTCCTGTTCTACTGTTTAAGTCCCCACACACCAAAATATACATATCGTCACTTAGTACGGTATCAGTAAGAATATCTTCAAGTAATTCCACATCACTGTCTATACTACTAGAGTTATAATATGGAGAATGCTCTGGCGGGATATAACAACGAATAAAAAGAATATCTTTATCAGTACCAAACAATGATTTGTTTATAGAAAAACAAAGGAAATTCCCGCGTTCAACTATTCTTTCCGTTACATAATTAACAACTTCGTTTTTAATGAGACAAAGAACCCCCCCCCCCCCCCCCCCACACCTTCCCCCCCAGAACGTCAGCTGAACGTTAAGCTGTCCAAACAGGGAGAATGACAGAGAGAGACAGAGAGAGACACAGACACGAGAGAGAGAGACAGAGAGAGAGACAAAGAGAGAAAGAGAGAGAAGGAGGGGTTGGAGAGAGAGAGAGAGAGAGAGAGAGAGAGAGAGAGAGAGAGAGAGAGAGAGAGAGAGAGAGAGGTGGGGGTGGGGAGCTGTGTGGTTCCTATCTGCCGTGTTAGAGTGACTAAGCTGGTAAGGACAGCCGTAGCGTGTGTTCCAGTGATGGAATAGAATGATCGGCAGAGGTCAACATGCTCCCCCCTCAGGTCTGCCTCCCCGGACTTTTCTTCGGACTGTGTCTCATTTTTCAGGCTTTTTGTGTGTGTGGAGTCTCCTTCTTGGTCTTCCTCTTGTTCTTCTTGTTCTTGTTTGTCTGTGAGAGTGAGTGTTCTTCTTCTTCTTGGTCTTTCTCTTGTTCTCTTTGTTCTTGTTTGTCTGTGAGAGTGAGTGTTCTTCTTCTTGGTCTTTCTCTTGTTCTCCTTGTTCTTGTTTGTCTGTGAGAGTGAGTGTTCTTCTTCTTCTTGGTCTTTCTCTTGTTCTCCTTGTTCTTGTTTGTCTGTGAGAGTGAGTGTTCTTCTTCTTCTGGGTCTTTCTCTTGTTCTCCTTGTTCTTGTTTGTCTGTGAGAGTGAGTGTTCTTCTTCTTGGTCTTTCTCTTGTTCTCCTTGTTCTTGTTTGTCTGTGAGAGTGAGTGTTCTTCTTCTGGGTCTTTCTCTTCTTCTCCTTGTTCTTGTTTGTCTCTTTGTTATTCTTCTTGTCCTCCGCCTACCCTTTTCCTTCTTTTTCCGATCTTCTTTCTTCTTCTTCTTCTTCTTCTTCTTCTTCTTCTTCTTCTTCTTCTTCTTCTTCTTCTCCTCCTCCTCCTCTTCCTCCTCCTCCTCTTCCTCCTCCTTTTCTTCTTCTTCTTTTATTCTCCGTCTCTAATACTTCTATACTTCCTGCTTCGCCTGCTTCATTAAGATCGTCATCATCGTCATAACCACCATCACCACCACTTCCACCACCACCACCCCCCCCACCACCACCACTACCCAGTGGTGTGCCAGTAGCTCCCATGAAAAGTCATGCTGCCACGTACATTACAACAACAGCAGCAGCAACAACAACAACAACAACAACAACAACAACAACAACAACAACAACAACAACAAATCACCCAAAAAGGTGTCCATGAAGCACTGGCCGGATGGTGTGCTTACACGGCACATAGAAGACGTTCAGTAATAACTTGATGAACAGGACACTTTCCAATTTGGTGACATTCAACAACAACAACAACAACAACAACACAACAACAACAACAACAAATAGGCTTGGAGTCATGGGAATTTGTGAAAATGATTGAAAAAAGGTTAGATGGTGTGACAAGAACCAGTGAAATTATGGCTAAATTTACACAAATAGTTGGTTGACTGCAGGACCTGGATCGATAAGACAACTTGCCTGGGGTATGGTAGCAGGTCCTTGAGGAAGAGGTGGATGAGGGCGCTTCGGTTTAAAACCTTCTTTGCTCAGAGGGACAAATGGGAATGGGTGACAGTGGGCAGGGAGAAATGGGGAAGTGAGGAAGTGAGCACTGCCAAAAAGCTGAAAAGTGAATACTGCTTGAAGATGAAAAGTGTTCAGCAAGGATTGAGGGGGAAGGAAGGAGAGAGTTGGAAGGGATGAGGGGGGGGGGGGTATAGAAGGAGGGTGGGGAAGAAGAGAGAAATGGGCCAAGAGCAGAAGGACTGGGGGGGGGGGGGATAAAGTAAATAAAAATAGTAATAATAATGTTAAGAGACAAAATCAAGATAAGTAAGAACAAAGGGCTGTTATAGAGGAAAGTCAGTGTTTGATATTGATTCCATTTGGGTGGATAGTGCCAAGTTTGTGAATAAGGAGGGACTCTTGTTCTTTACGTCTTATAGAGGAAGATGAATTTTGCCAGACTGCAGCAATCTGCATGTGGGAGAGGTTGTGGCCGGAAGAACAGAAATGGTTTGCAATTGGTGTATTGTAACCGAGACGGACTGCTCGTAGGTGTTCTGTGAAACGGTCGTTGAGGGTTCTGTAGGTTTCTCCAACATACAGGAGGCCACAGAAGGAGCAAGAAAGAATGTAAACTACACTGCGGGACTGACAAGTGAAAGGATTGCGTATGGAAATTTTGCCTGAGGGGCCACGGATGGTTGTAGAAGAGTTTAGGTGAGGACAGGTTTTGCATTTGGGTTGCTTGCATGGAGAATTGCCAGGTGGTGAGACTGTGTTTGTGGACAATCTTGAATGCACAAGAAGATCTCTGAGGTTGGTGTCACGTTTGTAGGCAACTAGTGGAGGCTGGGTGAAAATGTGTTTCAGGGAAGGATCAGTCTGCAGAATGTGGTAGTTCTTCATAAGGATGTTTTTGATGGCGAGGTTGTGAGGATGGAAGGTGATAGCAAGAACAGGCCTGTCGTCTGATGAAGGAGTGATCTTTTGCTTAAGAGCAGTGTTTCTGGGAATTCTAGAGGCCCTTTGTAGGGCTTCTTGGCAAATGGGTTCAGGGTATCCACGTTCAAGGAAAAATGAGATCATCAGGGTAGATTGTTTGGCGAAATCGTCATCATCGCTGCAGATGCGTCGCAAACGAAGTAGTTGAGAGAAAGGAATGCTTGTTTTGGTGGAAGCAGGGTGACTGGAGGAGTACAGAAGGTATGAATGCGAGTCGGTGGGTTTGTAATGAACAGATGTGGTGAGGTAGGGTGAGTTGGGACAGATAGAGATTTTGATGTCAAGGAAGGAAATGGTAGTCTGAGTGATTTCAAAAGTGAATCTAAGAGCTGGATGAAATCCACTGACGAAGTCAATGAAGTTTTTCAGATCTTGGATTGGACAGGAGGCTGCACCGAGGCAATCGTCAATGAAGCAACGGAAAAAGTCTGGGAAATTCTCCATGCAAGCAACCCAAATGCAAAACCTGTCCTCACCTAAACTCTTCTACAACCATCTGTGGCCCCTCAGGCAAAATTTCCATACGCAATCCTTTCACTTGTCAGTCCCGCAATGTAGTTTACATTCTTTCTTGCTCCTTCTGTGGCCTCCTGTATGTTGGAGAAACCTACAGAACCCTCAACGACCGTTTCACAGAACACCTACGAGCAGTCCGTCTCGGTTACAATACACCAATTGCAAACCATTTCTGTTCTTCCGGCCACAACCTCTCCCACATGCAGATTGCTGCAGTCTGGCAAAATTCATCTTCCTCTATAAGACGTAAAGAACAAGAGTCCCTCCTTATTCACAAACTTGGCACTATCCACCCAAATGGAATCAATATCAAACACTGACTTTCCTCTATAACAGCCCTTTGTTCTTACTTATCTTGATTTTGTCTCTTAACATTATTATTACTATTTTTATTTACTTTATCCCCCCCCCCCCCCAGTCCTTCTGCTCTTGGCCCATTTCTCTCTTCTTCCCCACCCTCCTTCTATACCCCCCCCCCCTCATCCCTTCCAACTCTCTCCTTCCTTCCCCCTCAATCCTTGCTGAACACTTTTCATCTTCAAGCAGTATTCACTTTTCAGCTTTTTGGCAGTGCTCACTTCCTCACTTCCCCATTTCTCCCTGCCCACTGTCACCCATTCCTACTTGTCCCTCTGAGCAAAGAAGGTTTTAAACCGAAGCGCCCTCATCCACCTCTTCCTCAAGGACCTGCTACCATACCCCAGGCAAGTTGTCCCATGGCTAAATTTACTTATTTATTCTTTTTGTTTATTTATTTATTCATTTTTTTTTTCAGATTTTAAGTTCAACTGGTGTGGAAATTTCATGGTGGACAAAATACTTGTGTACCGGTGGTGCGTCGGAAGCTCAGCTTATTTGAGCCACACACATAATTTGCTGTAAGAGAGAACAATGATCATGAGCAATCTGTGAGAAAATCAATGTTGAGAAACATTATGTGGACACATTCTTTGGCATCAAAATGGCGCACTGACCAAACAAAAACTGAAAACAAAAGCTTAATTTGAAATTTGTACCCTTTGGGGTAGGTACCGGTATTTTGTTGGGGATAGTAGAAATTGGCTAAGCCTACGTAAGAAAAGGCAGAACTAACTATGCTTCTACATTCTGAAGTTTACGTACCGTGTCTACATGAAAAATTGTATGGTATAGTATTTCAGCTGACCAACCTGAATTTTTTTTTTTTTTTTGCTCTCCCAACCTCTACGCCACCTCAGAGGCAGTGCACCCACGCCGCTCATTCCGACACCCCGTCCACAGCCACAGCCCGGTCTGCCCCGCCGCAACCCCGGTGTAACACCGGCACCGGCAATCCACAGGGAGCAGTCAATGTCAAGTAGTCAAGAGGCAACCCCCCGGAGGAGGCACTGCGCTGCTACCGAGTCACTTCGGTGGTGTTCAGTGGCGCCTGTTCTGATCTAACATACGCAGGACGCCACCTACTAAGCCCCCTACTGACGACAATAATTGCTTAGTCGCGGAGCCGGCGTGAGTGAGCTCTCCCTCCGGATGGCGCCACCACGTCCGTCCAACGACACCCCCCATGGACTCGCCGGTACCGGTGACACCGACGGAACCAAACCAAGGCCACAGACGTGGAGAGGACATCGAAATTGAGGTCACCATGAGAGCAGGGCATGAAGGGTCACAGAATTTGAGACATTTTTTTATGCTGATCGATGAGAATGAGGGTGATTAAGATGATGCTACGGATTTCCATTTCGGTCTGAGACTACATGACAGGGCTGTACTCTACGCTTCCTTTCATAATATATCCCGGCGTCAACCAGGCCCAAGAGATACAAGCACCTGCATTGTTGGTCAGGAAATTTGAGCAACACTCAGAAACGCATCCATAAAGTGGATGAAACTCGACTGTGTGGTCCCAGTCTTTCCAACTGAGTCCGCAGCAAACTCAACTCTGGGTAGGAGCCGGTCGGGGCAGAAAAACCCACATGATTCTGATGGGATTCGAAACCACGACCTCCCAGCCGGGAGTCCGCGACGCTAACCACTTCGCCACGGCGGCTGGTCGACCAACCTGAATTTGATATATATGGTGCCCAGTTTGTATGACTTTACTACATTTATTCGTTTAGGTTGTCCGTTACATGTGGATACAACACCACGCCGTCATTATCATTCAATTCATCTGTTTTTCTACGTCGGATCCATCACCAAGCACGAATAGATCATCTGCATGTGAATTGCTGATATGCCTAAACAGCTCCACAACTCAGCATGGCACTCGCGTTTAGCGACAATATCAATTCAAAATATGTTTAAGTAGCCGCAACAATGCCACGATATTTTTCAGTTTTATTTCTGATTGCTTCATACGTTTATTTATATACATTTTTTCTCTTACAGTTGCAGAATTACTCTCTCTCTCTCTCTCTCTCTCTCTCTCTCTCTCTCTCTCTCTCTCTCTCTCTCTCTCTCTCTCTTCGGTGATTTGCAGAAAGTAAGAAAGTTCAGCTCAGTGGTTTATTTGACGTCTGTCCATCGCAGGTAATCTTAGACAATACGCAGCTATACAATCTACGCTAACACTCACAAAACATCTCTGTGATTTCCAGAATCAGAAAGTTCAGTAAAATGGTTTGTTGTGCGTCTGTCCATCAGAGATGATAATAAGCAGCCATGCAGTCTACACCAAGTGATTCTCATATAGCTCC
>CM065718.1:3610954-3620954 GCA_033310375.1 Conus canariensis | reverse complement strand
TGTGCTTGTCTGCTTAAGTAAGTTGCCAGAAGGAACTTTCTGAAACTTGAATGTGTAGGTCAACTGGTTTGAGGACAGCGGCTGACATGCCATTTCCAACATCCGGGCCAATGTGAATTTCGCTTGGTGTCGGCGCACAGCCTGCGTTGACAGTGATTGACAGCTACCGCACTCTGTGATTGACGGTTACCCCACTCTGTGGTTGGCAGCGATCCCATTCAGTGATTGACAGTTATCTCATTCTGTGATTGACAGTTATCTCATTCTGTGATCGAGACGATAAAGATTTCCACCTGGATTGTTCACTGGAGTGGAAGCGGTGGGTAAGTTATTACGCGTGTGTGTGTAGTTCTGTTTCATGTTTGTAGACGACTAATTAAGACAATTTCACGATGTTATCAGAATATAGTCATTAAGTGCGCGCGCGTGTGTATGTGTAGTTCTGTTTCATGTTTGTAGACGACTAATTAAGACAATTTCACGATGTTATCAGAATATAGTCATTAAGTGCGCTCGCGCGCGCGCGCGCGCGTGCGCGCGCGTAACACACACACACACACACACACACACACACATAGAGGCGGGGGGATGGGGATTGCTATTGATCGATCGAGCACCATTCCATTGATTTCTTTTTAAAATGATTGATTTTTGTTTGTGTGTGTTCAACGGAGAGAAGTTAAACTATTTTATAAAAAACCAGTAACAAACGGATGGTGCTCAGTCGAAAGATCGCCCTCCCCATCACCCCGCACAAGCGCGCGCGCGCGCCCCACCACACACACACACACACACACACACACACACACACACACACACACACACTCACTCACTGTGGGTGGGGGTGGAAGTGGGGATTAGGTTGGAGAGGAAAGGGGTCGTTGGATAGTGTGGAGGTGAAAAAAAAGAGGAGGAAGGAATGAGGAATCGGAGAGAAACGTCTGAAGTACCTGTAGTGTGTGTGTGTGTGTGTGTGTCGTGTGTGTGTGTGTGTGTGTGTGTGTGTGTGTGTGTGTGTGTGTGTGTGTTGTTGTTGTTTCTTAAATTTAGCGTCAGTCTATATTAAGACAGTTCATGTGTGTGTGTGTGTGTGTGTGTGTGTGTGTGTGTGTGTGTGTGTGTTGGCGTGCGCGCGCTCGCGTGTGCGTGCTGTTGTTTTTGTCGTTATTGTTATTTCTTTAATTTAACGTCTGTGCACTTTAATACAAGATACACATGCACGCGCGCTCGCGCATTTGTGTGTGTATGTAGTTGTGTGTGTGTGTGTGTGTGTGTGTGTGTGTGTGTGTGTGTGTGTGTTTGTTTGTGTGTGTTTGTTTGTTGCACGCATGCGCGAGCGTGTGTGTGTGTGTGTGTGTGTGTGTGTGAGTGTGTAGGTGGGTTGTTATTGTTGTTGTTTCTTATCCAGTTCAAGTCGACATTAGTGATATCAAACAGAGGTGTGTTGTGTGTGTGTGTGTGTGTGTGTGTGTGTGTGTGTGTGTGTGTGTGCGTGCGTGCGTGCGTGCGTGCGTGCGTACGTGCGTGCGTGTGTTCGTGGTATGCACGCACAATGTGTGCTTGTGGATAGATTCCTCGGATCTTACTTTGCCGATTTCAGTGTAAGATTAGTAATCGATTCTTTCCTTGACTTAAAGAAAACTATTTATCAATTTAAAAAAAAAGTGATTTATAGATAACAAATAGGTTTTTAAAAACATCAGTCGATCAGTCAGTCACTCAAGCGGTTTGATAATCAGTCACTTGGATACTCGTCCATTTACCGTTTAATGTGATACGAAATCTGTCAATAATTTTCTCTGGCATCGAGTTCAAACAGTTCATGTTGTCCTTACCGGCGAAAAATACAACGATGGCACTTCATTTATGAGCAGTCCCTTGTGTAATGTACGAAAAAGGCTTGCAAACTGTAAGATCCATTTTGGCAGGATTTCCACCCCTTCCCCTCTCCTGACTTATTTTCACCAATGGTAGGAACAATGAAATGATTCCTTATTGATTATGTCCACAACCATGTGTCGTTTCTCAGTGTGTCCTCCATCTTTATATTTTCATCATGTCCTCACCCATATTTCCTTTCTCAGGATGGCCACACCCATATTTCCTTTCTCAGGATGGCCACACCCATCTTTCCTTTCTCGTGATGTCCACACTCATTTTCACTTTCTTTTGATGTCCATACCAGTCTTTCTTTTCTCATGATGTCCACTTCCATCTGCCGTTTCTCACAATGTCCACATCCATTTTTGCTTGTTATGATGTCCACACCGTACCTTTGTATGTTATTTTCTCTGTGAGAGGCACATTCGGTTGTATCTTTTTTTCTTTTCTCTCCTTTCTCATGATGTCATCGTCCATCTCTTGATGCTCATGATAATCATAGCCATCTTTCCTTCTGTCATGGCTTCATAATCCACTTTTCCTTGTTGTTGGTTTCCTTATCGATCTTTCCTTTCTTCCCATGGCCCTATCTATCTTTTCTTTTTCCTGATGTCCTTATCTTTATTTTGTTTACGATCTTAATGTTGCAGTTTGTGATTGCCTTTCCTATGATGTTGTCATTTATCTTCCTTGCAGCTGGCGAATATCAGGATAAGATAATGTTGCTTATAGCCCAGCCGACTGGCGAATATCAGGGCTGTCCACTGTGTGTACTTGTTGGATAGTTGCACTGGCCAGTTCAGGCCTGTCTACTTTCCTTTTTGCTTTTTTTAAATTTTTTTATTTTTTAGAAATAGCTGTTGAGATAGGTGCATTGGCCATATTAGGGCTATCTACTTGTTGTAGTTGTTTGGATAGGTACATTCTGGCGTGATGTTCACATGCACCATAACTGACCTGACAGATGAGAATAACTATTCCAGACAGCATGTGTGTGGGCGGGAAAGATGGAGCAGGGGAAAGAGGACAACAGCGCATTAAGATGGGAAGTGGAAATGACCATTCTTATGTCGGTCGGAACTTCAAACTGCGAACGCAATGTGTCACTCCTTGGTCAACCAGGCACCATGTTATTTTGGGTGTAGGATATCCGTTGATATCTGCCACCGTGTTATCTTCGGTGTAGGATATTCGTTCATATCTCGTAACATGTTATTTTTGGTGTAGGATATCCGTTCATAACTGGCACCTTGTAATTTTGGGTGTAAGATGTCCATGGCACCATGTTATTTTCAGTGTAGGACATCAGTTTATTGTGTATGTCTGGCACAATATCATTCTCAGTGTATGGTATCCGCTCGCATCTGGCACCATGTTATTTTCGGTGTAGGACATCAGTTTATTGTGTATGTCTGGCACAATATCATTCTCAGTGTATGGTATCCGCTCGCATCTGGCACCATGTTATTTTCGGTGTAGGACATCAGTTTATTGTGTATGTCTGGCACAATATCATTCTCAGTGTATGGTATCCGCTCGCATCTGGCACCATGTTATTTTCGGTGTAGGACATCAGTTTATTGTGTATGTCTGGCACAATATCATTCTCAGTGTATGGTATCCGCTCGCATCTGGCACCGTGCTATTTTCGGTGTAGGACATCAGTTTATTGTGTATGTCTGGCACAATATCATTCTCAGTGTATGGTATCCGCTCGCATCTGGCACCATGTTATTTTGTCAGGTGTAGGCTGTCCGTGCACACCCGGCACCATGTTGCTTTGTCAGGTGTAGGCTGTCCATGCACACCCGGCACTATGTTACTTTGTCAGATGTAGGCTGTCCGTGCACACCCGGCACCATGTTACTTTGTCAGGTGTAGGCTATCCGTGCACACCCGGCACCATGTTACTTTGTCAGGTGTAGGCTGTCCATGCACACCCTGCACCATGTTACTTTGTCAGATGTAGGCTGTCCGTGCACACCCGGCACCATGTTACTTTGTCAGGTGTAGGCTGTCCGTGTACACCCGGCACCATGTTACTTTGTCAGGTGTAGGCTGTCCGTGCACACCCGGCACCATGTTACTTTGTCAGGTGTAGGCTGTCCATGCACACCCGGCACCATGTTACTTTGTCAGGTGTAGGCTGTCCGTGCACACCCGGCACCATGTTACTTTGTCAGGTGTAGGCTGTCCGTGCACACCCGACACCATGTTACTTTGTCAGGTGTAGGCTGTCCGTGCACACCCGGCACCATGTTTGTCAGGTGTAGGCTGTCCGTGCACACCCGGCACCATGTTACTTTGTCAGGTGTAGGCTATCCGTGCACACCCGGCACCATGTTACTTTGTCAGGTGTAGGCTGTCCGTGCACACCCGGCACCATGTTACTTTGTCAGGTGTAGGCTGTCCGTGCACACCCGGCACCATGTTGCTTTGTCAGGTGTAGGCTATCCGTGCACACCCGGCACCATGTTACTTTCTGCGTCACATGTAGGCTGTCCGTGCACACCCGGCACCATGTTACTTTCTGCGTCACATGTAGGCTATCCGTGCACACCCGGCACCATGTTACTTTCTGCGTCACATGTAGGCTGTCCGTGCACACCCGGCACCATGTTACCTTCTGCGTCACATGTAGGCTGTCCGTGCACACCCGGCACCATGTTACTTTCTGCGTCACATGTAGGCTATCCGCGCATAGCTAACACCGTGTTTCTTTCGCCGTGAAGTGTGTTCTGGAATCCGTGGTACTTTAGCCGGAAGATGAAGGATATCCGCGCACTCCTCGCAGCACGTTGCTTTAATCCGCAATGTGTGGGATATCCGTGCGCACGTGGCAGCATGTGACTTTTGCCGTAAGGTGTAGGATACCCCATCCACCCCTGGCAGTGTTACTTTCGCCTTGGAGTGTAGGATACCCGGTGCACGCCTGGCATTATATTACTTTCGCCGTAAAGTGTAGGATACCCGATGCGCGCCTGGCATGATGTTACTTACTCTGTCTGGTGTAAAACATTTCGCCCACCTGGCACCAGCGACATGCCCTCTCAGATGTTGTAGGCAACCCAAATGTGACAGCGTCTGTTTTCTCCGTCAGCTTAGAGCCTTGGAATACCTTGGGGATATACCCCCCAGGTCAGCTGCAATGCTGATTCAGGTCGCTGGCATGTGGTTCTCCGTCAGCTTAGAGCCTTGGAATACCTTGGGGATATACCCCCCAGGTCAGCTGCAGTGCTGATTCAGGTCGCTGGCATGTTGTTCTCCGTCAGCTTAGAGCCTTGGAATACCTTGGGGATATACCCCCCAGGTCAGCTGCAATGCTGATTCAGGTCGCTGGCATGTTGTTCTCCGTCAGCTTAGAGCCTTGGAATACCTTGGGGATATACCCCCCAGGTCAGCTGCAATGCTGATTCAGGTCGCTGGCATGTTTGTTCTCCGTCAGCTTAGAGCCTTGGAATACCTTGGGGATATACCCCCCAGGTCAGCTGCAATGCTGATTCAGGTCGCTGGCATGTTGTTCTCCGTCAGCTTAGAGCCTTGGAATACCTTGGGGATATACCCCCCAGGTCAGCTGCAATGCTGATTCAGGTCGCTGGCATGTTGTTCTCCGTCAGCTTAGAGCCTTGGAATACCTTGGGGATATACCCCCCAGGTCAGCTGCAATGCTGATTCAGGTCGCTGGCATGTTGTTCTCCGTCAGCTTAGAGCCTTGGAATACCTTGGGGATATACCCCCCAGGTCAGCTGCAGTGCTGATTCAGGTCGCTGGCATGTTGTTCTCCGTCAGCTTAGAGCCTTGGAATACCTTGGGGATATACCCCCCAGGTCAGCTGCAATGCTGATTCAGGTCGCTGGCATGTTGTTCTCCGTCAGCTTAGAACCTTGGAATACCTTGGGGAAATACCCCCCAGGTCAGCTGCAGTGCTGATTCAGGTCGCTGGCATTTGGTTCTCGTTCAACCGACCAGGAGCCATTTCACTGCTGTCACTACGCAAAGGACAGACAGTTCTGGCAGCGCACCCACGCACGCACGCCCCCCCCCCCCCCCCCCACACACACACACACCCACACCCACACACGAACACACACAGTGAGGCGGGAGGGGGGGGGGGGAGGGCGGCAAAAAAAGTGGCACACGTACATCCGTCATATAAATCGATACATATCATACAAGCTGGACGATTGGCATCTTAGGACATGCCAAATGAAACCATGCTGAGGACGTCAGCCATTGGACCTGGCCAGGAGTCAACAGGAATTTCAACACAGGCCTGACCATTGTTTTCTCTCTCCCTTTCTTTTGGGATTGGGGTGTTTTGAACAGCGGTTTCCGTTATTCTTTTTCCAGTCTGCTGTCCGTATTCTTTGCGGGTTTTTTTTTCTCCTTTTGTTGATGTTGTTTTGTTTCATTTTGGTGGAGGGTTTTCTGTGTGTGTATCGGTTGATGTACTTAATTGAATTATTGGTCATTGAGATAATCAGGATCGTAAGTCGTGACAGTCATTGTATACGGCAATAAAGAACCATTTTTCTGTGATAACTCTTTCATGCTAAACCTTGTCAGTCAGCTTGGGGCACTAGGGGGTGTAAAGCAGGGCTGCTTCTCTAGTTCTCATTGCTGCCCGTCTTCCACCATCTCGTGCAGATTTCATGCGCGCTCTCTTTGGTTTGCACCCTCCCCACCCCCAGCTCCCCTTTTGCACTAAAATATGTAAGTGTTAATTTTTTTTCAAATACAAGTTGTATCTTATTTGCCTTCCATCGAAGTCGATTTTATTCTCTCTCTCTCTCTCTCTCTCTCTCTCTCTCTCTCTTTGGTTTGCACCCTCCCCACCACCAGCTCCCCTTTTGCACTAAAATATGTAACTGTTAAACCATACAGTTGTTCTTCTGTTCTCATTGGGCCATACTGGAGGTGCGATATAGAATGGGATGGTGAAGGACGTATGAAATGGAAGTAATGGTGACACTGAGCACTGATCATGGACTGGAGAAGCTGGCATCTTTGTAGCTCTTTGTTCCATGACATAGCAGCGCCTTGCGAAGAGTTATGACGGCCATAATGCTTTTTCCTCCCCATCGGTTTTAGAACTGTGCCCCCCCCCCCCCCCCCCCCCCAAGGTACCCCCTTTCCCCCTGTATTTCTTTCTGTCAGAGATCTGTTCTTTTTCTTCCGCATCGGTTTTAGAACTGCCCCCCCCCCTCCCCCCCAAGGTACCCCCTTTCCCCCTGTATTTCTTTCTGTCAGAGATCTGTTCTTTTTCTTCCGCATCGGTTTTAGAACTGCCCCCCCCCCCTCCCCCCCCACGGTACCCCCTTTCCCCCTGTATTTCTTTCTGTCAGAGATCTGTTCTTTTTCTTCCGCATCGGTTTTAGAACTGCCCCCCCCCCCCCCCCCCCCCCCCCCCAAGGTACCCCCTTTCCCCCTGTATTTCTTTCTGTCAGAGATCTGTTCTTTTTCTTCCGCATCGGTTTTAGAACTGCCCCCCCTCCCCCCTCTCCCCCAAGGTACCCCCTTTCCCCCTGTATTTCTTTCTGTCAGAGATCTGTTCTTTTTCTTCCGCATCGGTTTTAGAACTGCCCCCCCCCTCCCCCCTCTCCCCTATCTTTCTTTCTTTGTTTCTCTCATAGATCTGTTATTTCTTCAGCCAGCAAACAAACAAAAAGAAGTCAAAAAATAGATTTTCGCAATGGGTGAGTCTTGGTGTATTGGTTGACGAAATTCGTTTCAACAACTTTCTTCACCTTGGATTAGTCGTACCTTCAACGTCGAGCGCAGAAGAATGGGTTCCTTGCGTCCCTGTCCTAACGAAGAGGCCGTTTCTACTTTCATACACTCCTTTGTCCATTGTACACCAGATGACGGAAAAT
The DNA here is from genome assembly GCA_033310375.1 of Conus canariensis. Lineage (NCBI taxonomy): Eukaryota > Metazoa > Mollusca > Gastropoda > Neogastropoda > Conidae > Conus > Conus canariensis. Next base: position 3,613,200 of record CM065718.1, on the reverse strand, counting down.
CTTTTCTAGCCACAAGGAAATCAGAACGGTGCTGCGCGACGTGTTTTCAGATCCTCTTACCCTGCCTCTGTTGCACGTGTCTCTGTTGCTCCCCTTCGCCGGTCGCACGTTGAACAAAGGATAGTTTCCAGTCTCCCTTGTCGATGAAGTCGCTTGGCTCCAGCGTGTCACTCTGACCCCTTCAGTCCGTCCACACCTCTTCATCTTCGTTCTGCTGCTGACATCCATCATCTACAGACCTCCTGCTGTTAGCCCTGAATCCTACAGCTCATGTTTTCCTTTCATACTGGGGTCCCTCCGTCTGCAACAGCCCCCTTTCTCCGTGAGCCAGGCAGACCTGTCCACCCAGTTTGACAGCTTTCCGAACATGGTTTCTTCCAAGAAGCGTTCTGACCCTTAACCATCACCCTTTTACTCAGTCTACGACTTCTCTGACTCTTGGGCATGGAGTGTGTGTGTGTGTGTGTGTGTGTGTGTGTGTGTGTGTGTGTGTGTGTGTGTGTGCATGCATTTGAAATGTACGTGCTCAGCGCAATTGTTGACAAAATGTTGTTAGATCGTTTGTCATGACTATCGTGATGTACTGGGCATATAGCGGCAGCGGCAGCAGCAGCAGCAGTAGTAATAGTAGTAGTAGCAGTAGTAGTAGCAGCAGCAGCAGCAGCAGCATTAGCAGTAGTAGTAGCAGCCGCAGTAAGAGTGGCGACGAAGCACCACCAGCCATAACAGTGCTAGAAAGCACAGTATTCGTTGTAAGCCAAACATGATATTGATCATTGGCATAGGTGTATTGTTGCTAGTAATTACTGCCACTGTTGTCATTTCTTCATTTTTTTCCCGTGTCACTCAGTGCTGACTCGGGTGAAATTCGCTTTTTTCCGGTTTTGTTTTTTGTTTTTAAACTGATCCTCTTCCCGCTCACCCCCCCCCCCCCCCCCCCCCTATCTTCCCGCTATCTCCTCCTTCTCCTTCCTCCTTTATGATCAAACCGCGCTAATTGGGAAACAGGTTTAGCCTGCTCCTTTTTCTGTTCTTTGTCACAAAATGGAAACAGGTTTAGCCTGCTCCTTTTTCTGTTCTTTGTCAAAAAATGGGAAACAGGTCTAGCCTGCTCCTTTTTCTGTTCTTTGTCACACAATAGGAAACAGGTCTAGCCTGCTCCTTTTTCTGTTCTTTGTCACACAAAGGGAAACAGGTTTAGCCTGCTCCTTTTTCTGTTCTTTGTCACACAATGGGAAACAGGTTTAGCCTGCTCCTTTTTCTGTTCTTTGTCACACAATGGGAAACAGGTTTAGCCTGCTCCTTTTTCTGTTCTTTGTCACACAATGGGAAACAGGTTTAGCCTGCTCCTTTTTCTGTTCTTTGTCACAAAATGGGAAACAGGTTTAGCCTGCTCCTTTTTCTGTTCTTTGTCACAAAATGGGAAACAGGTCTAGCCTGCTCCTTTTTCTGTTCTTTGTCACACAATAGGAAACAGGTCTAGCCTGCTCCTTTTTCTGTTCTTTGTCACACAATGGGAAACAGGTCTAGCCTGCTCCTTTTTCTGTTCTTTGTCACACAATGGAAACAGGTTTAGCCTGCTCCTTTTTCTGTTCTTTGTCACACAATGGGAAACAGGTTTAGCCTGCTCCTTTTTCTGTTCTTTGTCACACAATGGGAAACAGGTTTAGCCTGCTCCTTTTTCTGTTCTTTGTCACACAATGGGAAACAGGTCTAGCCTGCTCCTTTTTTCTGTTCTTTGTCACACAATGGGAAACAGGTCTAGCCTGCTCCTTTTTCTGTTCTTTGTCACACAAAGGGAAACAGGTTTAGTCTGCTCCTTTTTCTGTTCTTTGTCACAAAATGGGAAACAGGTTTAGCCTGCTCCTTTTTCTGTTCTCTGTCACACAATGGGAAAGGTCTAGCCTGCTCCTTTTTCTGTTCTTTGTCACAAAATGGGAAACAGGTCTAGCCTGCTCCTTTTTCTGTTCTTTGTCACAAAATGGGAAACAGGTTTAGCCTGCTCCTTTTTCTGTTCTTTGTCACAAAATGGGAAACAGGTTTAGCCTGCTTCTTTTTCTGTTCTTTGTCACACAATGAGAAACAGGTTTAGCCTGCTCCTTTTTCTGTTCTTTGTCACACAATGGGAAACAGGTCTAGCCTGCTCCTTTTTCTGTTCTTTGTCACACAGTGTGAAACAGGTCTAGCCTGCTCCTTTTTCTGTTCTTTGTCACAAAATGGGAAACAGGCCTAGCCTGCTCCTTTTT
>CM065718.1:3543454-3605954 GCA_033310375.1 Conus canariensis | reverse complement strand
GGCGCAGTCAGATGGTATTAAATACGCCTAATGACTCGTGAATGCCCTGTTACGTGGTTTAAAAAAAAAAGTTAATGTTATCATTTAATTCAGGGGTTATAAAACAGCTAACGGGGCCCATGGCGCAGTCAGATGGTATTAAATACGCCTAATGACTCGTGAATGCCCTGTTACGTGGTTTAAAAAAAAAGTTAATGTTATCATTTAAGGTTCAGTAGGGTGGCTCATATTAAAACGCCTAAACGTGTGCCGACGCCAATTGGGCAGCACTGTCAGATGGTATTAAATACGCCTAATGACTCGTCAATGCCCTGTCATGAGGACTGACAAAAAGTTAATTAATCGTCGAATTAAGGGGGGGGGGGGGGGGGGGGTCTCCACAGTTAACACGGCCAGTGGCGCAGTCAGATGGTATTAAATACGCCTAATGACTCGTGAATGCCCTGTTCTGTGGACAAGGCTACTGTTACCATATCATAGCATAAAGAAAGATAGCACATAACTGCTGGAAGCACGCGTGTGGGTCAGATGACCATCGCCAGCTCACGTTGGGTCATGGACTTCTAGAACCATGGAGAGCTGGCACCCTGTGTTGGTCCCGAGACGAGGGGGGAGCCAAAGAGGGCGGGTCAGCGGAACCGCCGTTTGATGGCGGGTGGGATTGGGCAGGGGGGGTTGATCTTTGGTGCTGGGGTTCGGGGGTCGTCCGTCAAGGGGGGTTGTTTTGTTGGAATCTGTCTCAAAGGGAGGATGAGGGTGTTGAAGGCGGATCGGAGAATAACTGTGGAGAAAGTCTGGTGGTTCTGAAATAGAATCTGTGAGTGCATGTACATAGGTATACACACAGACATATACACGCACGCGAGCGCGCGCGCGCACACACACACACGCACACGCGCACACGCACACATACGCGCGCGCGCGCGCGCGCACACACACACACACACACACACACACACATACATACATACACACGCCGCACACACATACACGCTCACACACATGCACGCTCACACACATGCACGCACACACACGTACATATACACACACGCACATACTCGCACACGTGTACACACACGCACACATATACTCGCACGCATGTGAACACACTCACACTCACACACACACACACACACACACACACACACACACAACACACAAACGCGCGCGCGCGCCCACCCGCGCACGTCCACACACACACACACACACACACACACACACACACACACACACACAATACAACACAATACATGCACGCACGCATGCGCGCACGCTCTCGCTCTCTCTCTCTCTCTTCTCTCTCCTCTCTCTCTCTCTCTCTCATCTCACACACACACACTCACATACAAAACACATGCACGCACATAAATAACTGCACGTGCACCACATACACATGCACACACAAAAAACACAAAACGCAGGGACACATGCGCGCACGCACACACACACACACGTGCACACAAATACAAACATGTGCACATATATTCTTATACACACACGCGCGCGCGTGCGTTCAACACACACACACACACACACACACACACACACACACACAATACAAACATGTGCACATATATTCTTATACACACGCGCGCGCGTGCGTACAAACACACACACACACACACACACACACACACACACACACGCACACACACACACACACATACACACACACGCACGCGCGCGCGCGCGCGCACACACACACACACACACACACACACAGCACACCACACACACACACCACTTCTGCATATACTCCTAAACAGAGTGTATAGGAGAGAGTGAGAAATAAACAGACCGTGATAGAGAGACGGGCATACGCATTTGCAACTGCAAGTCACACAAACTCCCCCCCCCCCCCCCTCACCCCCCTCCATTCACCCTACACCCCATCCCAGTACTTCCTCTTCCTTCGCGTTCGACACACACACACACACACACACACACACACACACACACACACACAAGGAAGTGAGTATGCGCGCGCGCGCGCGCGCGCGCGTGTGTGTGTGTGTGTGTGTGTGTGTGTGTGCTCGTGTATATGTGCACGTGCGTGTGTGTATGAATATTGCAGTTGCTGGACTTGAATGGAGCCCATCATTCTTTTGCAGACTCCTCTTTCGATTTGTTGCTGGATTTGTACTGACGTTTTTTTTTTTTTTATTGCGTAGCGTGTCAAAAGTGACGTGTGCGTGCATATACTTTTTCTTCTAATTACAAGTGTTCTTTTGTATTTTAGGGCATTCTAAATTACTGTTGTTGCGTTGGTTGAACAAAGGCCCGTTTTTTTTTCTGTTTTTTTTTTCCCCCAATATATACAAGATTTTTTTTCTCCTTTAAGGGAGCAGAAAAAAACAACAACATTTTTGGGCGGACAACCTATCCATATCTGACAAGGGTTTCACGCTTTCTGTTGTGTCCATGGTTTGATCATAATTTTATATTGTTACCGCTATGGTTTTCTTTTTTTTTTTTTCTTGTGAATATCTTTTTCACCGGCAATTTCTGGACTTACAACTACATGATCTGATGTATTAACTGCCTCTAATTTGCGATCGTAAGAACTGCGTGTAATGCGCCTTTTTTGTTAGTATACGCAGTGCACTTAAATAGTCATCATGTCATCTACTTTAGATACATGGCCTTCAAAAGAGGGACTTCGCATCGGTTATTTAAATATAAACAGTGCCAGAAATAAGACAGATGAAATCGCTGCAATACTTCACAACAATGGTAATAGCTTTCATGTGTTTTGTATAGCAGAGTCTTGGCTAACCGATATGATTCCAGATTCTGATATGTGCATGCCAAGTTATGATGCAATCCGATTAGACCCAAAAGCACCTAGAACAACAAGTTTACTTCTTTACCTTGCTAAATCATTAACCTTCAAAAGAAAAGAGTATCTTGAAAAATACAACGTAGAATCCGTCTGGATAGAATTAAATCTTAAACACTGTAAGCCAGTAATGGTAGGATTCCTATACAGAAACCCAGCAGAAACCACTGATTGGTTCGATAGGTTTAATTTAATGATGGATGCCGCAATACTGGAATCAAAGGAAATTATTCTTTTTGGAGACTTTAACATAGACTTAACTGTGCCTGGGACTAAATGGAGTCATACTTATGCAATGTATGGGTTGGAACAAATAATCGATCGTCCTACTCGAATCACTGAACAAACGGAAACTCTTATTGATCACATTTACGTCAACGCTAAAGATAACATAGTGGAAATGTGTTCTGTACAGACAGGCTGTAGTGACCATTGTTCAGTTTGTCTAACATGGTCAAAGAAAGGTGTCAAAATTCCAAAGTCTGGACATAAGGAAATTTTTTATGGACGATTCACGCATTTTGATAAAAATGCCTTCCTTAATGATTTGCTTCACTCTGAATTAGATTACATTTATCAGATTAGGAACCCTGACAATGCTGTGAACTTTTGGATAAGTACATTCAATTCAGTATATGATAAACACGCGCCGTTTGTAAGGAAAAGAGTGAAACATGTCATTAAACCCCCCATGGTTAACAAAGGAGATAGACAATGAGATATACAAAAGAGAGCATATCCTCAAGTCAAAGGATAAAGTGTCGTTCAGAAAACAAAGGAATAAAGTAAATTCCATGAAGAGAAAAGCAAAGAAACAATATTTTCAAAATTTAGTTTCGTCTTCTCAAAATTCAAACTTAATTTGGAAAGCTATCAATCTCTTGACTAACAATAATTCAAGAATGCAAAATCCAATAAAAGAAATATCACCAGAAGACTTCAACTTTCATTTTGCAAATATAACTAAGGATGTTATTGTAAATGATAAAACAAAGTACAATGATCTATGTATGTTAGAAAAATACTGTCGATGTAAAAACATTTCTTCGTGTTTTGACATACCACCATTGTCATTACATGAAGTATTTGATTATTTAACACACTTAAAACAGTCAGGGACAAGGGACTTAGATGGAATTGATGGCAAGATACTAAAAATCGCTTCATTGACCATTGCTGAGACACTCACTTACGTTTATAATTTGTGTATTGATAAAAGCCACTTTCCCTTAAGATTTAAACAAGCAAAAGTTATACCTTTATATAAAAAAGGTGATCCCGCCAATCTCTCAAACTATAGACCTATCTCAATATTATCCCTGTTGTCTAAACCACTCGAAAAACATGTTCAAACACACCTATATTCTCATCTTAAATATTACGATCTGATTCATGAAAATCAATCAGGTTTTCGAGAAAATCACTCTTGTCACACTGCTCTTGTACAACTTATCGATAGATGTCTTACGAATATTAACAATAATGACCTTACTGGAATTCTTTTTGTAGATTTTGCAAAAGCGTTTGACGTTATAAACCACTCCCTTCTAATAAAAAAAGCTTATGTGTTACAAAGTATCGAATACAGCCTTAAAATTCTTTACCTCGTTTCTCACTGATCGTCAACAGCTTGTTGAAATCAACTCCAAAAGGTCAAAGTTACTCCCTTTACAATTTGGTGTCCCTCAGGGGTCAGTATTGGGACCCCTACTCTTTTCTATTTATATAAATGACTTACCATTGTTTATAGAATGTTGTTGTGAAATGTTTGCTGATGATACCTCATTACAATCTCACAGTAGTAACTCTACTGAACTGGTAAATAACCTGCAGAAAAATATCAACAAGCTAATTACATGGACAGAAATGAATCAGATGTCCCTCAATGCTAGTAAAACCAAATGCATGTATGTCACTACACGCCAGAAACGACAGAAAATGACATCCTCATTTGCGCCATTACATGCCCAAGGACAAAAAATTGAAGAGGTTACATCGCATAAAGTTTTAGGTGTTATCACTGACAACGATTTATCTTGGTCTTACCACATTGCGGATCTTGGAAAACGTATTTCTAAGAGAATATATCAACTTTCAAAGATAAAAATTTTTCTAAATCTTCACTCCAGAAAGATATTCTTTCATGCGCACATTCTTTCTCTTATCAATTATGCATCCACGTTATGGGATAATGCCAGTGAAACTAATCTGAAACTAATAAGTCGTCTGCATAAAAGGGCCATTAAATTAATTCAGTTGAAATCCAGTACCTTGACAAAGAGTGATTACAAAACTTTAAATATTCTTCCATTTAAAGACAGACTATACTTCAACAAATGCTTGAGCATGTACAATGTAATGAATGGATCAGCCCCGAAGATAATCTTTGAAAGCTTTGTCTTCAATAGTTACAGACATACACATAAACTGTCTCTTCCCAGACCTCGATGTAATCTTTATAAATCAAGTTTTCTGTACTCTGGAGGGACCACATGGAATAATTTGCCTTCCTCCATAAAATCATGTCGCTCAAAATATACATTTAAAAAAGCACTAAAAATGCATTTGATAGAAACTCTGCGCATCAATTGAAGTCATTTCCTTTAATTCAATCCCCTTATCCCCATCTCTCTCTCTCTCTCTCTCTCTCTCTCTCTCTCTCTCTCTCTCTCTCTCTCTCTCTCTCGTGCTTGAACTTGAAGTTCCAACAATAGTTTCATTATTGTTTCGGATTTCATACGAGAGTTATGTACTTGCATGAAAGAAATTGTGTGTTTTAAAAATGTTTTTTGAGCTTGTAGTTATATGTTCAATTAGTTTCTTTCTAGTTTATGAGGGCAGGATGTAAAAAAGCTGGAAAGCTTATTCTTTAACCCTCAACAAAGATAATTTTGACTTGACTTGACTTGACTTGACTGACACACACACACACACACAGTGACAAAAATGCAGGACTTGCAATGCGATGGTGAATCGGGAAAAACATTTCTTTCCTCCGCTAGCTTGCTTCCCCTTTCTCGCTCCACTTCATTTTGTCTGTATATCACTGATCAATTCAGGTGGAAAGCGACTCCCTCTTCAATCCCCCCCCCCCCCCCCCCACACACACACACACCCCCACCCCAACCCTCCTGACATCCCCTGCTTCAGATGTTCTTTTCAGTTCGAACACTTTGAAACTTTTTATGCACGAGTGGCTAAAACACTGTTGGTTTAGTTGCCAAGGGAGGCGACTGCAGGCGGAAATCTGAACACATTTTAAATGTGATTAATAGCCAACCGCCGAGAAAACGTAGACAAACGAATCACACGACAAAACTCGACGCGTTTCGACCTCTTGGGTCTTCTTCAGGCAAGATTCAAAACACTCAGAATGAGCAATCACTTATCTTTATTCACTTCAGCGCAAGATGGGCGTTTCATTCAACGTCATCTTGCGCTGAAGTGAATGAAGATAAGTGATTGCTCGTTCATTTTCGTTGTCCTGAGTGTTTTGTATCTTGCCTGAAGAAGACCTAAGAGGTCAAAACGCTTCGTGTTTTGTCTTGTGATTCGTTTGTCTACGTTTTCTTGGCGGTTCGCTATTAATTACATTTAAAATTGTTGGTTTACTTTTTTTTTTTTTAAATTTAGCTTGTATTCTTTGTCCGCTGCTTGGGACAAGGTCGGCTTTGGTGACACATGATTGTTCGGTTCGCCTTCACCGAGGATGGGGGGGAAGGGGTGGGGAGGGGAAGGCGAAGTTTCGGGGTTGGGTGGGATCGGAGACAGTTTGATTCGAAAGTTTCTTTCAAGGTGTGAATGTGTGTTGGAGTGCAGGTCGTATGGTCAAAGATTCTTGATCGCTGTTAACATTATTTCCATCAGACTTCGAAAGCCACGTCACAGCGCGATCTCACAACCTACATCTGATTGGACCATCGGGTTCGTGTTTTCTTTTTTAAAAAAAGTGAATACCCCTCTACCTCAGCATATTCTTTAGAACTGTTGCACAGGCGATGGGGAATAGGGAAGCAGACCAGCACGGCGTCAGAGGAGTAATGAACAGATGACAAGAAAAGAAACTACTACTACAACTACTGTTGCTGCTGTTGAAGATGATGATATCGCTCGTGATTAATATAATGGTGATAATACTAATGATAGAATAAACGTGTGTTCGTAGACGATGTGATTTAGAACCACGCATATATCTGTGATGATATTTCATTGGAGACATGTGCTAACAGTTCTTGCGCTCCTTACTGCTCCTTCTTTGACTCTACCACACCATCTTCCCCTTCCACCTGCCCCTTACTGCTCCTTCTTTGACTCTACCCCACCCTCTTTCCCTTCCACCTGCCCCTTACTGCTCCTTCTTTGACTCTACCCCACCCTCTTTCCCTTCCACCTGCCCCTTACTGCTCCTTCTTTGACTCTACCACACCCTCTTCCCCCTCCACCTGCCCCTTACTGCTCCTTCTTTGACTCTCCACACCCTCTTCCCCTTCCACCTGCCCCTTACTGCTGCTCCTTTGACTCTCTACCACACCCTCTTCCCCTCCACCTGCCCCTTACTGCTCCTTCTTTGACTCTTTACCACACCATCTTCCCCTTCCACCTGCCCCTTACTGCTGCTCCTTTGACTCTTTACCACACCCTCTTCCCCTTCCACCTGCCCCTTACTGCTACTTCTTTGACTCTCTACCACACCCTCTTCCCCTTCCACCTGCCCCTTACTGCTCCTTCTTTGACTCTTTACCACACCCTCTTCCCCTTCCACCTACCCCTTACTGCTCCTTTGACTCTCTACCCCACCCTCTTCCCCTTCCACCTGCCCCTTACTGCTCCTTCTTTGACTCTTTACCACACCCTCTTCCCCTTCCACCTGCCCCTTACTGCTCCTTCTTTTGACTCTTTACCACACCCTCTTCCCCTTCCACCTGCCCCTTACTGCTGCTCCTTTGACTCTGCACCCTCTTCCCCTTCCACCTGCCCCTTACTGCTCCTTCTTTTGACTCTTTACCACACCCTCTTCCCCTTCCACCTACCCCTTACTGCTGCTCATTTGACTCTTTACCACACCCTCTTCCCCTCCACCTGCCCCTTACTGCTCCTTCTTTGACTCTCTACCACACCCTCTTCCCCCTCCACCCGCCCCTTACTGCTCCTTCTTTGACTCTTTACCACACCCTCTTCCCCTTCCACCTGCCCCTTACTGCTCCTTCTTTGACTCTCCACACCCTCTTCCCCTTCCACCTGCCCCTTACTGCTCCTTCTTTGACTCTCTACCCCACCCTCTTTCCCTTCCACCTGCCCCTTACTGCTACTTCTTTGACTCTCTACCCCACCCTCTTTCCCTTCCACCTGCCCCTTACTGCTACTTCTTTGACTCTCTACCCCACCCTCTTCCCCTTCCACCTGCCCCTTACTGCTACTTCCTTGACTCTCTACCCCACCCTCTTTCCCTTCCACCTGCCCCTTACTGCTACTTCTTTTACTCTCTACCCCACCCTCTTCCCCTTCCACCTGCCCCTTACTGCTCCTTCTTTGACTCTGCACCCTCTTCCCCTTCCACCTGCCCCGTACTGCTCCTTCTTTGACTCTTTACCACACCCTCTTCCCCCTCCACCTGCCCCTTACTGCTCCTTCTTTGACTCTTTACCACACCCTCTTCCCCTTCCACCTGCCCCTTACTGCTCCTTCTTTGACTCTTTACCACACCCTCTTCCCCTTCCACCTGCCCCTTACTGCTGCTCCTTTGACTCTCCACACCCTCTTCCCCTTCCACCTGCCCCTTACTGCTCCTTCTTTGACTCTTTACCCCACCCTCTTCCCCTTCCACCTGCCCCTAACTGCTACTTCTTTGACTCTTTACCACACCTTCTTCCCCTTCCACCTGCCCCTTACTGCTGCTCCTTTGACTCTCCACACCCTCTTCCCCTTCCACCTGCCCCTTACTGCTCCTTCTTTGACTCTCCACACCCTCTTCCCCTTCCACCTGCCCCTTACTGCTCCTTCTTTGACTCTCCACACCCTCTTCCCCTTCCACCTGCCCCTTACTGCTGCTCCTTTGACTCTCCACACCCTCTTCCCCTTCCACCTGCCCCTTACTGCTCCTTCTTTGACTCTTTACCCCACCCTCTTCCCCTTCCACCTGCCCCTTACTGCTACTTCTTTGACTCTTTACCACACCCTCTTCCCCTTCCACCTGCCCCTTACTGCTCCTTCTTTGACTCTCCACACCCTCTTCCCCTTCCACCTGCCCCTTACTGCTCCTTCTTTGACTCTCCACACCCTCTTCCCCTTCCACCTGCCCCTTACTGCTCCTTCTTGGATGACACGTTACACACAGCATGCACCCTGCGTAAGAAATGGAAAAAAGAATGAAGGAAGTAAAGAAACTGAGTGAACGATATTGACTGGATGACACGGGAAACGACTGAATGAAGCGCCAGCTGGCAGCTCTTCAGTCGGCACTACCCAGGTAGGCAGCCCGTTGTGTAAACGAGTGTTGATGAATAAGTGCAAATGGTGGATGTAAGCGCATTGAGTTGTGTAACAAGAAATGCGCTATATAAGTATTATACATTATTATTATTATTATTATTCTTTGACTCTTTACCACACCCTCTTCCCCTTCCACCTGCCCCTTACTGCTGCTCCTTTGACTCTTTACCACACCCTCTTCCCCTTCCACCTGCCCCTTACTGCTCCTTCTTTGACTCTTTACCACACCCTCTTCCCCTTCCACCTGCCCCTTACTGCTGCTCCTTTGACTCTTTACCACACCCTCTTCCCCTTCCACCTGCCCCTTACTGCTCCTTCTTTGACTCTCCACACCCTCTTCCCCCTCCACCTGCCCCTTACTGCTCCTTCTTTGACTCTTTACCACACCCTCTTCCCCTTCCACCTGCCCCTTACTGCTCCTTCTTTGACTCTCCACACCCTCTTCCCCTTCCACCTGCCCCTTACTGCTGCTCCTTTGACTCTCCACACCCTCTTCCCCTTCCACCTGCCCCTTACTGCTGCTCCTTTGACTCTTTACCCCACCTTCTTCCCCTTCCACCTGCCCCTTACTGCTCCTTCTTTGACTCTTTACCACACCCTCTTCCCCTTCCACCTGCCCCTTACTGCTCCTTCTTTGACTCTCCACACCCTCTTCCCCCTCCACCTGCCCCTTACTGCTCCTTCTTTGACTCTTTACCACACCCTCTTCCCCTTCCACCTGCCCCTTACTGCTCCTTCTTTGACTCTGCACCCTCTTCCCCTTCCACCTGCCCCTTACTGCTCCTTCTTTGACTCTGCACACCCTCTTCCCCCTCCACCTGCCCCTTACTGCTCCTTTGACTCTTTACCACACCCTCTTCCCCTTCCACCTGCCCTTACTGCTCCTTCTTTGACTCTCCACACCCTCTTCCCCTTCCACCTGCCCCTTACTGCTACTTCTTTGACTCTTTACCACACCCTCTTCCCCTTCCACCTGCCCCTTACTGCTACTTCTTTGACTCTTTACCACACCCTCTTCCCCTTCCACCCGCCCCTTACTGCTCCTTCTTTGACTCTCCATACCATCTTCCCCTTCCACCTGCCCCTTACTGCTGCTTCTTTGACTCTTTACCACACCCTCTTCCCTTCCACCTGCCCCTTACTGCTCCTTCTTTGACTCTTTACCACACCCTCTTCCCCTTCCACCTGCCCCTTACTGCTCCTTCTTTGACTCTTTACCCCACCCTCTTCCCCTTCCACCTGCCCCTTACTGCTACTTCTTTGACTCTCTACCCCACCCTCTTTCCCTTCCACCCGCCCCTTACTGCTACTTCTTTGACTCTCTACCCCACACCTCTTTCCCTTCCGCCCGCCCTGCCTTCTCAGAAGAAATTGGAGATGTCACGTGGCTTTCTTCCCCGTTCGTGCTTCCCCGCATCAACTCCACCCTCAACTCCTCACACGTAAGCACACGCGCGCGTGCGTCCACACACACACACACACACACACACACACACACACACACACACACACACACACACATACACACACCAAGCGCGCAAAGACCGCGCAAACACTCCTGTTGTTTGACAACCCACGTGGCAATGGCGGTCAGTATGGAATCTGTAAGCGGCTGTGCTGTCAGCGTTTGAACAGAACTGTTGTGAATGTTTTTTTACGAAGCGAGGTATTTTTCAAGTCTTGGACGTCTTATGTTCTAAATCTACATGTTATAACATTTCATCCTGATCACTTTTGTTTAAATAATAAACGTCGAACGTCTTTGGTCTTTGTCCTACCAATTGTTGAACTGATGCTACAAGCGTTTATCTCTCATTATCTGAGAGCCCACTTTATCCCTTCCCAACGTCTGTTCCTTCCTCTCCCCCCTCCCCTCCCCTCCCCTCCCCTCCCCTCCCTTCCCCTCAGTGCCTTCATGGCTCCTCATTCACTGATGCACCCTCGCTTCCTTTCTTTCTATGATTGAAACGGACGTTCACAGCATCCTAGAGGACATGACATTAGATGTCCCATGAAGTTCACAGCATCCTAGAGGACATGACATTAGATGTCCCATGAAGTTCACAACATCCTAGAGGAAAGGACATTAGAGGTCCCACGACAACTCCTTCCTGCACCAGCTTACATTCTCTGAGTCTCCTGCAACAACTTTCCAATGTTGCCAACATGGGAACACAGTTCTTCTGGGAGGATTTTCTGTGTGATACTTTTCTAAACCAGCTTGACCGTCCCTCTAATGTGTTCATTTTTCACCTCGTCATCTTGGTCATCCTGTGAGCCAACCTGCAGCCACACCGCGCACCTAGAATTCACCTTGTACAGTGGAAACCCCATGCCAAAATAAAGGGGTGGGTAAGGTGGGGTAGGGCTCTTTTAGTACAAACTGTGTCCAGTCTTCTTTGCGATATTATGCTCCTGATTTCCTTTTTTTCTTTCGGTTTTTTTTGTTTTGTTTTGTTTTGGGGTTTTTTGTCTCCGTTTCTTTACTCTTTTTTTCTGCCCCTGTGGCCCGTTCTTTAATCTGCGTTTTGAACGCTCTACATACTTAGAAAAAAAAAGTTCGCTCCACAGGAATGCAGGGGAGAGAGGGCGTGGGTGGGTGAGGATCTTTCAATGTAATTTGTGTCCCGGTCTCATAAAAATCCGGTGCTAATGATTTCTTGTGTGTGTGTGTGTGTGTGTGTGTGTGTGTGTGTGTGTGTGTGTGTGTGTGTGTGTTAGTCTCTTTGACGGCTTTCTTTTGAAATTTGGGTTTAATTTTTTTTCTTTGTCCTGTTGCTTTTCTGCATTTGTGGTCTGTTCATCTTCCTGTGGTCTGGAAAGCATTTTTTTTTGGGATAAACTTTGTAAGATGCAAGGTTGTTTTTTTTTTTTTAATATCTGGTGACTAGATAATGAGATCCTAACCACTGGAACAGGCACTTGTCCATTTTGCGATGGTGTTCATTAATTAGGCTTTTTGATGTCTCTGTTGCACTGGAATTATCTCAAAAGGATTTTTAATCATTTTTATTTATTTATTTATTTTTGTTAAAGAAAAATCTGAGCGAAATGCTTAGAGTGGCCAGTGCACTTAAGATGGCTTAGTTTTATCCGACTGAAGGACTGCAGCATGGAAATATTATGAAGTGTACCTGTAAACCGTAAGTTATTGCTTGTTGCTGCTTCAGTTGAATGATTTGTTTATGTACACATAATTGATCAATTTAAAACATGCTTATAAAACAAAAAAAGTGCACTTGTAAACCGTAAGTAAATCTGAGTGTTCCTCTGACGGGAGTGACTTGTTAGTTTTATTGTTCGTTTGTTGGTATTTTACTAGTTGGTTTCTTTGTGTTTTGTTTGCCTGTTTTTTTCTGTTTTTTTTTGGGGGGGGTACGAGTTGACAGCCCTGGAAATGCTGTCTGTGGTCTGTTCGAGCTGTACTGAAACAGACATTGTCTGTGCCCATCTCCGACACTGGCATCTCAGTTTTGTTACTGACAATGCTTTCGGCTTTGAGTAATTAATTTCTCCTCAAAACACGAGCATTCTTCTCTTGGTGATTGTGGAGCCGGTATGCCGAGACTTTGTTGTTTTTCACCACATATCCGGACGAGCTCGGTCTGACAAGACCTTCCTTCGTTTGTATCCAGCCATCCAATGTCCGATGATGTCTGGAGCTGTCGTTTACCGTTTGTAAAGGACGCTTTCCTCTTAAACTGAAATTTATTATACGCGCACCCACTGGTACGTGCACACACACACGCACACACGCACGCGCGCGCCACAACACCACACACACACACGCACACACACACACACACACACACACACACACACACACACACACACACACACTCTCTCTCTCTCTCTCTCTCTCTCTCTCTCTCTCTCTCTCTCTCTCTTTTGTGTGTCCTGACCGTTTTCTCCGTTGTACGTTCTACGTGCTATGTTCACTTCTTGCGTGACACTTTTGCCTAAGGGTTAAGTTCCGTTTAGCTCCCTGTACTATAGGTCAACAAACAGCTGCCGATAAGTGCCCCCTGGTTCACCGTTTAGCTCCCTGTACTATAGGTCAACAAACAGGCTGCCGTATAAGTGCCCCTGGTTCTTTGTTTAGCTCCCTGTACTATAGGTCAACAAACAGGCTGCCATATAAATGCCCCCTGGTTCTTTGTTTAGCTCCCTGTACTATAGGTCAACAAACAGGCTGCCATATAGTGCCCCCTGTTCACCGTTTTCTGTCTGAAGGTAGTCAACACCGTACACTTTTATTTTTTTTTACAGTGACCTAGTTTCTGCATCTGGTTGAGTAAGCCTTTGTTTCTGAGTTCTCCAGGCTTCATGCTGTTCACTCGTTCTGAGTGTAACCAGTGTGCAGCTCAAGGTTATTTCGTTGCCGTTTCGTTAAACACTCTGCTTGTGATACCGCTCATAGTATTTAACAGTTCATCATTGCTGCGATTTATTTCGTGATACCGCTGGTAGTATCCAACAATTATTTCGTTGCTGAGATTTCTTGTGCATCCGTCAAACTAGCATTAAAGCTGATTCAGTGTGGACCCTGTGCAGAGAAGCGACAACCGAGCCACGTTCGGTATGAGGTCATGTTCAGGTTGAGCGTCGATACTCACCAAGGTGGTAGGGCGGACGGGATAACCGCAACAGGAAGGCAGGTGGGAAGGGTGGGGGATGGAAAGGAAGAGAGGGATGGTAGAGGGTTGATGGAACACCACACCAATACCATGGGAACATCAGTATATCAATACATGAAGCCCCAGGCGTCTGTGAAGTCGTCTTACATTGGCCTGGGTGCTTTACCCTGAACTGACTATTGAAGGGGATGGGTATGTGTCTTGGTGGGAAAGGGTGGGGGTGGGGTACCTGAAGCAACTATGCTGAATCACGTTGAGTAAAGAAAAACTTTGGCCTTTTAAAAATAAACTGATCCCTGCATGTCTTGATCCTCAGTCTGGCGACTCGATATGATATTGCTTTATAAATTCGTACGACCCTGATATGGTTTACGTCTGATCCACTCAAAAAAGACATGCCGTTTATGATTCTATAAATATTCCTCTTTTCCCTTATTCTCATTCAGGTACGATGTTCTGGTGCTCATCACAACACTTGTTTCTTTACTTCCTTTGCTTCTCACCTTCATTCTTTCACACCAGGATATTGTACTTTTCAGTCCAGTTCTCTCTCCACTCCCTGCTTTTCAAGTTTGATCCTTGATGTTGTCCAGAGACCATTCACTTTATGGCATTAACATGTGTAGACGTGCTGAGAGGACTGGACACATCACCACCAGTTTCCATCTCCGTCCAATGGTCATTTCTCGCTTTTCCTCCGCAGATGTTTCTTTTCATATTTAATGGATTTGAACCTGAGACCCATCACTTTCTCCTCCCGCACCCAACACCCCTCTTTAAGTCTTTAGCCCATTCATTAACGCCACACCCGCTGTTGTACATGATTCATGTTTCCATGTTCCTCCCTCTCTTATGTCATATTTGATCTTTTCCCACCACATCTCCGACCTTTGAAGCCCTGCAGTCTCCTGCCCCCCCCCCCCCCCCCCTTTTTTTTTTTTTTAAAAATTTCTTCTGTACTACAAAGAGTTCCTTTTATACACTGTTGATCTATTATTCTGCATTGCTCTACGAACTTATGATACAGTCATTTCCGTCGCAACCCCTTTACTTCTCTGTCGGCGGTATTGAACAGTGGTAGTTGTCCCCTTCCCATCTCGCCCGTCCTTTATCGTTCTTCTGTTCTTTCCCATCCATCATTCCTTCTCTGAAACCCCTTTCCTCCTCCACAGCATCAAAAATCAGTTTCACTTTTTTGTTATCGTCACTCGTCCAGCATTCATCTTTCCCACGTTCCTCAGTTACCGTTCCTGTCATCTGTTGTCATCATCTTTCCCACGTTCCTCAGTTACCGTTCCTTCCATCTGTCATCATCTTTCCCACGTTCCTCAGTTACCGTTCCTTTCATCTGTCATCATCTTTCCCACGTTCCTCAGTTACCGTTCCTTCCATCTGTCATCATCTTTCCCACGTTCCTCAGTTACCGTTCCTTTCATCTGTCATCATCTTTCCCACGTTCCTCAGTTACCGTTCCTGCCATCTGTTCATTCATCTCTATTCTCCTTCACATCTTCCCACGTCCTCAGTTACCGTTCCTGTCATCTGTTGTCATCATCTTTCCCACGTTCCTCAGTTACCGTTCCTGTCCATCTTGTCATCATCTTTCCCACGTTCCTCAGTTACCGTTCCTTCCATCTGTTCATCATCTTTCCCACGTTCCTCAGTTACCGTTCCTTCCATCTGTCATCATTTCCATTCTCATTCGTTCTCCACTGTTCTCATCTTCAGTTCCGTTCCTTCCTGTCATCTGTCATCATTCTCATGTTCTGTTCTTCTCACCTTGTTCTTCATTGACTGTTGTCATGTTGTCTTCTTACCTTGTTCTTCATTGACTGTTGTCATGTTGTCTTCTTCTCACCTTGTTCTTCATTGACTGTTGTCATGTTGTCTTCTTCTCACCTTGTTCTTCATTGACTGTTGTCATGTTCTGCCCCCGTCTTTCACTCAGCGTGTTTGTGTTCTGTTCATCTCATCGTGGCAGCCATTCATTATTACGCGTTACCGTCTTCTCATTCCGTGTCATTCTGTGCTGATTGTGCCCACTGTTACTGTGTCGCCATCATTCTGTGCTGATCTCTGCCCACTGTTACTGTGTCGCCATCATTCTGTGCTGATTGTGCCCACTGTTACTGTGTCGCCATCATTCTGTGCTGATTGTGCCCACTGTTACTGTGTCGCCATCATTCTGTGCTGATTGTGCCCACTGTTACTGTGTCGCCATCATTCTGTGCTGATTGTGCCCACTGTTACTGTGTCGCCATCATTCTGTGCTGATTGTGCCCACTGTTACTGTGTCGCCATCATTCTGTGCTGATTGTGCCCACTGTTACTGTGTCGCCATCATTGCTGTGCTGATTGTGCCCACTGTTACTGTGTCGCCATCATTCTGTGCTGACTGTGCCCACTGTTACTGTGTCACCATCATTCTGTGCTGATGTGCCCACTGTTACTGTGTCGCCATCATTCTGTGCTGATTGTGCCCACTGTTACTGTGTCGCCATCATTCTGTGCTGACTGTGCCCACTGTTACTGTGTCCCATCATTCTGTGCTGATTGTGCCCACTGTTACTGTGTCGCCATCATTCTGTGCTGATTGTGCCCACTGTTACTGTGTCGCCATCATTCTGTGCTGATTGTGCCCACTGTTACTGTGTCGCCATCATTCTGTGCTGATTGTGCCCACTGTTACTGTGTCGCCATCATTCTGTGCTGATTGTGCCCACTGTTACTGTGTCGCCATCATTCTGTGCTGATTGTGCCCACTGTTACTGTGTCGCCATCATTCTGTGCTGATTGTGCCCACTGTTACTGCTGTCGCCATCATTCTGTGCTGATTGTGCCCACTGTTACTGTGTCGCCATCATTCTGTGCTGATTGTGCCCACTGTTACTGTGTCACCATCATTCTGTGCTGATGTGCCCACTGTTACTGTGTCGCCATCATTCTGTGCTGATTGTGCCCACTATTACTCTGTCGCAGTCCTGTTTTCTTGACGGCCATCATTCCAGCAGCCCCTTTTCATTCCTTCGTTTCCTCCTCCGTCCTTCGTTCACCAGCGTGGCACCAGCCTTCCATCTGTTATTCCTCTTTCCTCCTCCGTCCTCCGTTCACCAGCGTGGCACCAGCCTTCCATCTGTTATTCCTCTTTCCTCCTCCGTCCTCCGTTCACCAGCGTGGCACCAGCCTTCCATCTGTTATTCCTCTTTCCTCCTCAGTCCTTCGTTCACCAGCGTGGCACCAGCCTTCCATCTGTTATTCCTCTTTCCTCCTCCGTCCTTCGTTCACCAGCGTGGCACCAGCCTTCCATCTGTTATTCCTCTTTCCTCCTCCGTCCTTCGTTCACCAGCGTGGCACCAGCCTTCCATCTGTTATTCCTCTTTCCTCCTCCGTCCTTCGTTCACCAGCGTGGCACCAGCCTTCCATCTGTTATTCCTCTTTCCTCCTCCGTCCTTCGTTCACCAGCGTGGCACCAGCCTTCCATCTGTTATTCCTCTTTCCTCCTCCGTCCTTCGTTCACCAGCGTGGCACCAGCCTTCCATCTGTTATTCCTCTTTCCTCCTCCGTCCTTCGTTCACCAGCGTGGCACCAGCCTTCCATCTGTTATTCCTCTTTCCTCCTCCGTCCTTCGTTCACCAGCGTGGCACCAGCCTTCCATCTGTTATTCCTCTTTCCTCCTCCGTCCTTCGTTCACCAGCGTGGCACCAGCCTTCCATCTGTTATTCCTCTTTCCTCCTCCGTCCTTCGTTCACCAGCGTGGCACCAGCCTTCCATCTGTTATTCCTCTTTCCTCCTCCGTCCTTCGTTCACCAGCGTGGCACCAGCCTTCCATCTGTTATTCATCTGTTCTGTGTTCTTCTCTTCCCCTCCAGTCCAACATTCATCATTGCCTCAGTTTTCTGCCGAACAGCATTCACCATTCTCGCGTTTCACCTCCCCACTCCGAACCCCACCCCTCTCAAGTCCCCGCAGTCCATTCATCATACTTGTCTTTTTGCCTAGTCCAACATTCATCATACTTGTCTTTTTGCCCAGTCCAATATTCATCATACTTGTCTTTTTGCCCAGTCCAACATTCATCATACTTGTCTTTTTGCCCAGTCCAACATTCATCATACTTGTCTTTTTGCCCAGTCCAATATTCATCATACTTGTCTTTTTGCCCAGTCCAACATTCCTCATTTCACGTTTTCCCGCAGTCCATTCATCATACTTGTCTTTTTGCCCAGTCCATCATTCATCATACCAGTCTTTTTGCCCAGTCCAACATTCATCATACTTGTCTTTTTGCCCAGCCCAACATTCATCATACTTGTCTTTTTGCCCAGTCCAACATTCCTCATTTCACGTTTTCCCGCAGTCCATTCATCATACTTGTCTTTTTGCCCAGTCCAACATTCCTCATTTCACGTTTTCCCGCAGTCTATACATCATACTTGTCTTTTTGCCCAGTTCAACATACATCATACTTGTCTTTTTGCTCAGTCCAACATTCATCATACTTGTCTTTTTGCCCAGTCCAACATTCATCATACTTGTCTTTTTGTCCAGTCCAACATTCATCATACTTGTCTTTTTGCCCAGTTCAACATTCATCATACTTGTCTTTTTGCCCAGTCCAACATTCATCATATTTGTCTTTTTGCCCAGTTCATCATTCATCATACTTGTCTTTTTGCCCAGTCCAACATTCATCATACTTGTCTTTTTGTCCAGTCCAATATTCATCATACTTGTCTTTTTGCCCAGTCCAACATTCATCATACTCGTCTTTTTGCCCAGTTCATCATTCATCATACTTGTCCTTTTGCCCAGTTGAACATTGATCATACTTGTCTTTTTGCCCAGTTCAACATTCATCATACTTGTCTTTTTGCCCAGTCCAACATTCCTCATTTCACGTTTTCCCGCAGTCCATACATCATACTTGTCTTTTTGCCCAGTCCAACATTCATCATACTTGTCTTTTTGCCCAGTTCAACATTCATCATACTTGTCTTTTTGCCCAGTTCAACATTCATCATACTTGCCTTTTTGCCCAGTCCAACATTCATCATACTTGTCTTTTTGCCCAGTTCAACATTCATCATACTTGTGTTTTTGCCCAGTCCAACATTCCTCGTTTCACGTTTTCCCGCAGTCCATTCATCATGCTTGTCTTTTTGCCCAGTTCAACATACATCATACTTGTCTTTTTTGCTCAGTCCAACATTCATCATACTTGTCTTTTTTTCCAGTCCAACATTCATCATACTTGTCTTTTTGCCCAGTCCAACATTCATCATACTTGTCTTTTTGCCCAGTCCAACATTCATCATACTTGTCTTTTTGCCCAGTTCAACATTCATCATACTTGTCTTTTTGCCCAGTTCAACATTCATCATACTTGTCTTTTTGCCCAGTTCAACATTCATCATACTTGTCTTTTTGTCCAGTTCAACATTCATCATACTTGTCTTTTTGCCCAGTCCAACATTCATCATACTTGTCTTTTTGCCTAGTTTAACATTCATCATACTTGTCTTTTTGCCCAGTCCAACATTCCTCATTTCACGTTTTCCCGCAGTCCATTCATCATACTTGTCTTTTTGCCCAGTTCAACATTCATCATGCTTGTCTTTTTTCCCAGTCCAACATTCATCATACTTGTCTTTTTGCCTAGTCCAACATTCATCATACTTGTCTTTTTGCCCAGTCCAATATTCATCATACTTGTCTTTTTGCCCAGTTCAACATTGATCATACTTGTCTTTTTCCCCAGTTCAACATTCATCATACTTGTCTTTTTGCCCAGTCCAATATTCATCATACTTGTCTTTTTGCCCAGCTCAACATTCATCATACTTGTCTTTTTGCCCAGTCCAATATTCATCATACTTGTCTTTTTGCCTAGTCCAACATTCATCATACTTGTCTTTTTTGCCCTGTTCAACATTCATCATAGTTGTCTTTTTGCCCAGTCCAATATTCATCATACTTGTCTTTTTGCCCAGTCCAATATTCATCATACTTGTCTTTTTGCCCAGTTCAACATTCATCATACTTGTCTTTTTACCCAGTCCAATATTCATCATACTTGTCTTTTTGCCCAGTTCAACATTCATCATACTTGTCTTTTTGCCCATTTCAACATTCATCATACTTGTCTTTTTGCCCAGTCCAATATTCATCATACTTTTCTTTTTGCCCAGTCCAATATTCATCATACTTGTCTTTTTGCCCAGTCCAATATTCATCATACTTGTCTTTTTACCCAGTCCAATATTCATCATACTTGTCTTTTTGCCCAGTTCAACATTCATCATACTTGTCTTTTTGCCCAGTCCAACATTCATCATACTTGTCTTTTTGCCCAGTTCAACATTCATCATACTTGTCTTTTTGCCCAGTCCAATATTCATCATACTTGTCTTTTTGCCCAGTCCAATATTCATCATACTTGTCTTTTTGCCCAGTTCAACATTCCTCATTTTCACGTTTTCCCGCAGTTCAACACTTCTAGTTCTCATCTTTTCCTCATGTCCAACATTGGTCATTTTCACGCGCTCTCCCCCCTCCCTTCCCAATACCCTCCCCCGCCTCCTTCCCCCTTCCTACACACACACACACATACACACACACACACACACGCACGCACGCACGCACGCACGCACGCACGCACGCACGCACACACACACACACACACACACACACACACACACCTCCCGTCCAACATTTACCATTCGCATGTTTACCTTACTTCGTCATTAACCCTTGTCACCTTTTGGTGCAGTCCAATTTTCATCATTCTTACCTTTTCCTCAATCAGCATTATTCATTGTCACGCGTTCCCTCTCTACTCCTCACTCTGCCAACCTGTTCAATATTCATGTTTTCCCATATTCAAACATTTATCATTCTCATGTTCCCCCACTTCAACATTCATCGTTCTCACATTTTCCCCAGTCCAACATTCATCATTTTCAAGTTTTTCCCATGTCCTAAAGTCATTATTCTTACGTTTCCCCCACTCCAACATTCATCATTCTCACATGTTACTCCAGTCTAGCATTCATCCTTTTCGTTTTTTCCCCTGTCCCACATTCATTATTTTCACGTTTTTCCCCTGTCCCCATTCATTATTTTCACGTTTTTTCCCCTGTCCCACATTCATTATTTTCACTTTTTCCCCGCTCAGTATTCTTCATTCTCATGTTTTTCACCACTCCAAAATGTTTGATAGTCACCTTTCCTCCATCCAACATTCATCATTTTCACGTTTGCCTCAGTCCAACATTCATCATTTTCACGTTTGCCTCAGTCCAACATTCATCATTTTCACGTTTGCCTCAGTCCAACATTCATCATTTTCACGTTTGCTTCAGTCCAACATTCATCATTTTCACGTTTGCCTCAGTCCAACATTCATCATTTTCACGTTTGCCTCAGTCCAACATTCATCATTTTCACGTTTGCCTCAGTCCAACATTCATCATTTTCACGTTTGCCTCAGTCCAACATTCATCATTTTCACGTTTGCCTCAGTCCAACTTTCATTATTTGACCTTTTCCCCATCCGACACTCATTATTTTCACCATTTCCCTGACCGAACATTCCTTATTCTCACGTTTTCCTCCGTCTAACATTCATCATTCTCACGTTTCCCCGCTGTCCAAAATGCTTTATACTCACGTTTCCCCGCTCTCCAAAATGCTTTATTCTCACGTCTTCCCTGTCCGATATTAGTCGTTGACAACTTTCCCATAAGTCCAACATTCCTAATTTGTACGCTTCCCTTCTTTCAACATTCACCATTTTTGCGTCATCCTCTTCATCAAGTTCGCCATTCACCATTCCCACGTTCTCTTCTCTGATTTCGTCTGTCATTCGTCATTCTTTCATTCTTCTTTTCTGATCGCATCCAGCATTCATTTTACTCTGGTTCTGTTCTCATTCCGTTCATCTTTAGATTACTCTTACGATGTCCGATGTTCATGTACTTCCCACCTTCCTGCCTGTTATCTCCCTTCTCCAGTTTCCTGTCATCATTCTCACCTCTCCTTTCCTCTTTGTGTCAACACTCATCCTTCCCGTGTTTCCTGTCCTTTATTGTGGCCATCACTGCGCCGTTCCCACGCTGTCTGGTGTTCATTCATCTATTGCCTCACACTCCTTTCTTCATTTCCTTCTTATCCCGTCCTTCATCGTTCTCACGATGTATTCCCGTCCACAGTTCTGTCCGTCACCTTTCATACATCATCTATCGTTCTCACATTCTTCTTTTCACCTCTCGTTCATAGATATCACTTTCTCTGTTCATCCTACCCCTCATTCATGATGCTGATGCTTTAATCATTTCCATCATGATTCATCTCACTCTCCTTTCGTCCATCCTTTTATTATTTTCGCGTTTGCCTGTTTTCTTCCACTCGGGGCCAGATGCGCCGTCCTCGTCTCTTGCCGTCTCATCCGAACTGCCCTTCATCACTCACGTGTTACTCTGCCGTAACTTTTTCATCATTTTCACGTTCGTTCTTCTCCCGTCTTTCTTTCATCATTCTCACGTTCTTCTTTTCTCCTGTCTTTCACCATTCTTTAGGATTTCTTCCGTCCGTCATTGACCCCTTTTCCTTTTCCTGTTGTCCCTCTGTCGTCATTCTCACGCTCTTTTCTCAGTCCGCTCATACTGATCGTGTTCTAGTCCCGTCGATCATGCCCCATGTTCTCGTTCTTGTCATTTAGTTATAACCTTCAAGGTTTCTTGTTTTCATTGTATCTGTTATCCATATTCCTTCTTTCCTTCCTTTGTCATACTTACGTTCTCTTGTTCTTGTCCTTCATAAACCATTCCTTCCGTTAACATCTTCTCTTTCTTCTAATCCCGTCTGTCATTCGCTGCTTCTAGTCCTATCCATCACTGAGATTTCTTACGTTCTTCCCCCGTCCATTATACATCGTCTTCACGTTCTTCTGTATTCACCGCCTTCATTTTGTGTTTTTATCTCCTCACTTCCTCCATCACTCTCGTCATCACTTCATCTGTTTCTTCCTTTATTGAATCATTCTCATCACTTCATCTGTTTCTTCCTTTATTGAATCATTCTCGTCATCACTTCATCTGTTTCTTCCTTTATTGAATCATTCTCATCACTGCATCTGTTTCTTCCTTTATTGAATCATTCTCGTCATCACTCATCTGTTTCTTCCTTTATTGAATCATTCTCGTCATCACTTCATCTGTTTCTTCCTTTATTGAATCATTCTCATCACTGCATCTGTTTCTTCCTTTATTGAATCATTCTCATCACTGCATCTGTTTCTTCCTTTATTGAATCATTCTCATCACTGCATCTGTTTCTTCCTTTATTGAATCATTCTCATCACTGCATCTGTTTCTTCCTTTATTGAATCATTCTCATCACTGCATCTGTTTCTTCCTTTATTGAATCATTCTCATCACTGCATCTGTTTCTTCCTTTATTGAATCATTCTCATCACTGCATCTGTTTCTTCCTTTATTGAATCTTTCTCATCACTGCATCTGTTTCTTTCTATATTGAATCATTCTCATCACTGCATCTGTTTCTTCCTTTATTGAATCATTCTCATCACTGCATCTGTTTCTTCCTTTATTGAATCATTCTCATCACTGCATCTGTTTCTTCCTTTATTGAATCATTCTCATCACTGCATCTGTTTCTTCCTTTATTGAATCATTCTCATCACTGCATCTGTTTCTTCCTTTATTGAATCATTCTCATCACTGCATCTGTTTCTTCCTTTATTGAGTCATTCTCATCACTGCATCTGTTTCTTCCTTTATTGAATCATTCTCATCACTGCATCTGTTTCTTCCTTTATTGAATCATTCTCATCACTTCATCTATTTCTTCCTTTATTGAATCATTCTGACAACATCTTTATTTCATGTAGTCCATCGTCCTGACGCTTTTTTTCTCTCTCCCTCTCTTCGTGTCCCGTCTCCTGTTCATCATTTTCACCTTTTCTTCTTTTCACCTTGTGAAAAAAGTATTGTTCTCTCGTTTCATTTTTCCCCATTGCGTCCATCACTGGATCATTCTCAGGCTGTTCTATGTTCATAGAGCTGAATATCATTGTCATGCTCCTCTCGTCTTTTCCCTCTGCTGAACCTTCTCCTGCTGCTGTCCTGTCCACCGTACATCATGGTCAGATTCCCCTCTTCTCCTCTCCTTCATGGATGTAATGGCAACTCATCCCACCTGTCATTTATCATTGTCTGTCATTCATCGTTCACGTTTACTCCTTTCATACTTCCTTCACTATTCTTAAGTTCCGTTGTAACCCTGTCCATTGTGCGTTCTTTTCACATTCTTATTCCTCGTCCGAACAGTTTTTTGGGTCATCATTCTCTCGTTCTTCTCCCATCCCACTTTCATCTTCCTCTCCTTTCCCCGTCATTTATTCGTCATTTTCCTCTTTCTTATCATTCTCACATTGTCTTCACGTCCCGTTCATCATTCGTCATTCTCACATTGTCTTCACGTCCCGTTCATCATTCGTCATTCTCACATTGTCTTCACGTCCCGTTCATCATTCGTCATTCTCACATTGTCTTCACGTCCCGTTCATCATTCGTCATTCTCACATTGTCTTCACGTCCCGTTCATCATTCGTCATTCTCACATTGTCTTCACGTCCCGTTCATCATTCGTCATTCTCACATTGTCTTCACGTCCCGTTCATCATTCGTCATTCTCACATTGTCTTCACGTCCCGTTCATCATTCGTCATTCTCACATTGTCTTCACGTCCCGTTCATCATTCGTCATTCTCACATTTGTCTTCACGTCCCGTTCATCAATTCGTCATTCTCACACTCTTGTTCCATCAGCCATTTATTGTGTTTCACATTCTCCTCGAGTCAACCGTCATTTTCACTTTCCTCTGACATCAGTCATTTGTCGCTTTCAAGTCCTCTCCCCTCAGTCATTCATCGTTTTTAAGTTCTCCACTCAGTCATTCATAGTTTTTTTTAAGTTCTTCTCCAATCAGTCATTCATCGTTTTTAAGTTCTCCTCCAGTCAGTCAGTCATCGTTTTCAAGTTCTTCTCCAGTCAGTCAGTCATCGTTTTGAAGTTCATCTCCAGTCAGTCATTCATCGTTTTTAAGTTCTCCACTCAGTCATTCATCGTTTTGAAGTTCATCTCCAGTCAGTCATTCATCGTTTTGAAGTTCTTCTCCACTCAGTCAGTCATCGTTTTGAAGTTCTTCTCCAGTCAGTCAGTCATCGTTTTGAAGTTCTTCTCCAGTCAGTCAGTCATCGTTTTGAAGTTCTTCTCCAGTCAGTCAGTCATCGTTTTGAAGTTCTTCTCCAGTCAGTCAGTCCCTCGTTTTGAAGTTCATCTCCAGTCAGTCAGTCATCGTTTTCAGTTCTTCTCCAGTCAGTCACCCATCGTTTTCAGGTTCGTGTCTAGTCGGTTATTCATCTTTTTCATGTTATTCCCATTAGAAACAGCGCGAGTAGAAACCTAGCCTGCCAACTCACCGATGAGTGCAAAACCTTACTGACCACTGGAGGGTCTTCACCATACAGCAGCCTCCGTCAGTACCTCCAGGATTCTTACCTGAACGAAGAAGAAGACTTATCATTGTGAGACTGAGAACAGGGCAGTCCAGACTGTGAAAATCACAGGTCCACAATATTCCCACACCGCGAGTCTTCAATTTATCCATGCAGTACGCCCCAATGACAGCGGAACATTCCCAGCAACACTCAAAGTAGAAACTTGGCCTGCCAACACACCTTACTGATCACTGGAGGGCCTTCACCATACAGCAGCCTTGGCCAGTACCTCCAGGATTCCTGCCACCTTACTGATCACTGAGGGCCTTCACATACAGCAGCCTTGCCAGTACCTCCAGGATTCCTGCCTAAGTGAACGAAGAAGAAGACAATCCTATAGTACTGTTTGATCTCATATGATCATCGCACATCAGTGACTGGTTAATGATTTTTTATTCCTCAACCGATATCACTGTACCAATGCCATTACATTCCTTCACCAGCGACAATCAGCAGCATCCTACAGTATTCCAGTAACAACGATTATTATCCTGTAACATTTTTGTTATCAAATGACCATCACCCATTATACGGTGGGTTAAAAAAAAAAAATATATATATATATATGTGTGTGTGTGTGTGTGTGTGTGTGTGTGTGTGTGTGTGTGTGTGTGTGAGTGAGGATGTGTGGTGTTGGTGTGTGTGTGTGTGTGGTGTGTGTGTGTAGTGAGTGATGGTGTGTGTGTGTGTGTGTGTGTGTGTGTGTGTGTGTGTGTGTGTGTGTGTGTGAAAACTTTCCAAGGTAGTCTCATTATGATCATAACGCACCCAGAATACCGTTTACATGTGGTTCCTTTTGTGTGTGTGTGTGTGTGTGTGTGTGTGTGTGTGTGAGAGAGAGAGAGAGAGAGAGAGAGAGAGAGAGAGAGAGAGACACATGATACCCCGTTTCTCATTGATCATTCCTATCTTTTTTCAACCAACATGAACATATCAATGCCAACACATTATTTCACCTGTTACAATGAACATCATCCCACAGTATTGTTTAATTTTTCAACAACACTATTGAACTTCCCAACCCCGCACACCCATACCCCCCTCCCCATAGTGGATGGAGAGATATGAGCTCTCCCTCTCCCCCCCCCCCCCCCACACACACACACATTGCCCTCCTCCCCACCCCCACCCCTTTTTTTTCTTTCTCCCCCTCACACACCCCCCCCCCCCCCAAACTATACCTTATCACCCATTAATCATTTCCATCCCCTTCCCACCATTATTAACACTACCCACACACTTTATACAACTACCCACGCGTAACCACTATCACGACCCAGCAAAATCATTTATTTTATTCATTTAATTATTTTTATTCGTTTTTTATCTATTTATTTATTATAATTACTACTATTATCATTATTATTATTGCTATCCTTTCTATTTTTATTATATTATTAATTTATTTTATTATATATGTATATACAGTTTTTAACCCCCCCCCCCCCCCCCCCCAACTGAGCACTATTATCAATCCACCATAAGCACTACCGTCACAAATATATCATACTACTCCACTAAACCAGCTACACAACCTACAAACCCCATCGTTTCACTCCCCCCCCCCCCCCCCTCCGCTTTCCTCTCCCATAATCCCCTCTGTCGTTTCCGTCTGGCGGCCATTTTATTTGGGTGCCGAACACATGGAAAGATAAGTGACTCTTCGTTCTTTGTTCCTACTGTCCTAAATGTTAAATGTTATCTGTTTTTGCCTGAAGAAGACCCAAGACGTCGAAATGCATTGTCTTGTCCTGTGCTTTGTTTGTCGGTGTCCTTGGTGGTAACTAACCCCCTCTCTTTCTAATTTAAAAAAAAAATTCTAGTCACTTACCATTTTAACGCTCTTCTCCAGTCATTCATTGATCCTTTTCACATTCTTCTCCCGTCAGTCACTCGTCAATTTAACGTTAAATCACAGCAACAAAGTTGTTGCTAAAACCAGAATTGTATTATTTTCTGATTTTCGTCATTCTGATATATCCGAATCCAAAAATGTGCACGTGTGGAAAAAGAAAAGAATTTAAGAATAATAATAAGAAACTGCCATTGTTTCCTATGAACTTGGGAAGCATTGTTAGCATGGTAACTTTTGACAAAGCATAGACGTTTGTAAGACATTCTTGGAGTGCAGTTTATAGTCAAGCCTCACTTCTGATATCAAGAGTTGAAGAGAGGAAGATGAGATTATATCTGTTCATCAAAGTCCACATTCTTTTATTACATACAAGGAATTTCACAGACATTTGAAGTCTTTCTTTTCGCGTAAAAGTGTTGCTGGAATTGTATTTATTGTTAAAAATACCAGATCGTTTTAAAAAGCCTCTGGAAAAAAATATGTTTATAGTACATCAGGCCCGTTAAAGAAAGAAAGAAAGAGACTGATTCACATAAGATGATAAACTCGAAGAGAAAAAGGTTAGCAATATTTTTTGACTTCAAGAAGTCAAGTCGATTCAAAATCATGCTGCAAAACTCGAGCCAAGAGTAAGTGGTGATGTTCCACACTCTGTACTGGCTTCCACCGAGGATACGTACGTATGTGTTCGTATGTGTGTGTGCTATGGTGTGGAGTGTGTGTGTGTGTGTGTGTGTGTGTGTGTGTGCGCGCGCGCGCGAGCGCGAACGCGCGCGCGTGCGTGCCTCTGTGTGTGTGTGTGTGGTGTGTGTGTGTGTGTGTGTGATACGTACGTCTAGCGTGCGCGCGCATATGGTTGAATATGAATATGTGTGCGTGCGCGCACGCATGGTTGTTTATGTATGCATGTGCAGACGCGAGTGTGTGTGTGTGTGTGTGTGTGTGTGTGTGTGTGTGTGTGTGTGTGTGTGTTTGCGAGCGCAATGTGTGTTTTTGGTGTGTGTCTGTGTGTGAGATGTGTGTTTTGCATGCGGGCGTGCATAGTTATATAATTAGTACGCGCGCATGTATTGTCGTGAGCGTGCGCGCGCTTATGCTTTTGTGTGTGTGTGTGTGTGTGTGTATATACGTGCGCGTGCGTGCCTGTGTGTGTTTGTATGCCCACTCGCCTTGTTGTGTGTGTGTGTGCGCGCGTGCGCGTGTGTGTGTGTGTGTGTGTGTGCGTTGTATAAGTGTGCGCGGGCGCTGGTGTTTTTATGTACGCGGGGTGGGGGGTGGGAGGGGGCAGCGAGTGAGTTGACACTCTCGAGCAGCCATGTAAATTGATGTGTTTGTGGAGGAGCCAGAGGATGGGGAAAAAGATGGGTATGGAGAGGCGTCGAATGAAAGACGTTTGTGTTGTTTTGACCAATTGGACTGTTTTTCATTGACTTTGTCAAACAGGTCTCGATCACAGTTTTTTCATGTAGTTTTTTTTGCACATTGCCGGGAATACGGCTTCACTTGGTGTAGATCGCGATGTTTCTCTCTCTCTCTCTCTCTCCTCTCTCTCTCTCTCTCTCTCTCTCTCTCTCTCTCTCTCTCTCTTCCTCTCTCTCTGTACTGATACCCTTTTCTCTTGTGTTTACTATTATTCCTGAATGATGCTTGAATGTTTTGTGGCATTGACTTTGAAGGTCATAAACCTTGCTATTTATCATTAAAAGTGTACAATAACAAATAACTTGCAAAACTGCTCTAAAATGTGAAAATTAGTAGAATAAGCGAAGTGTTGTATCAGCAGTTTCTGTTAATCTGGAGAATCTGAATGTGTAAGCGTCGGAAATATCTAGTCATCTTTTCAGAATATCCATACCCTTCAGTGTGTCATTATTACTTCTGTTGTGTGTGCTACTCCTACTTAGGACCTACCTACTGTACCATAAAAAAGACAGTACGGTATAGTGTTCAGACGATATTTTCATTAAGACAAATGGAAATCTAAGAAGATGAGGGAAATGAATTAAGCACAAGATATTTATCACCTGGAGATAAATACATTTAACTTGTACATGGAGTGATATGGGCTGACACATTCAGGAGAGAAAACACTAATGATGATTTTTTAACGGGGAGAATCCGACATTATTGCTACAAAATTAAGTGTACATGGCAAAACTTCGCAACTTTCACAAGACGAAGTTTTGGAATACTCACTTGACAAGAAATTACATTGGCAATTGAGAATTTGATAATGACAGCAAGGAAAAGATCGAAAATTTTGACAGCAGTTGATGTTGCTTAACCATGGTATCAAGATACATACAACAACAATAAACCTCCGTTACCACAGTCACTAGCCTCGCCCGATCAAAAATTGATGTATGAATAAGTTTATTTTTTAACCCTGCACAGCTTGTTGAACGAAATACAATCTACAGACAGCAGAGGTGTTAAATTAGTTCTTGGCAATCTGATACATACAAATATGTTGAATTCATACCATAAAGCTGGCTTAACATCTTTTTCAGAATAAGGTAAGTTGTCAAAAGCTAAACGTGTTTATTCGAAGTCTTTGTTCGTGAATTCAGAAACAGAGAAAACATTGTTAGGCTCTGGTAACGAGTACCTGAAAAGAGCTTAGACACACGCTGTCTCTCCCCAGCCAGTTGTAAATTATGGAAATGAAGGAAGGAAAAAAAAACAATTGTGTTCTTTCATCTATTACGTCGGGTCCAACAGTGCCTGTCATACCTCACTAAGAGAACCGACAGGTCAGATTTGATAATAATTATGTTTCACTGACGACAGCTGAAAAGATTAACATTAGCTGAGAAAGATGATAACGTGAACATTTTATGTTTTGACACTCAAGAACATTTGAAAGCCGTGTATCCAAATTATTAGAAATATGCTAACAGATGGCACAATCCTAGATTCACGCTCACGTTCTGCATTAAAAAGTCATTTGAAATACAAAAAAAAATTTTGTCTTGGTGTCACTAATATCTGTTTCTTTTCCCCAGGTCTGTGTGAAGTGATTGGGGCATGGCACTGAAGAAGTGTTCACCACATTCCTCCAGTTCTGTGGGTTATGCTCAGAGGCCGTAGGCTCTGCAGATGGTAGTTCACCACATTCCTCCAGTCCTGTCGGTGATGCTCAGAGGCCTTAGGCCCTACAGATGGTAGTTCACCACATTCCTCCAGTCCTGTCGGTGATGCTCAGAGGCCTTAGGCCCTACAGATGGTAGTTCACCACATTCCTCCAGTCCTGTCGGTGATGCTCAGAGGCCTTAGGCCCTACAGATGGTAGTTCACCACATTCCTCTTGGCTATGCTCAGAGGCCTTAGGCTCTACAGATGGTAGTTCACCACATTCCTCCAGTTCTGTGGGTTATGCTCAGAGGCCGTAGGCTCTACAGATGGTAGTTCACCACATTCCTCCAGTTCTGTGGGTTATGCTCAGAGGCCGTAGGCTCTACAGATGGTAGTTCACCACATTCCTCCAGTTCTGTGGGTTATGCTCAGAGGCCGTAGGCTCTACAGATGGTAGTTCACCACATTCCTCCAGTTCTGTGGGTTATGATCAGAGGCCTTAGGCTCTGCAGATGGTAGTTCACCACATTCCTCCAGTTCTGTCGGTTATGCTCAGAGGCCGTAGGCTCTACAGATGGTAGTTCACCACATTCCTCCAGTTGTGTTGGTTATGCTTAGAGGCCGTAAGCTCTACAGATGGTAGTTCACCACATTCCTCCAGTTGTGTTGGTTATGCTCAGAGGGCGTAGGCTCTACAGATGGTAGTTCACCACATTCCTCCAGTTCTGTCGGTGATGCTCAGAGGCCGTAGGCTCTACAGATGGTAGTTCACCACATTCCTCCAGTTCTGTCGGTGTTGCTCAGAGGCCTCAGGCACTACAGATGGTAGTTCACCACATTCCTCCATTCTGTCGGTGATGCTCAGAGGCCGTAGGCTCTACAGATGGTAGTTCACCACATTCCTCCAGTTCTGTCGGTGATGCTCAGAGGCCGTAGGCTCTACAGATGGTAGCAGTTCTGTCGGTGATGCTCAGAGGCCGTAGGCTCTACAGATGGTAGTTCACCACATTCCTCCAGTTATGTCGGTGATGCTCAGAGGCCGTAGGCTCTACAGATGGTAGTTCACATTCCTCCAGTTCTGTCGGTTATGGTCAGAGGCCTCAGGCTCTACAGATGGTAGTTCACCACATTCCTCCAGTTCTGTCGGTGATGCTCAGAGGCCTCAGGCTCTACACATGGTAGTTCACTATATTCCTCCAGGCCTGTCGGTGATGCTCAGAGGCCGTAGGCTCTACAGATGATAGTTCACCACATTCCTCCAGGTCTGTCGGTGATGCTCAGAGGCCTCAGGCTCTACAGACGGTAGTTCACCACATTCCTCCAGGTCTGTCGGTGATGCTCAGAGGCCTCAGGCTCTACAGACGGTAGTTCACCACATTCCTCCAGGTCTGTCGGTGATGCTCAGAGGCCTCAGGCTCTACAGACGGTAGTTCGCCACATTCCTCCTGGTCTGTCGGTGATGCTCAGAGGCCTCAGGCTCTACAGACGGTAGTTCGCCACATTCCTCCAGTTCTGTCGGTGATGCTCAGAGGCCTCAGGCTCTACAGATGGTAGTTCACCATATTCCTCCAGGTCTGTCGGTGATGCTCAGAGACCTCAGGCTCTACAGACGGTAGTTCACCACATTCCTCCTGGTCTGTCGGTGATGCTTAGAGGCCTCAGGTTCTACAGACGGTAGTTCACCACATTCCTCCAGGTCTGTCGGTGATGCTCAGAGGCCTCAGGCTCTACAGATGGTAGTTCACCACATTCCTTCAGTTCTGTCGGTGATGCTCAGAGGCCTCAGGCTCTACAGATGGTAGTTCACCACGTCCCTCCAGTTCTGTCGGTGATGCTCAGAGGCCTCAGGCTCTACAGATGGTTTCCCTGTCCCTTCATCATTCAATGTTGTCAGTCCATCGACTCCTTCCCCTTGGTCTCGCTCCTTCAACACTTTCCTGGAAGATTATTCTAGCAGGGCCGTTTGGATCTTCATGACAATGCCAACTTAGTTTCTTTATTTTGCTGGTGTCAGCAAATCTTCGTATGGCCCGATGTGTGTGTGTGTGTGTGTGTGTGTGTGTGTGTGTGTGTGTGTGTGTGTGTGTGTGTGTGTGTTTTGATGGTCCGGCACACTTGTTCAGTTGTGATGTAATCAGTATTTCTGACGTATGTCTTCCAGTGACTCTTCATTTCTGTGCTTGGGTTCTTTCTTCCAGGTTCATGTCGCGTGTGCTTATAGGAAAAAATACACCCGTGCATGTAGGGGCCAGATCTGTGTTTCACTGAGA
This sequence comes from Conus canariensis, assembly GCA_033310375.1. Classification (NCBI taxonomy): domain Eukaryota; kingdom Metazoa; phylum Mollusca; class Gastropoda; order Neogastropoda; family Conidae; genus Conus; species Conus canariensis. The sequence continues at coordinate 3,573,207 of CM065718.1, read as the reverse complement.
TGTTATTGTCTCTCTATACAGGGTTCAGTCTGGACAGAACTGATGTCTTTGCTGCTCTTGAGAGGGTATTTGATTGAAATCCCAAACCGCTGAAAATAAATCCCAGATATGTGAACTGTTTAACAGTTCCTAGATTCTATCCATGGTTATATCGGTACTAGAGGTGGTGTTGTGGCTGGCCATTAGCTTAGTCTTCTCGGTTTTGATATCCATAGTATGACTCGCATACGTTTCAGTGTTTTAACAAGTTAATTTAGTTTTTGTTCAGTGCCTGCCAGGCCATCGAAGTGATCTGCAAAGTGAAGGTTCGTGATAGTTCTTGTAGTGCTGATTGTATTGACATGATCTTCAAGTGGATCATTCATGATGCATTCCAGGACTGTGTTGAGAAGTATTGGAGAGTAAAGGGGCGCTGACCAATCCTAACTGATATGGGGACCACTTTCCAGTTGCGCCCTTTTTGAGTACTGCACTGGTCACTTTGACGTACACATGGTGGATGTTGGTCAACTTTGTCCCGAAATCAAATGTCTTCAGAAGAGCATAGCATCTCTTGACAGACCCTGTCAAACGCCATCTTTGAAGTCTGTGAAGACACGACAGAACTCCTGGTGTTGCAGGAGTTTATGGCGAAGGGTTAAAGACCTGTTCGATTATACTTCAGCCTTTCAGATACAGCACTGCCTGTTTGCAACTATGATCTATTCAGAAATACTTTAAACATTACATTGCTTACATTACTAATCTAAGTGATCTTGCGGTTGTTCTGGCAGTGTTGAGGATGTCCTGTCTTGGAAGTGTGACGATTAGTGATCGAGTCTCTTTGGCGTTAGGCACTCGCCAGTGTGCTAGATTTTGTTGCAGATGGCAGTTAATAATAAATCAGTTACTGCCTTTCCGCCATATTTATGTGTTCTGAGCGATGTTGTCAATGCATTCAGCCTCGCCGTATTTCAGCGACTTTACTGCTACTGCGACTTCTTCGACAGAGTGTTGGAAAGTCATCTCAATTTGCTGAATCCTGAATAGTCTGCATACTTGGATCTCTTTTGCTCTGTTGTAGAGCTCAAAGCAAAGTTCCTCCGTCTTCTAATGATTTCTTTTTGCCTGAGACAGTCAACATGTGTGTACTGAGTGGTGCTGACTTCAATTAAAGTGTGAACGATCTTATGTTCATCCCGTCTATCATTCACCATTAGCATCCTCTTCTCTCCTCATTCCGTCTGTCATTCATTTTCATCACATGTCCACTCCTCGTTCCTCGTCATCATTCATCACACTTGCCTTCTCCTTTCCTGTCCCGTCTGCCATTCACAGTCACCACGTTCTCCTGTTCTCATTCTGTCCGTCATTTGTCATGCTCGAAGTTCTGCCGTTAATCATTCATTGTTCCCGAGTTCTCTGCACAGTCATCATTTTCACGATCTTGACTTTTCTCCCAGTCCCATCATTCATTTATCGTTCTGGCGTTCTCTTTTCCCCTCCGGTCCGTCATTGATTCTTCTCCTGTCGTTGTCGTCGTCTCCTCTCAACCGTTATTGTTCATGACCACGTTCTCTTTTTCTCCAGTCCACCGTTCATCGGTTTTTACGTTTTGCACATCCGTTCCTGTCTGTCATTCCTCCTTCTCACATTCTGCTCATGCCATCTCCTCTGTCAGTCATAGTTCTGGAGGTGTCTTCCTCTCGTTCATTCTCCTCTACCTCCTCCTCCTCCCTGATCATTCATCATCACCATCCTCCTCCTCCTCCTCCCTCCTCCTCATCATCATCATCATCATCTCTCTCTCTCTCTCTCTCTCTCTCTCTCTCTCTCTCTCTCTCTCTCTCTCTCTGTGTGTGTCATCATCATCATCACCATCATCATCATCGAGAGAGAGAGAGACAGAGACAGACAGACAGACAGAGAAGCGAAACAAAAGACAAAGGCAGATAACATGGCTGAAAGAGAGAGAGAGAGAGAAGAGATATAATGGGAAAGTGTTTTGAACACACAGTTAAGAATCATTTTTATACTTGTTTCGCCTTTTCTTCTGTTTTAATTTTTTCATCCAATCCTGTTTTCTTTCTATGATTTTATGCTTTTTCTAGTTTATTTGATTTAGAGTTAATTTTTGTCTTGTAATTAACTATCATTGATATCATCTGATCAGCCATTTCATTCAAATAACTAAACGGATGTACGCATATACTCACACATACTTGTACATACACGGCTACGTTCACACGCAAGGCCACACGCGCGCGCGCAGACACACACACACACACACACACACACACACACACACACACACACACACACACACACACACACACACACGCGCGCGCGCGCGCGCCGCGCGCGCAAGAACAGGTGCACAAATACACACGGACACTCTTACGTGTGTGTTTGTGTGTGCTGTGCGCGTGTTCGTGTGTGTGTGTGTGAGAGAGAGAAACAGAGAGAGCGAGAGAGAGAAAGAGAAAGCATGCATGTGTTTATGACTCGTGAACGCAGAAGTGTGTGTGTGTGTGTGTGTGTGTGTGTGTGTTGTTTTTAGATGTTATTTTGTGAAAACTTGTAAAGGGCCCTGTAGCCTACGTTGTTAGGATGGGCGCTATAATACGCATACATATATTTGTAAATAGATAGATACATAAATAGATATTCATAAATGTGTATTGGATCTAGTATCGCACACGTGCGCGCAAAAACAGGTACACAAATACACACTTAACCTCTGTGTGTGTGTGTGTGTGTGTGTGTGTGTGTGTGTGGGGTGTAATTAAGATGTTAATTATTTGTTAAAACTTGTGAAGGGCCGTGTAGCCTACGTTGTTAGGATGGGCGCTATAATACGTATACATGCATTTCTAGATAGACAGATAGATACATAAATAGATCGTCATATATGCGTATTGGATCTAGTATCTGGACCATACAACGAACAGGTCCAGATTTAGACACTGATTTTTCCAGAAATTTGAAACTGTCGATTTTCGTGCGTGCGTGCGAAATTACTGAAGAAATTACATTAACACTAATGTCAGGCACGCATTTACACTCAAGATAAAATAAAGTATCACTTGGTAACATTGAACTTGTATTTGCACACAACACACACACGCGCGCGCGCGCGCACTCACACACATGCACACGCATGAACTCAAAACACAAACACAGACCTGCGTCAGCTCACGCACGCACACATACGCACACATACGCTCGCACACACACACACGCACACACACACACACACACACACACACACATGCGCGCGCGCGCACGCACGCACACACACACACACACACACACACACACTCCACGAACACACACACACCACAACACACACGCACGAACACACACACACACACACACACACACACACACACACACACACGAACACACCCACACACACGCACGAACACCGCACGCACGCACACACACACACACACACACACACACACACACACACACACACACACACACACACACATCAGTCTGTCATTAACGTCAGCAACGACCACTTGTCTGCATCCCACTGTCCGATACTAGATAGTTTAAATAAATTCCGAGTAACTAGATAGTTTAAATACCGAGTAACTAGACAGTTCAAATACGGAGTAAGACTTCTCGTCATAAAAACAGTAAGTTGACCAAGCAACATTTCGTGTGTGGTGGGGGGGGGGGGGGGGGGGAGTGTGCGTTCGCGCGCGCGTGTGTGTGTATGAAAGACAGACAGACAGGCACACACACACACACACACACACCACACACACACACACACACACACACACACCACATGTATTATTTTCGAAAGAAAACTGTTTCATCGAAACGTGCACATTTTCAGGAAATTAATGACAGTAATATAAAAGAACTAAATTAAAATGTTTATTGAGCAGATGAGAAAAATAAATTGCTTCGATTATGTAGTGAAATAACATCAAGCTTGGATATGCACACACACACACACACACACACACACACACACACACACACACACACACACACACAAAATATCCCCCGCGATGTTTTTAGACGAGTTTGTTTTACAATCGTTTATGTTCTTTTCATTCTTTGGCAGATTAATTGTGAATTTGTTTTTCGTTCTGTTATTTTCTTCCTTCCTTTATTCCTTTCTTTCGGATATTCGTTTGATTGTTCGTTCGTTCGATGCTGCATTTCTTTTCTCTCGTGCGTTTGTTCCGTCGGTCAGTCGATCGGTCGCTCGTTCATTTGTTCATTCGTTCAGTCGGTTGTTCAGTCATTCATTCGTTCAGTCGGTCGCTCAGTCATTCATTCGTTCAGTCGGTCGCTCAGTCATTCGTTCGGTCGGTCCGTTGTTTAGTCATTCATTCGTTCAGTCGGTTGCTCAGTCATTCATTCGTTCAGTCGGTCGCTCAGTCATTCGTTCGGTCGGTCGGTCGGTCCGTTGTTTAGTCATTCATTCGTTCAGTCGGTTGTTCAGTCATTCATTCGTTCAGTCGGTTGTTCAGTCATTCATTCGTTCAGTCGGTCGCTCAGTCATTCATTCGTTCGGTCGGTCCGTTGTTCAGTCATTCATTCGTTCAGTCTGTTGTTAAATCATTCATTCGTTCAGTCGGTTGTTCAGTCATTCATTCGTTCAGTCGGTTGTTCAGTCATTCATTCGTTCAGTCGGTTGTTAAATCATTCATTCGTTCAGTCGGTTGTTCAGTCATTCATTCGTTCAGTCGGTTGTTCAGTCATTCATTCGTTCAGTCGGCGGGCGTACGGTGATACACAGATGCGGGGCGTGACGTGGGTGGGGGTACAAGGGGCGTAGATGCTGGTCGTGACACGGGGTGGGGGGGGGGGGGGGGGGGGAGCGACTACAGGGTTTGACGTGTGGGAAGAGTGGGGCGCGGATGCGGGCAGTGCTATGGGTATGGGCTCACGGCTGCAGCGTACAACATGGCAATGGATATAAAGGACGGGGACACAGCGTACAACATGGCAGTGGATATAAAGGACGGGGACACAGCGTACAACATGGCAGCGGATATAAAGGACGGGGACACAGCGTACAACATGACAGTGGATAGAAAGGACGGGGACACAGCGTACAACATGGCAGCGGATATAAAGGACGGGGACACAGCGTACAACATGGCAGTGGATAGAAAGGACGGGGACACAGCGTACAACATGGCAGTGGATAGAAAGGACGGGGACACAGCGTACAACATGGCAGTGGATAGAAAGGACGGGGACACAGCGTACAGCATGGCAGTGGATAGAAAGGACGGGGACACAGCGTACGACATGGCATTGGATAGAAAGGACGGGGACACAGCGTGTAACATGGGCGGAGATAGGGATGGTCGGGGTGACGTGGAGGAGGTGCAGATGTAGAGTGTTACATGAGTGGGGGGTGCAGGGAGCACGGATTTCAGAGTCTGGCATGGGTAGAAGCACAGGGGGAGGGAGGGGGGGGGGGGGTGAAGATAAAAGGATTAACATGGGTGGAGTACAGGGGGTGTGGATGCAGGATGTAACATGTTTGGTTTTGTTGGCTTCTTTTATTGGGGGGGGGGGGGGGGGGGGGACGCAAAATTCCGGGCGTGACACGTTTGGGAATATGGGTGGGGTGTGGATGCAGATTCCCGTGCCTGACCAAGATGGGGAGTGGGGTGCGGATTTAAGGGCAAGGGAGTGAAGATTTCAGGGCAGGGTAGGGTGAGCGTACAGGTGGTGTCGATGAAAGAAGTGATGCGGATGGGCATATTGGGACAGTGGGGTAACGATGCAAGAAGTGATGGGGATGGGCATATTGGGACAGAGGGGTGACGATGAAAGAAGTGATGGGGATGGGCATATTGGGACAGTGGGGTGACGATGAAAGAAGTGATGGGGATGGGCATATTGGGACAGTGGGGTGACGATGAAAGAAGTGATGGGATGGATGGGACAGAGGGTGACGATGGAAGAATGATGGATGGGATATGGACAGTGGGGTGACGATGAAAGAAGTGATGGGGATGGGCATATTGGACAGAGGGGTGACGATGAAAGAAGTGATGGGGATGGGCATATTGGGACAGTGGGGTGACGATGAAAGAAGTGATGGGGATGGGCATATTGGGACAGTGGGGTGACGATGAAAGAAGTGATGGGGATGGGCATATTGGGACAGAGGGGTGACGATGAAAGAAGTTATGCAGATGGGCATATTGGGACAGAGGGGTGACGATGCATGGCGTCACGCGGGAGAAAGTGGGTGCGGATGAAGGGTGTGACGTTGGTGGGCGTATATTGGCAGAGGGGGTGTGGATAAAGGGCGTGGCATGGTGGGCGTATTGGGGCAGAGGGGACGCAGATGAAGGGTGTGACATGGGCGTCTTATTGAGGCAGAGGGAGTGGATGAAGGGGCGTGACATGGTGAGTGTATTGGGGCAGAAGGAACGCCGATGACAGGCGTGACAAGGTGGACGTATTGGATAAAGGGGGCACGGATAAAGGGCGTAACATGGGTCTCTTATTGGGGCATAGGGGCCGGATGAAGGGCGTGACATGGGTGTCTTATTAGGGCATAGGGACAGGATGAAGGGCTGACATGGGTGTCTTATTGGGGCATAGGGGCCGGATGAAGGGCGTGACATGGGTGTCTTATTGGGGCATAGGGACAGGATGAAGGGCGTGACATGGGTGTCTTATTGGGGCATAGGGACAGGATGAAGGGCGTGACATGGGTGTCTTATTGGGGCATAGGGGCCGGATGAAGGGCGTGACATGGGTGTCTTATTGGGGCATAGGGGCCGGATGAAGGGCGTGACATGGGTGTCTTATTGGGGCATAGGGGCCGGATGAAGGGCGTGTCATGGGTGTCTGATTGGGGCATAGGGGCTGGATGAAGGGCGTGACATGGGTGTCTGATTGGGGCATAGGGGCGGATGAAGGGCGTGACATGGGTGTCTTATTGGGGCATAGGGACAGGATGAAGGGCTGACATGGGTGTCTTATTGGGGCATAGGGGCTGGATGAAGGGCTGACATGGGTGTCTGATTGGGGCATAGGGACAGGATGAAGGGCTGACATGGGTGTCTTATTGGGGCATAGGGACAAGATGAAGGGCGTGACATGGGTGTCTTATTGGGGCATAGGGGCTGGATGAAGGGCTGACATGGGTGTCTTATTGGGGCATAGGGGCTGGATGAAGGGCTGACATGGGTGTCTTATTGGGGCATAGGGACAGGATGAAGGGCTGACATGGGTGTCTTATTGGGGCATAGGGACAGGATGAAGGGCGTGACATGGGTGTCTTATTGGGGCATAGGGGCTGGATGAAGGGCGTGACATGGGTGTCTTATTGGGGCATAGGGCGGATGAAGGGCGTGACATGGGTGTCTTATTGGGGCATAGGGCGGATGAAGGGCGTGACATGGGTGTCTTATTGGGGCATAGGGACTGGATGAAGGGCGTGACATGGGTGTCTTATTGGGGCAAGGGGCGGATGAAGGGCGTGACATGGTTATTGGGGCATAGGGACAGGATGAAGGGCGTGACATGGGTGTCTTATTGGGGCATAGGGACTGGATGAAGGGCGTGACATGGGTGTCTTATTGGGGCAGGTGAGGACAGATGAAGGGCGTGACATGTGGTTCTTATTGGGGCATAGGGGCTGGATGAAGCGTGACATGGGTCTTTATTGGGCAGTGGGGAGTACAAATGAAGGGTGACATGAGGTTATTGGAGCAGAAGGGGGCGAATGCAGGGTGAATGGGTGGGTGTAATTGGTGAGATGGGGCGCAATAGCAGGGTTTGACATGGGCGGGCGAGGAGGTGGGCGAGGTACAGGTATGACATGGGTGGGCGTAACTGGAAGGAGGAGAGGACGGATGCAGCGCGTGAAATGTATGGGCGTAAGGGGGGAGGGGCGTGGATGATGGGGGGGTTGCGAAGGACGGAGGTGTATGCAGGGCTGCAGGGTGATGGGGGGGGGGGGGGGGGGGAGGAGGTACGCACGGATACATGATGTGACATGGATGTTGAACAGAAAGGGGGGAGGGGGGAGAAGAGGCACGTACGCAGGGTGCTACATGTATCGGCTACGTGTGAGAGGGTATGACGTGTGGGGATACTGGGGACGTGGATGCAGGGTATACCATGGAAACGAAGTTGTGGATGCAGGGTGTGACATGGATGGGGGTGAGGGGGTCGCGGATGCTGTGATCAACATGGTAGTAGGTATGGAGGACATGGATACAGTATATGATATTGGTGAGAGTACGGCGGTTGTGAATACAGGGTATGTCATGGAGGGGGAGGGGGGGGGGGACAGGGAAAGGGGAAATGCAAATACAGGTGGGGGATTGAAGGTGTGGATGCAGGGGTAACATGGGTGGGGGTGAAGGGGGCGTGGACACAGGTGTGATGTTGGTGGGAGTACAGGGAGTGCAGATCTTTGGGCTTCACAAAGGGGGCGTGGATTTCAGATCATGATAAAGGTTGGGATACAGATAATCGGGGGGGGGGGGGGGGGGGGGTCAATTTTCAGGCCGTGATGTGGGTAGGATTCCAGGGGGTGGGGTTTTCAGCGCCTGACATGGGTGGGGTGACGGAAGGGTGGGGGAGGCTGTCATGGCGTGACATGAATTTGGGTACAGGGAGCACGGATTTTTGAGCATGACATAGATAGGGAGGATGCAGGGCTTGACATGGGTCGACGTACAGAAGGCGTGGGTGGGTGGGCATTTGGGAGCAAAGGGGGCTGATGAAGCCATGATGTCGGTGGGCCTGTTGAGGCAAAAGGGGCAGATGAATGGCCTGATGTTTGTTTGTGCATTGGGCAGAGTAGGCGCAGATGAAGGGCGTGGAGTGGGTGGGCGCACTGGGACAGAGGGGGCATGGATTCAGGGCGTAACACGGGTGTTTGTATATGGGCAGAGATGGCACAGAAGAAGGGAATGGTATGGTGGGTGTTTTGGGCAGAAGGAGCGGGGATGAAGGGCATCACGCGGGCAAGTGTATTTGGGCAGAGGGGCTGGATAAAGGGCGTGACATTGTGGGCGTATTGGGGCAGAGGGGGTGCGGATGAAGATGCTGACATGGGTGGGCGAATTGGGGTGGAGGGCGTCGCAGACAAAGGGCTGACGTGGGTGGGCAAACCGGAGGGGGTGATGTTGAGAGGATGCAAAATGAGAAATGGATGGGCGGGGTGTGGGGGGACGTTAATTGCATATGGATGGGCGTAATGGGGAGGGGGGAGCACATAAGCAGGGCGCGACATGGATGGCAAAACGTGGGGAGGGGTGGGTGGATGGAACACGCGCCAATGGGCGTACATGGGAGGGATTGGGGAAGAGCAAATGAAAGGTACGATGTGTGGGTGTACGGAAGACTTGGATTCGTACGGAAGACTTGGATTCAAGGTACCATGGATACAGGGCTGCGGATGAAGTGTGTGACGGGGGTGGACGTATTGGGGCAGAGGGGGCGTGGATGATGGGCTTGACATGGTGGGAGTATTGGGGCAGAAGGATGCGGATGAGGGTGACGTGGGTGGACGTATTGATGCAGAGGAGGCGTGCATGTAAGGCGTGTCGTGGGTGAGCGTATTGGGGCAGAGGGGGCGCAGGTAAAGGTCGTGACGTGGTGCGCGTATTGGGCTAGAGGGGGTGTGGATGGAGGGCGTGACGTGGACGGCATTGGGGCAGAGGGGGCGCGGATGATCGGCGTGATATGGGTGTCTTACTGGGAGAGAGGGGACGGGGGGAAGGGGGTGTCTTATTGGGGCAGAGGGATTGGATGAAGGACGTGACATGTGGGCGTATTGGGGCAGAGGGGGGCGGATGAAAGACGTGATATCGTGGATGTATTGGATCAGAAGGGGCGCGGATGATGAAGAGCGTGACATGTGGGTGTATTGGGGCAGAGAGGCGGATGAAGGACATGATGTGAGTGTGTTATTGCTGCCGAGGGGGCGCGGATGAAGGGCGTGACATTGAGAGCGTATAGGGCAGAGAGGGCGCGGATGAAGGGCGTGACATGGTGGATGTATTGGGGAAGAGGGGCAGAGATGAAGGGCGTGACATGGTGGATGTATTGGGGAAGAGGGGCAGGGATGAAGGGCGTGACATGGTGGATGTATTGGGGAAGAGGGGCAGGGATGAAGGGTGTGACATGTTGGGTGTATTGCAAAGGAGCACAGATGTAAGGCATAACATGGATGGGCATATTGGGACAGAGGGGGCGCAGATGATGGGCATGACATGCGTGGGCATACTGGGACAGAGGGGGCGCAGATGCTGGGCATGACATGGATGGACGAACTGGAGGGGGAAGAAACGAATGTAGGGCGTGATATGGATTGGCATGGGGAGGGGGGGGGCGCATGATATGGATTGGCATAAGGAGGAGGGGGGGGGGCGTGATATGGATTGGCATGAGGAGGGGGGGGGGGGCGTGGATACACGTGAGTGGGTAAACCTGAGAGGAGGGAGCATGTACGCAGGGCGTGACATGGGTGGGTGTACAAGGGTGGGGAGATGTATGATGCGACATAGAGGGGCCGACGTAGGAGAGGGAAGGGTAAGGGAGGAGAGGCACACGCGCAGGGCGCGACATATATGGGCATACGTGGGGGTGGGTGGGGAGGAACTCATGCAAGATATGACATGTCGGGTACGGGGGACGTGGATGCAGGGTATACCATGGGTAGGACGTTGTGGATGCAGGCTGTGACATGGATAGGGGTGGGGGGTTGTGGATGTGACATGGATAGGGGTGGGGGGTTGTGGATGCAGGCTGTGACATGAACAGGGGTAGGGGGCTGTGGATGCAGGCTGTGACATGGATAGGGGTAGGACGTTGTGGATGCAGGCTGTGACATGGATAGTGGTGAGAGGGTTGTGGATGCAGGCTGTGACATGGATAGGGGTGGAGGGGATGTGGAGGCAGTGTACAACATGTTGGCGGGTATGGAAGACGTGGGTACAGCGTAGCAAATACAGCGCATGACATGGGTGGAAGGATTTGGGGCATGGATGCAGGACGTGACGTGGCGGGCGTATTGGGGTGGAGCCGGCGCGGATGAGGAGCCAGACATGGATGGATGTATTGAGGCAGAGGGGAGCGGATGAAGGGCGTCATTTGGGAGGGCGTATCGGGGCAGAGGGGGCGCGGATGAAGGGCGTCATTTGGGAGGGCGTATCGGGGCAGAGTGGGAGCGGATGAAGGGCGTCATTTGGGAGGGCGTATCGGGGCAGAGGGGGCGCGGATGAAGGGCGTCATTTGGGAGGGCGTATCGGGGCAGAGGGGGAGCGGATGAAGGGCGTCATTTGTGAGGGCGTATCGGGGCAGAGGGGGCGCGGATGAAGGGCGTCATTTGGGAGGGCGTATCGGGGCAGAGGGGGCGCGGATGAAGGGCGTCATTTGGGAGGGCGTATCGGGGCAGAGGGGGAGCGGATGAAGGGCGTCATTTGGGAGGGCGTATCGGGGCAGAGGGGGAGCGGATGAAGGGCGTCATTTGGGAGGGCGTATCGGGGCAGAGGGGGCGCGGATGAAGGGCGTCATTTGGGAGGGCGTATCGGGGCAGAGGGGGAGCGGATGACAGGCATGTGATATGATGGGTGTATTGGTTAAGAGGGGGCGCAGATGACGGGCGTGATGTGAGTGGGCAAACCTTGGGGGGGGGGGGGGGGGGAGTAGAGCGGATGCAGCATGCGAAGTGGATGGGCTTAAATGCGGATGGGGTTGGGGGGGGGGGGGGTTTGATGCGCATGGGTGGGAGTAATGGGGCGGAGGGAGCTTGTAAGCAGGGCGTAACATGGATGGCCAAACGGGGAGGTGGGGGACAGGGGATGGAAAATTGTGCAAACGCAGGGCTTGTTATGGATACGTGCACGTGAGAAGGAAGGGGAAGGTGGGGTGGTGGGTGGAAGCAAACGAAAAAGGATGACCTGTGGGGTACAGGAGACGTGGATACAGGAATGCCATAGGTATGGGGTTGCGTGACGATGGTGGGCGTACTGGGGCAGAAGGGGCATAGATGTAGGGCGTGCATGACACGAGTGGGTGTGTTTGCGCAGAGGGGGCTCGGATGAAGAACGTGACGTAGGTAGACGTATAGGGCAACAGGGGCGCAGAGAGAGAGCGTGTTGTGGGTGGGCATAGTTGGGAAGGTGGGGCGGGGATGAAGGGCGTCAGGGTGGCATATCGGGGCAGATGGGGTGCCGATGAAGGGTATGACGTGGGGGTCTTATTGGGGCAGATGGGGTGCCAATGAAGGGTATGACGTGGGGATCTTATTGGGGCAGATGGGGTGCCAATGAAGGGTATGACGTGGGGATCTTATTGGGGCAGATGGGGTGCCGATGAAGGGTATGACGTGGGGGTCTTATTGGGGCAGATGGGGTGCAGATGAAGGGCATGACATGCTGGGCGTGTTGGGGCAGGTGGGGTGTGGGTGAAGGTCTTGATGTGGTTGTGTTATTGGCGCAGAGGGGGCCCAGATGAAGGGCGTGACGTGGGTGACTTATTGGGCCGAGGGAGCGGATGAAGGGCATAACATGGTGGGCGCATTGAGGCAGAGGAGCGCGAAAGAAGAGTGTGACATAGTGGGCGTATTGGGGCATGAGAAATGGATGGGCACATGTGCGGGAGGGGGTGGAGATGTTAATGCACGTGGCTGGGCGTAATGGCTGGGGGGGGGGGGGGAGCTAGTAAGCAGGGCGTGACATAGATGGCCAAACGGGGGGGAGGGATAGAAAAGGCGCGCACGTAGGGTGTCTTATAAACAGATGTTTATAAAAGGGGGCGGTGAAAGGAGCACATGAAAACTATGATGTGTGGAGGGTGGTGGAGATGTAGGTATCCCATTGGTATGGGTTTGCCAATGAAGGCCGTGACGTGGGTGGACGTATCGGGGCAGAGAGGGCATGAAAGCAGGCCATGCGTGACACGGGTGGGCGTACATGGGGTAGAGGGGGCGCAGATGAAGAACGCTAGTCCACATCGGGTAGCACGTCACCGTTCAGTAGACGTGATGTTGGCGAAATTTTGAGTCGACTGTCAACATGGAGTGGCATGTCACTTTAAAAGTAGCCATTCACAAAAAGGGTGCAGTAGCATGTCACCTTGTTGGTAGTCAGTCACACAGTATGCAGCCAGTCAGTGATGGATGGCTGCCTAAAACTCGGTTAGGTCACCAAAACGATGGTAAAAAAAAAAAAAAGGTACCCCACCACCACCACCACCACCTCATCATCATCATCATCATCATCATCATCATCATCATGATCATCATTTTAGTTTGGTTGAACACGGTTACCTGATTTCACCCACGAGGTTTTTTTTAGGCTAGCGGTCACTAAGCTCCGTACTATGGACTGGTACGGGCATACATGTCGCCGACTGCACGTCTCTACCATGTTGCACCTGACTGAGGACTGACGGAAAAAACCCATGCAACCCAAAGGTCATGATGGCACACCCACCACCTACTGTCATGAGTGAGGACAGAGGTTCATCGTGACACACCCACCACCTACTGTCATGACTGAGGACAGAGGTTCATAATGGCACACCCACCACCTACCGTCATGACCGAGGACAGAGGTTCATAATGGCACACCCACCACCTACCGTCATGACTGAGGACAGAGGTTCATAGTGGCACACCCACCACCTACCGTCATGACTGAGGACAGAAGTTCATAATGGCGCACCCACCACCTACCATCATGACTGAGGACAGAGGTTCATAATCCACCACCTACCGTCATGACTGAGGACAGAGGTTCATAATGGCACACCCACCACCTACTGTCATGACTGAGGACAGAGGTTCATAATGGCACACCCACCACCTACCGTCATGACTGAGGACAGAGGTTCATAATGGCACACCCACCACCTGCTGTCATGACTGAGGACAGAGGTTCATAATGGCACACCCACCACCTACTGTCATGACTGAGGACAGAGGTTCATAATGGCACACCCACCACCTACTGTCATGACTGAGGACAGAGGTTCATAATGGCACACCCACCACCTACTGTCATGGCTGAGGAGAGAGAGCTGTGCAGATGTAGGTTCATAATGGCACACCCACCACCTACTGTCATGACTGAGGAGAGAGAGCTGTGCAGATGTAGTTCATAATGGCACACCTACTGTCATGACTGAGGAGAGAGAGCTGTGCAGATGTAGATTCATAATGGCACACCCACCACCTACTGTCATGACTGAGGAGAGAGAGCTGTGCAGATGTAGGTTCATAATGGCACACCCACCACCTACTGTCATGACTGAGGAGAGAGAGCTGTGCAGATGTAGGTTCATAATGGCACACCTACCACCTACTGTCATGACTGAGGAGAGAGAGAGAGCTGTGCAGATGTAGGTTCATAATGGCACACCCGCCACCTACTGTCATGACTGTGGACAGACAGCTGTGCAGATGTAGGTTCATAATGGCACACCTACCACAGACAGCTGTGCAGATGTTTCAGAAGTGCAGATGTTTCATAACGGCACACCCACCACTGACTGTCATAACTGAGGACAGACAGCTGTGCAGATGTAGGTTCATGATGGCACGCCCACCGCCTACTGTCGTGACTGGGGACAGAGGTTCATAATAGCACACCTACCACCTACTGTCGTGGAAGGGGTGGGGGATCTCTTTGGGAACGGACTCATTTTCTCTTTGGGAATAGACTCATTTTGGCTAACGACGTTATAACGTGCCCTGTGTATCTATCTATCTATCTATCTACCTATCTGTCTATCTGTTTGTCTATCTCTACATCTCTCTCTCTCTCTCTCTCTCTCTCTCTATATATATATATATATATCTGTATGTATGTCTCTCTCTCTCTGTCTCTGTCTCTGTCTCTCTCTCTCTCTCTCTCTCTCTCTCTCTCTCTTTATGGGGAAGGTGGAGCGGGAAGGGGGAGGGGTATAAGGGGAGGGAGGGTGAGAAATATCCAGTGGGATAAATCTATACAAATTGGCTTCACCCCCCCCCCCCCCAGCCCTGGCCCCACCCCAGCCCCTCCCTCCCCTTCCGATCAGCCATTAGACCAATTCCATCAGTGTCACTTTGCCTGCCTTCTCTACGCTCTACTGGGCGTCACACGAAACGCACGCAACTGTGGCGCATGCGCACTGCGTGAGATGAAGTAGTTAATTGTAGCGGTATTGGAGTGTTGGAGGGGTGGGGGAGAGGGAGGGTTATTGAAGAGGAGAGGGGGGGGGGGAAGAGACAGTGTGGTCACGAACATAGCAGAACGACAGCTGTAGCCATAGTATGATTAGAGACTCTCTCTCTCTCTCTCTCTCTCTTCTTCTCTCTCTCTCTCTCCCCTCTCTCTTCTCTCTGGGCAAGCTGTTGGGATTCAACAAGACATCATTAGTGTTTACAATTTTGACAAATACTATGCAATGTTATATCAATGCCCTTTCTACAAGATTGACCAGCTCTTCTGGCTCGAAGAAATTCTTTCTCCCCTACCCACGCATTGATCAACACAAAACCAGCCTAGCTTACTCTGGACCATATGTCTGGAACTCACTTCCACCGAGTTTACAAAATATGAATACGTTAAAACTTTTCAAGAAACATTTACATCAACATTTTGTGTCTCAATGATTTGCTTATTCGATTAAAATCATTAACGTCCATTCGTAAAATCTTCTGTAAACCTTACATTGAATACACCGCCTAAACATGTAACCTTCTCCATTAAAGCGCTCACTACTACTCCCATTCTGTCTACCATTCCTTTTTCCCTCCCCCTGCCTATCATCCCCCCCCCCTCCACTCCGTCCAACCTCTCTGTCTGTCTGCCTGTCTGTCTGTCTGTCTGCCGGTCTGTCTGTGTGTGTGTGTGTGTGTGTGTGTGTGTGTGTGTGTGGTGTGTGTGTGTGTGTGCTGTTGTTTGCTTGTGCTTTTGGCTCCTTCTCTTTGACTCTCTTCCATCTTATGATTACGTTTATGAATAGTGTGTTTGTCATTGTGGAATTACATGACAGAGCTACTATGTAAATTGTCAGTATGAATTACATGTGTTGAAATAATGTAGGCATGACAAGGGCAAACGGTAAGATTAGGACTTGGCCTAAAATCTTTATCCTAGCGTATAAAAGATCAATCGATCAATCAATCTCTCTCTTCTCTCCTCTCTCTCTCTTCTCTCTCTCTCTCTCACTCACACACACACACACACACACACACACAGACACATACACACACGCGCGCACGCGCGCGTACGAACGCTTGCAAACACACATATACACGCACGCACGCACGCACGCACGCGCGCGTGCACACACACACACACACACACACACACACACACACACACACACACACACACACACATATATATATATATATATATATATATATATATATTATATATATATATATATATATATATACGTGCACGCGCGGGGTTGGTTGGTTTCGTTTATTTTGTTTCAATTTGTTTTCTTTTCTTTTGTTTGGTTTCCTTTGTGTGTGTTTTCTTTGTTTTTTCCTTTCTTTTATTTTCCTTTGTTTTTGGTTTTGTTTGTTTTGTTTTGCTTCCCTTCGGGTCCCCGTGGGTGAGCCTACAGACAGAGACCAGACAGAACAGAAAAAGGAGAAGCACAGGTTATGGCGCCTGTTTCAGCACCTCAAAGTGCCGGAGCAACACAGGATGACCAAAACCCTGGACAGGAAGGGGGGGGGGGGGGCACTATGGCGCCTGTCACACCACTACATATGCGGAACACACAGAATGACCAACACCCTGGACAGGAAGTGGGGGGGGGGGGACAGTATGGCGCCTGTCACACCACCACATAGTGCCGGAACAACACAGGATGACCAACACCCTGGACAGGAAAGGGGGGGGGGGGAACAGTATGAGGCCTGTCACACCACCTCAAAGTGCCAAAACAACACACGATGACCAACACCTGGACAGGAAGTGGGGGGGGGGGGGACAGTATGGCGCCTGTCACACCACCTCATAGTGCCGGAACAACACAGGATGACCAACACCCTGGACAGGAAAGGGGGGGGGGGGACAGTATGGTGCCTGTCACACACACCTCAATGTGCCAGAGCAACACAGGATGACCAACACCCTGGACAGGAAAGGGGGGGGGACAGTATGGTGCCTGTCACACCACCTCAATGTGCCAGAGCAACACAGGATGACAAACACCTGGACAGGAAAGGGGGGCGGGGGACAGTATGGTGCCTGTCACACCACCTCAATGTGCCAGAGCAACACAGGATGACCAACACCCTGGACAGGAAAGGGGGGGGGGGAGGGGGGAACAGTATGACGCCTGTCACACCACCTCAATGTGCCAGAGCAACACAGGATGACCAACACCCTGGACAGGAAAGGGGGGGGGGGAGGGGGGAACAGTATGACGCCTGTCACACCACCTCATAGTGCCAGAGCAACACAGGATGACCAACACCTGGACAGGAAAGGGGGGGGGGAGGGGGGGAACAGTATGACGCCTGTCACACCACCTCATAGTGCCAGAGCAACACAGGATGACCAACACCCTGGACAGGAAAGGGGGGGGGGAGGGGGGAACAGTATGACGCCTGTCACACCACCTCAAAGTGCCGGAACAACACAGAATGACCAACACCCTGGACAGGAAAGGGGGGGGGGGGAACAGTATGAGGCCTGTCACACCACCTCAAAGTGCTGGAACAACACAGGATGACCAACACCCTGGACAGGAAAGGGGGGGGGGAACAGTATGAGGCCTGTCACAGCACCTCAAAGTGCCAAAACAAAACAGGATGACCAACACCAGGACAGGAAGGGGGGGGGGGGGACAGTATGACGCCTGTCACACCACCTCAAAGTGCCGGAACAACACAGGATGACCAACACCTGGAGAGGAAGGGGGGGGGGGGCAACAGTATGACGCCTGTCACACCACCTCAAAGTGTCGGAACAACACAGCATGACCAACACCCTGGACAGGAAGGGGGGGGGGGGAGGGGGGACAGTATGGCGCCTGTCACACCACCTCAAAGTGCCGGAACAACACAGGATGACAAACACCCTGGACAGGGAGGGGGGGGGGGGGGTCAGTATGGCGCCTATCAACCCACCTCAAAGTGCTGGAACAACACAGGATGACCAACACCTGGACAGGAAGGGGGCCGACAGAGAGCAGGACACGTGAGCGGGGGTTGGGGGCTATTTGTCAAGGCAGCGCCGGAGAACTCGACTTCACGTTGAAACTCCCTGACCTCTCCAAAAGTTTTCTTTTTGTTGTTTGTTTGTTTGCAATAAGAAAAAAAATCTTCCTGAATTCGGGGTTAATGAATGAGAGGAAATCTTAAATTTGGCAGGGAACAGTAAATAGTAAATAACAAACAAGTGGGATAACTCTTGCTCCCATGATGAAACACATAGACGCCCGTCACTCCTGGTGTGTTCTGTGTGCTGTGTGTTGTCAGTTCTGCTGGGCGATTCGGTGTCGTCAGCAGCATTTGTTTGGAGTTATGGACCGTGTATTTATTTCATTATGGAGCACGAGTTACCCTACGTGTTCGTTAAGTAATCAATGAGGTCGATGGCATATTTCAACAAGGATTGTGAACAAAAAGAAACTAAAAAGAATTGTTAGTGAGTCCGCCAAACAACAGGGACAAACAAATTACCAGACAAAACACGACGTGTTTCGACCTCTTAGGTCTTCTTCAGGCAAGATAAACAACATTCAGGACAATCAATGCCCATCTTGTGCCGAATTTGAGGAGACAAGTGATCGCTCGTTCTTCGTGTTCATTGTCCTGAATGCTGTTTGTCTTGCCTGAAGAAAAGACCTCAGATGTCGAAACGCGTCATGTTTTGTCTTGTGATTTGTTTGACCCTGTTGTAAGGCGGACTCGCTAACAATTCTTTAAAAAATTGTTTCAATTTCCGCCTGCAGTCATCTCACTTTGAAACTAAGGATTATGGGAATATACGAAACTTTTGTAGTTCCCCTACCCCTCCTCCCACTGCATTTATTCGGCACGAGGATGTTTGGACTAGCCGGTCCCGCAGACGGCAACAAATAAAACGGGTCATGCAGATTTGTTCTACATGCTAAAACTAGAACTTCCAATGCGATTATTTCAGTCAAACACAAATATAAAACGGGTCATGTACATTGCTTCAACCTGCCAAAACTAGAACTTCCAATGCGACTATTTCAGCTAAACGCAAACATAAAACGGGCCATGTAGACTGCTTCTACAGGCTAAGACGAGAACTTCCAATGCGATTATTTCAGTCAACCGCAGTATACCTCCAGCGCTGGATTTTGCTTCAAGAGTCAAAAATAACGGTGTGTTCAGGGACTACTCTGTGGGGTTGGGGAGGGGGGGGGGGGGGGGGGGGGGGGGGGGGGAGGGGAGGGGGGAACAAAGTGCAAATGAGCAGAGTCAGCTACCTTGGTGTCCATGATGACTCAGCCCTAGGTTCCCGGATGTCACTTCTGTAGGACTTATGTCACGGTCTGCGTGTCATATGTCACCATCGTCAATGCAGGTGTCATCTGTCACCATCCTCAATGCAGGTGCCATCTGCCACCATCCTCAATGCAGGTGACATCTGTAACCATCCTCAAGGCAGCTGTCATCTGTAACCATCCTCAGTGCAGCTGTCATCTGTCATCATCCTCAAGGCAGCTGTCATCTGAAACCATCCTCAAGGCAGCTGTCATCTGTCATCATCCTCAAAGCAGGTGTCATCTGTCATCGTCCTCAATGCAGCTGTCATCTGTAACCGTCCTCAATGCAGGTGCCATCTGTCACCATCCTCAATGCAGGTGTCATCTGTCACCATCCTCAATGCAGGTGCCATCTGTCACCATCCTCAATGCAGGTGTCATCTGTCACCATCCTCAATGCAGCTGTCATCTGTTACCATCCTCAATGCAGCTGTCATCTGTCACCGTCCTCGATGCAGGTGTCATCTGTCACCATCCTCAATGCCGGTGCAGCAGTGACAAGCAGGGCGTAATTTCTCTCTCTCTCTCTCTCTCTCTCTCTCTCTCTCTCTCTCTCTCTCTCTCTCTCTCTGAATCTTTATCTGTCTCTCTCTAAATCTTTTTCTGTCTATCTGTATCTCTCCCTCCCTCCCTCCCTCTCTCTCTCTCTCTCTCTCTCTCTCTCTCTCCGATCTCTCTGAATCTCTATCTGTCTGTCTGTCTCTCTCTGTCTCTCTCTCTCTCTGAATTTTTATATGTCTGTCTGTCTGTCTGTCTCTGTCTATCTGTATCTCTCTCTCTCTCTCTCTCTCTCTCTCTCTCTCTCTCTGTATCTTTCAGTGTCTCTGTCTCTCTCTCTTTCTGGATCTCTCTTTCAGTCTCTCTGTCTCTGTCTGTCTGTCTGTCAGTCTCTCTCTCTCTCTCTCTCTCTCTCTCTCTCTCTTCCCCCCCCCTCTCTCTCTCCCCCTCTCTCTGAATCTTTATCTGTCTGTCTGTCTGTCTCTCTCTCTCTCTCTCTCTCTCTCTCTCTCTCTCTCTCTCTGAATCTTTTTCTGTCTGTCTGTCTCTTCTCTCTCTCTCTCTCTCTAAATCTTTTTCTGTCTGTCTACCTGTATCTCTCCCTCCCTCCCTCCCTCCTCTCTCTCTCTCTCTCTCTCTCTCTCTCTGATCTCTCTGAATCTTTATCTGTCTGTCTGTCTCTCTCTGTCTGTCTCTCTGAATTTGTATATGTCTGTCTGTCTGTCTGTCTCTCTCTATGTCTATCTGTATCTCTCCCTCCCCCTCCCCCCCCCCTCTCTCTCTCTCTCTCTCTCTGTATCTTTCAGTGTCTCTGTCTCTCTCTCTGGATCTCTCTTTCAGTCTCTCTGTCTCTGTCTGTCTGTCAGTTCTCTCTCTCTCTCTCTCTCTCTCTCTCTCTCTCTCTCTCTCTCATTTCTTTTTTTCTCTCTTATCAATACAAATGAAAGCAGTCGGTGTACAAAAGCAAGCAACTCCAGGGTCTGTCAAGCGTACAAACATTATCTCTGGCAGTGAGGCGTACCCTTTTGAAGTTGGGACTTTCCCCGCGCAACCAGTGAAGGGAAACGGACGGAGAGTGAAACGGACGATGTCCCCTGAAAATTGCTTCACCGTTACGATTGGTTCGGTGGGGTGAGGTTTTACGTCAACTTCCATCTCGGATGACGTGTTGCCGATTGTGATGACGGTCTCTGCAGAGCGCGGATGAAACAGGGTGGGTGATTGGGGTAGGGGAGGAGGGGGAACCTGCTGAACACTGTCATTACACCACCAGGACGACAGCACTTAATGTAGAGGCTGTAGTTGACTGGATCATGTGTGATCGTTACTATTTAAATGCTATGAAAGGGTCATTTGGGTGTCTCTTTCCTATGTTTTATAATTGGGTCACATATGGTCTTTCTTTCTGACTGTTTTATGACTGAGTCACATGTGGTCTTTTCTTTCTGTTTTGTGACTGGGTCACATGTGGTCTTTTCTTTCTGACTGTTTTGTGACTGGATCACATGTGGTCTTTTCTTTCTGACTGTTTTGTGACTGGATCACACGTGATCTTTTCTTTCTGTTTTATGACTGGGTCACATGTGGTCTTTTATTTCTGACTTGTATGACTGGATCACATGTGGTCTTTTCTTTCTGACTGCTTTATGACTGGATCACATGTGACCTTTTCTTTCTGTTTTATGACTGGGTCACATGTGGTCTTTTCTTTCTGACTGTTTTTTAATGGGACTGGAGTCCACATGTAAGGTAATGTTATTTTTCTGTTTATGACAGGGTTCCACATGTGGTCTTTTCGTTATGACTGGTTTATTACTGGGTCACATGTAGTATTTTCTTCTGTTTTATGACTGGGTCACATGCGGTCTTTTCTTTCTGACTGTTTTATGACAGGGTCACATGTGGTCTTTTCCTTCTGACTGTTTTATGACTGGGTCACATTAGTATTTTTCTGTGTTTATGACTGGGTCACATGCGGTCTTTTCTTTCATGTTCTGTTTTATGACTGAGTCACATGTGGTCTTTTCTTTCTGACTGTTTTATGACTGGATCAAATGTGTGTTCTTTCTTTCTGGACTGTTTTCATGACTGGGTCACATGTGTGTTTTCTTTCTGTTTATGACTGGGTCACATGTCTTTTCTTTCTGATTTTTTTATGACTGAGTCACATGTGTCTTTTTTTCTGACTGTTTTATGAATGGGTCACTTGTGGTCTTTTCTTTCTGACTGTTTTATGACTGGATCACATGTAGTATTTTCTTTCTGACTGTTTTATGACTGGGTCACATGTAGTATTTTCTTTCTGTTTTATGACTGGGTCACATGTAGTATTTTCTTTCTGTTTATGACTGGGTCACATGTGGTCTTTTCTTTCTGACTTTTTTATGACTGAGTCACATGTGGTCTTTTTTCTGACTGTTTTATGAATGGGTCACGTGTGGTCTTTTCTTTCTGACTGTTTTATGGCTGGGTCACATGTGGTCTTTTCTTTCTGACTGTTTTATGACTCGGTCACATATAGTATTTTCTTTCTGACTGTTTTATGACTGGGTCACATGTAGTTTTTCTTTTCTGTTTATGACTGGGTCACATGTGGTCTTTTCTTTCTGACTGTTTTATGACTGGGTCACATGTGGTCTTTTCTTTCTGACTGTTTTATGACAGGGTCACATGTGGTCTTTTCTTTCTGACTGTTTTATGACTGGGTCACATATAGTATTTTCGTTGTGTTATGACTGGGTCACATGCGGTCTTTTCTTTCTGACTGTTTTATGACTGGGTCACATGTGGTCTTTTCTTTCTGACTGTTTTATGACTGGATCACAATGTGGTCTTTCTTTCTGACTGTTTTATGACTGGGTCACATGTAGTGTTTTCTTTCTGTTTATGACTGGGTCACATTGTCTTTTCTTTCTGATTTTTTTATGACTGAGGTCACATGTGCTCTTTTCTTTCTGACTGTTTTATGAATGGGTCACTTGTGGTCTTTTCTTTCTGACTGTTTTATGACTGGATCACATGTAGTATTTTCTTTCTGACTGTTTTATGACTGGGTCACATGTAGTATTTTCTTTCTGTTTATGACTGGGTCACATGTAGTATTTTCTTTCTGTTTATGACTGGGTCACATGTGGTCTTTTCTTTCTGACTTTTTTATGACTGAGTCCATGTGGTCTTTTTTCTGACTGTTTTATGAATGGGTCACGTGTGGTCTTTTCTTTCTGACTGTTTTATGGTGGGTCACATGTGGTCTTTTCTTTCTGACTGTTTTATGACTCGGTCACATATAGTATTTTCTTTCTGACTGTTTTTGACTGGGTCACATGTAGTTTTTCTTTCTGTTTATGACTGGGTCACATGTGGTCTTTTCTTTCTGACTGTTTTATGACTGGGTCACATGTGGTCTTTTCTTTCTGACTGTTTTATGACTGGGTCACATGTGGTCTTTTCTTTCTGACTTTTATGACTGGGTCACATGTGTATTTTCTTTCTGTTTATAACTGGGTCACATGTGGTCTTTTCTTTCTGACTGTTTTATACTTGGGTCACATGTGGTCTTTTCTTTCTGTGTTTTATGACTGGGTCACATGTGGTCTTTTCTTACTGACTGTTTTATGACTGGGTCACATGTAGTATTTTCTTTCTGTTTTATGACTGGGTCCATGTGGTCTTTTCTTTCTGACTGTTTTATGACTGGATCACATGTGGTCTTTTCTTTCTGACTTTCATGACTGGATCACATGTAGCCTGTTCTTTCTGAGTGTTTTATGACGGGTCACATGTGGTCTTTTCTTTCTGACTGTTTTATGGTTGGGTTACATGTGGTCTTTTCTTTCTGACCATTTTATGGTTGAGTCGCATGTGGTCTTTTCTTTCTGACTATTTTATGGCTGGATCACATGTGTCCCATTCTTTCTGACAGTTTTATGACTGGGTCACATGTGGTCTTTTCTTTCTAACTGTTTTATGATTGGGTCACATGTCTTTTCTTTCTGTTTTATGACTGGGTCACATGTGGGTCTTTTCTTTCTGACTGTTTTGTGACTGGATCACATGTGGTCTTTTCTTTCTGACTGTTTTGTGACTGGGTCGCACGTGATCTTTTCTTTCTGACTGTTTTATGATTGGATCACATGTGGCCTATTCTTTCTGAGTGTTTTATGACCGGGTCACATGTGGTCTTTTCTTTTCGACTGCTTTCGGAATGGGTCACATGTGGTCTTTTCTTTCTGATTGTTTTATGACCGGATCACAAGTGGCCCATTCTTTCTGACTTTTTATTACTGGGTCACATGTGGTCTTTTCTTTCTGTGTATGACTGCGTCACATGTGGTCTTTTCTTTGACTGTTTTATGATGGGTCACATGGGGTCTTTTCTTTCTGACTGTTTTTTGACTGGATCACATGTGGTCTTTTCTTTCTGACTGTTTTATGACTGGATCACATGTGGTCTTTTCTTTCTGTTTATGACTGCGTCACATGTGGTCTTTTCTTTCTGACTGTTCTAGGAATGGGTCACATGTGGTCTTTTCTTTCTGACTTTTATGGTTTGGTCGCATGGGGTCTTTGCTTTCTGTCTGCTTTATGACTGGATCACGTATGGTCTTTTCTTTCTGACTGTTTTATGACTGGGTCACATGTAGTATTTTCTTTCTGACTGTTTTATGACTGGGTCATATGCAGTATTTTCTTTCTGTTTATGACTGGGTCACATGTGGTCTTTTCTTTCTGACTGTTTTAGGAATGGGTCACATGTGGTCTTTTCTTTCTGACTCGTTTATGACTGGATCACATGTGGTCTTTTCTTTCTGACTGTTTTATGACTGGGTCATATGTAGTATTTTCTTTCTGTTTACGACTAGGTCACATGTGGTCTTTTCTTTCTTTTTGTTTATGACTGGGTCACATGTGGTCTTTTTTTCTGACTGTTTTATGACTAGGTCACATGTAGTATTTTCTTTCTGTTTAAGACTGGGTGACATGTGGTCTTTTCTTTCTGACTGTTTTATGACTAGATCACATGTGGTTT
The DNA here is from genome assembly GCA_033310375.1 of Conus canariensis. Lineage (NCBI taxonomy): Eukaryota > Metazoa > Mollusca > Gastropoda > Neogastropoda > Conidae > Conus > Conus canariensis. The sequence goes on along the minus strand of CM065718.1, from coordinate 3,548,207 downwards.
TCTTTCTGAGTGTTTTATGACTAGATCACATGTGGCCTATTCTTCCTGAGTGTTTTATGACCGGGACATATGTGGTCTTTTCTTTCTGACTGTTTTAGGAATGGGTTACATGTGGTTTTTTCTTTCTGATTGTTTTATGACTGGATCACATGTGGCCCATTCTTTCTGACAGTTTTATGACTGGGTCACATGTGGTCTTTCCTTTCTGACTGTTTTATGATTGGGTCACATGTACTCTTTTCTTTCTGTTTTATGACTGGGTCACATGTGGTCTTTTCTTTCTGACCGTTTTGTGACTGGATCACATGTGGTCTTTTCTTTCTGTCTGTTTTGTGACTGCATCACACGTGGTCTTTTCTTTCTGACTGTTTTATGACTGGGTCACACGTGGTCTTTTCTTTCTGACTGTTTTATGACTGGATCACATGTGGCCTATTCTTTCTGAGTGTTTTATGACCGGGTCACATGTGGTCTTTCTTTGATGCTTTCGGAATGGGTCACATGTGTCTTTTCTTCTGACTGTTTTGTGATGGATCACATGTGGTCTTTTCTTTCTGACTGTTTTGTGACTGATCACACGTGATCTTTTCTTTTGACGTTTTTGATTGAGTCACATGTGGTCTTTTCTTTCTGACTGTTTTGTGACTTGATCACACGTGATCTTTTCTTTCTGACTGTTTTATGATTGAGTCACATGTGGTCTTTTCTTTCTGACTGTTTTGTGACTGGATCACATGTGGTCTTTTCTTTCTGTCTGTTTTGTGACTGGATCACAGTGACTTTCTTTCTGAGTTTTGACTGGGTAATGTGGTCTTTTCTTTCTGACTGTTTTAGTGACTGGATCACATGTGGCCTTTTTCTTTCTGAGTGTTTTGTGACGGGTCACATGTGGTCTTTTCTTTCTGTTTTAGGAATGGGTCACATGTGGTCTTTTCTTTCTGACTGTTTTAGGAATGGGTCACAATGTGGTCTTTCTTTCTGACTGTTTTATGACTGGTCACATGTGGCGTCTTTCTGTCTGTTTTAGGAATGGGTCACATGTGGTCTTTTCTTTCTGACTGTTTTATGATTGGGTCACATGCGGTCTTTTCTTTCTGACTTTTTTATGATTGGGTCACGTGGGTCTTTCCTTTCTGACTGTTTTATGATGGATCACATGTGGTCTTTTCTTTCTGACTTTTTATGACTGGGTCACATGTGGTCTTTTCTTTCTTTTTATGACCGGTCACATGTGGTCTTTTCTTTCTGACTGTTTTATGATTGGATCACATGTGGTCTTTTCTTTCTGACTGTTTTATGACTGGGTCAATGTGGTCTTTTCTTTCTGACAGTTTTGGACTGGGTCCACGTGATCTTTCTTTCTGACTGTTTTATGATTGGTCACATGTGGTCTTTTCTTTCTGACTGTTTTATGAATGGGTCACGTGTGGTCTTTTCTTTCTGACTGTTTTATGGCTGGGTCACATGTGGTCTTTTCTTTCTGACTGTTTTATGATTGGTCACATGTGGTCTTTTCTTTCTGAGTGTTTTATGATCGGTCACATGTGTTTTTCTTTTGACTGTTTTATGACTGGGTCACATGTAGTATTTTCTTTCTGTTTATGACTGGGTCACATGTGGTCTTTTCTTTCTGACTGTTTTATGACTGGGTCACATGTGGTCTTTTCTTTTGATGTTTTATGACTGGGTCACATGTGGTCTTTTCTTTCTGACTGTTTATGACTGGGTCACATTGTATTTTCTTTCTGTTTATGACTGGGTCACATGTGGTCTTTTCTTTCTGACTGTTTTATAATTGGGTCACATGTGGTCTTTTCTTTCTGTTTTATGACTGGGTCACATGTGGTCTTTTCTTACTGACTGTTTTATGACTGGGTCACATGTAGTATTTTCTTTCTGTTTATGACTGGGTCCCATGTGGTCTTTTCTTTCTGACTGTTTTATGACCGGATCACATGTGGTCTTTTCTTTCTGACTTTCATGACTGGATCACATGTAGCCTGTTCTTTCTGAGTGTTTTATGACCGGGTCACATGTGGTCTTTTCTTTCTGACTGTTTTATGGTTGGGTTACATGTGGTCTTTTCTTTCTGACCATTTTATGGTTGAGTCGCATGTGGTCTTTTCTTTCTGACTATTTTATGGCTGGATCACATGTGTCCCATTCTTTCTGACAGTTTTATGACTGGGTCACATGTGGTCTTTTCTTTCTAACTGTTTTATGATTGGGTCACATGTCTTTTCTTTCTGTTTTATGACTGGGTCACATGTGGTCTTTTCTTTCTGACTGCTTTCGGAATGGGTCACATGTGGTCTTTTCTTTCTGACTGTTTTGTGACTGGATCACATGTGGTCTTTTCTTTCTGACTGTTTTGTGACTGGATCACACGTGATCTTTTCTTTCTGACTGTTTTATGATTGAGTCACATGTGGTCTTTTCTTTCTGTCTGTTTTGTGACTTGATCACACGTGATCTTTTCTTTCTGACTGTTTTATGATTGAGTCACATGTGGTCTTTTATTTCTGACTGTTTTGTGACTGGATCACATGTGGTCTTTTCTTTCTGTCTGTTTTGTGACTGGATCACACGTGATCTTTTCTTTCTGACTGTTTTATGATTGGGTCACATGCGGTCTTTTCTTTCTGACTTTTATGATTGGGTCACGTGTGATCTTTTCTTTCTGACTGTTTTATTACTGGGTCACATGTGGTCTTTACATTTTTACTTACTACGAAACGGTCATCTACTTGTCGAATTTGTCTTTACTGTTTTACAAATAAGTCATCGGTGGCCTTTGCTTTCTGACTACATTACAAGTGGGTCATCTATGGTTTGTCCTTTTTTTGGATGAATGGACACCACTGGTTTTTGCGTTCGTACTGTTTCACGAATGGGCCACCAGGGGTCTCTCCCCTCCCACCCCACCCCACCCTTTTTTTTAATGGTTTATAAATGGGCCACCAGGGGTCTTTCCCCTCCCACCCCACCCCACCCTTTTTTTTAATGGTTTATAAATGGGCCACCAGTGGTTTTTTCTTTCTTACTGTTTTTAAAATTGGTCACATGTGATCTTTCCTTTTTCAACTGTTTTATAAACTGTTGACCTGTGATCTTTCCTTTTGTACTATTTTATAAATGGGTCATCTGCGGTCTTTGTCACTGTGCGGCTTTATACATGGGTTACTTGTGGTTTGTCCTTTATCACTGTATTAAGAAAGGACCATCCTTGGTCTTTTCTTTCTTTCTGTGTTATACATATATCACCCGCAGTCTTTTCATTTTCTCTGTGTTATCAATGGGTCACCTGTGGTCTTTCTGTTCATTGTGTTATATAAATGGGTCACCTGCCGTCTTTCTGTTCTTTGTGTACTATAAATAGATCACCTGCAGTCTTCCTGTTCTTTGTGTAATATAAATGGGTCACATGTTGTATTTCTGTTCTTTGTGTACTATAAATGGGTCACGTGCGTCTTCCTGTTCTTTGTGTAATATAAAAGGGTCACGTGCAGTCTTTCCGATCTTTCTGTTTTATGAGTGAGTCACCTGCCGTCTGTCAGTTCATTCCGTATTATAAGTGGGTGGGTTAGTTGTGGTGTTTCCGTTGTTTGTGTATTGTGAGTGGGTTAGTTGTGGTGTTTCCGTTGTTTGTGTATTGTGAGTGGGTTAGTTGTGGTGTTTCCGTTGTTTGTGTATTGTGAGTGGGTTAGTTGTGGTGTTTCCGTTGTTTGTGTATTGTGAGTGGGTTAGTTGTGGTGTTTCCGTTGTTTCTGTATTGTGAGTGGGTTAGTTGTGGTGTTTCCGTTGTTTGTGTATTGTGAGTGGGTTATTTGTGGTCTTTCCGTTGTTTGTGTATTGTGAGTGGGTTAGTTGTGGTGGTGTTTCCGTCGTTTCTGTATTGTGAGTGGGTTAGTTGTGGTGTTTCCGTTGTTTCTGTATTGTGAGTGAGTTAGTTGTGGTGTTTCCGTTGTTTCTGTATTGTGAGTGAGTTAGTTGTGGTGTTTCCGTTGTTTCTGTATTGTGAGTGGGTTAGTTGTGGTGTTTCCGTTGTTTCTGTATCGTGAGTGGGTTAGTTGTGATGTTTCCGTTGTTTGTGTATTGTGAGTGGGTTAGTTGTGGTCTTTCCGTTGTTTGTGTATTGTGAGTGGGTTAGTTGTGGTGTTTCCGTTGTTTCTGTATTGTGAGTGGGTTAGTTGTGGTGTTTCCGTTGTTTCTGTATTGTGAGTGAGTTAGTTGTGGTGTTTCCGTTGTTTGTGTATTGTGAGTGGGTTAGTTGTGGTGTTTCCGTTGTTTCTGTATTGTGAGTGGGTTAGTTGTGGTGTTTCCGTTGTTTCTGTATTGTGAGTGGGTTAATTGTGGTGGTTTCGTTGTTTGTGTATTGTGAGTGGGTTAGTTGTGGTCTTTCCGTTGTTTGTGTATTGTGAGTGGGTTAGTTGTGGTGTTTCCGTTGTTTGTGTATTGTGAGTGGGTTAGTTGTGGTGGTTCCGTTGTTTGTGTATTGTGAGTGGGTTAGTTGTGGTGTTTCCGTTGTTTCTGTATTGTGAGTGGGTTAGTTGTGGTGTTTCCGTTGTTTGTGTATTGTGAGTGGGTTAGTTGTGGTCTTTCAGTTGTTTGTGTATTGTGAGTGGGTTAGTTGTGGTGTTTCCGTTGTTTCTGTATTGTGAGTGGGTTAGTTGTGGTGTTTCCGTTGTTTCTGCATTGTGAGTGTGTTAGTTGTAGTGTTTCCGTTGTTTCTGTATTGTGAGTGGGTTAATTG